>CM038145.1:85415879-85883379 GCA_021437245.1 Aegilops speltoides | reverse complement strand
GCCAGAGGCTCACCGGCAGCACACTTTAGTTAGGCCCGTAAGCACGCTATATAGAGGAGTTCGAAGGGCAGCATGGCTGGGTTTATAAACCAGTCTGCTGCCCTTCGCTTCAGCGAGTGGGACTAAACATAGCGCATCATGGTGGTAATAAGACGGTTTTAGTACCGGTTGGTGGCACAAACCGGTATTAGGGCCCCTTTAGTACCGGTTTGTGCCACAAACCGTACTAAAGGGCCTCGCTTCCGCCGCTTGGGCTGGCCAAATTGGCCTTTAGTACCGGTTCGTGGCTCCAACCGGTACAAAAGGCTCCCTATATATATGGCATCGACGAAAATTCAGTTATCGCCGCCACTTCGCTCCACGTTCTCGCTCGATCGCCGACGCCGCCGCCTTCGCCATTGTCGCCGTCGCCGCCGCTTCGCCCGTTCCGCCGTCGTTGCCGCCACGCCGCCGCCATCATTATCGCCGCCGCCGCCGCCCGTCGTCGTCGTCGCTTGCCACATACCGCCAGCATGTCGTCGTCGTCGCTGCCCCGCCGCCATTCGTCGCCGCCCGACCCACCATCACCGCCGTCGCCGCCGCCGTCATTGCCGTCGTCTCCCCCACCGCCTGTCGTCGTCGCTGCCTCGCCGCCACCACAGTCTGCGCCCTATATACGTACACACGCATACGTATACACACATACACATACACACACACACACACGCATACACACAGACACGTACACACAAACACACACACACACGTATATACACACACACACGCATATTTTTTACTTATTTTCTCTTTTCTATATATAATATGTTTAAATTAGAACTATCTAGTTTATTTTTAGTAAATATAATGCTTTTAGTTGAACTAGTTGAATTAATATATAGATCAACTAGTTTATTTTTTGAAGATGCTTAATTAGTTGAACTTGTTGAATTAATATATAGAACAAGTTTATTTTAGAAGATGCTTAATTAGTTGAACTTGTTGAATTAATATATAGAACTAGTTTATTTTTAGTAAATGCTTAATTAGTTGAACTAGTTGAATTAATATAACTAGTTTATTTTTAGTAAATGCTTAGTTGAACTAGTTGAATTAATAGATTTTTCTGTTAATAGATTTTTTTCTGTTAATAGATTTTTTGGTGATATTATTATTGAATATGCATGTTTGGTGATATTATTGTTAATAGATTTTTTGGGTGATATTTAGATTGTGTAATTAATTTTGTTCATAGAATTTTAATGATTTTTTGTTCATAGTATTTAGAAAAAGGAAAAAGAAGAAGTAGTTTATATATAGTTGAACTAGCTAGTTGATTTAATAAACTAATTTATTTTACTATATATAAAGTAGTTTGTTTTAGTAAGTACTACTTATTTATTTATAGTAAGTGCTTAGTAGTTGAACTAGATAGTTGACTAATAAAACTAAATTATGAACGTAGGCGGAAATGTCGTACTCATCGGACGGCGATAACCGCCTCGGGAGTGCGATCGGTGCCACGACGAATCGAGGTATCTCATGACAGTTCATTGAGTGGACGAAGATCGGCGCTTCAGCATTAAGCTCAAGGAGACTTGCGATGTTCATACGGCATGCGAACGCATTTACAATAGTTTTTTTCGTAATTAAGCACGACTTCAACTATTTTAACGTGTATTTTTCATCTTTTCCAATTCGACTAGCTTATCCCATGCTTTGCAAGACGCTATGTCTTGGAGAGGATGGGTTTTGAAGACCATGAAAATTTCGAAACCAAAAAAATTATTCTAAGTACCGAACATGGTGTGGATTTTCAAGTAAAGCTGTACAATGCTCAGAGTGTAACCCATTTTGGTTGCAAAAATTGGGATGCATTTTGCAAGATGTATGGTCTTGATGAGGGTATGCTTGTCACCATGGATCTTGGTGATCCTACAATCGAGCAAGAGACACCTTCGATTTGGGTCTTTGTGGATACACCTCCAGTTCTTCCCTCATGTGAGCTAAACATAGTTATTAAGTAATTTATATTGTTTATTTCAAAATATAATGTTGACAACTTATCTCCATTGACAGCTTATTTTCATTCTTCAAAGAATGTGCGGAAGATGGTAGATGTAACGCACTACAATCAAGGCTCAATTAACTTATCAGAGAAAACTCATCCGGTCGGATTTTGTACTGATCTTGAGAATTACAATATCTACAATCAAACTCCTCAACATTATGGTCAATACGCGCCACTAGTGCACGTGTTGAACTACTGATAACTACCATGGAGATACCTGGTAAGATTATTTTTTACTATTACAACATCCGTGCATCTTTTTGCACACTTCTAAAACTAGTACATCATTGCTAACTACAAAGTTATTATTATGTTTCTCAATAGATAATCCCGAATGATTGTGTGCCTTATCTGATGTATACGCGTGGTAGCCTTCATGTTTTGAACATACGACCAGGTCGTCCTACTTAATCTCAACTGTCCATACCGGTTTCTAAAAGAAGTGGAGACATAACAATCAAAGAATGGAAAAAATGTATGGACAATCGTAAGAAGCTTCTTGGAAGCAATAAGCAGCGAAAGGCAAGAATTGGAGACAGGATGATCGCCATTCTTTATAATGGAGAGTCGGGGTCTATATTGTTTTATGCTATTTTACCTTAAGGGTGTTTAGGTCCTACCGACATCGATGATCATGTGCTAAGAACAATTATGTAGGGTTGGGTTCGATGACTATATATGAGGATGATGATCGTATGACTTATTATTAATAACCAGTAGAAGTTGTATGATGATGCATGATTAGTAGGACTTGTTATTATATATATATATGATGATGTAATGATGCAAAAGCATGCATGAGCATGTTATATCTGCGGGTGCAATGATATATGATGCATAACGTGTACAATGTGTAGTATCGTAAAATACCAGCAAACGAAAAAGAATTAAAATGGAAACACAAAATTAAATGAAAAAGAAATCATAAAACTAAAAACCCAGCAAACCTTATAGTACCGGTTGGTGTTACCAACCGGTACTAAAGGGCTCGTGCCCGGAGCTGGCTCGTGCCACGTGGTTGCCCTTTAGCACCGGTTCGTCTTTGAACCGGTACTAAAGGGGGGGGGGGCTTTAGTGACCATAAATTAGTGCCGGTTATATAACCGGCACTATAGGGCCTTACGAACCGGTGCTAATGCCCGGTTCTGCACTAGTGGGCGGCTGCGGCCTGGGGCCCTTAACCCTGATTCGATCTGGATCGGGTGGTGCTCCGGTCTGGGCCATGGCAGCTGGCGAGACGTGGTGTTCGTCGGGGCGTGCCGGCCTCTAGGCACCGTGGGGGTGGCGGCGGCGGCGCATGCCAGGCGTGGTGATGCTGGTGGTGGTGGTGGTGCAAGGCGTAGAGCGTGGGGGAGAGGCGGTGCGCGGTCGTGAGGCGGTGGTCTTCTTCTAGCTCTGAGGTGGGAGCGGGAGGGCGCGGCACGCGGCCTTGGCAGATGCAGACCCCAGCCAGTTGTGGTGGTGCCGGGAGTGGTGGTCGGGGCACGTGGTGTGGTTCCTGTTGTCGCCTGGGAGGCTTGAGGAAGGCAGCTCCTTTGCGGTGTTAGGGGCGTTTCAGCCTGGTTCGGTGTTGGCTCCGTGCCAGTGGTCGGAGCACGGGCTCGCACATGGAAGTACCATGGTGGGCGTGCGCGGTCGCGTGTCGATTCGGTGCTCCGGTTTCTCCCCTGTGTGGTCTTGGGTTGCAGCAGTGACATGGAGTGCCAACCATCGACCATGGTGGAGGCGATGAGGATGGTTTGGTGCGTGGATGGATTTCACGACCGTGCAGGTGCTGGTTGGTGGTCGGGCTGCTCTCGGCCTTGCGAAGTCAATGTTCCACGGTGATATAGACATGATGGCGAGGTGTTGTGAAAGCGGCAGTGTGACCCTGACAGTTGGCCTAATCTGTTGATGGGGGTGGGCGACTGTGACGCCCGGATAATCAAGCTACAGTAAACCCTGCTAATGATGCCACGTCACCTTTGTTACTGTTGCTAATCCCTCGTTAGTTCAAGAACCGATTCAAAATTCAAATTCCAAATATGGCATACAACAAAAGTTTTCACACAATAAAACCAAAATGTTTGGTTTGTGCCAAATAATTCATAAGTAATATTGATGGATAAACCAAGTCCTTATAAAGAGCTTAAATGCACTTAACTAAATAAAACAGTAGCAAAACAATTATTTGAATGCCTTTAAATTAATAAACAAATTTTAAACTAGTTTATGTAGTCACCAAACTTTTAAGGCCGTGGGTTATTCAGAGACATAATTTAGGAGCTATTGTCATATTTTACAAAACTAAAAATAAATAAAAGAAAATACAAAACAGAAACAGAAAATAAAATAAGAGGAGAACCCCCTTTGGGCCACGGCCCAGCTGGCCTCTGGGCCAATCAGGCCGACAAGGCCGGCCCACCCCGGCGCCCTACTAGGTCACCCCGACCCCCCACCGAACCGAACCCTAGTCCCCAACTGCCCCACTCCCCCACGTCTCTCCCTCGCCCCCACTCCCTCGACCGGATCTGGATCGGGCCACGCCCCGACCCCGCCGTTCGCCCCGACACCGCACCATCTCCGGCGTCCCGAAGCCATCGCCCGTCTCCCGCCGCCTCTCCCCGGCGCCCGTCATCGGCGCCGCCACACTGTCGGACTGCCTCGTCCCGCCTCTCCCTCGCGCAACTCCTCCCCGAAGTTGGACATCGCCGCCGCCGCCCGCCATCTCCGGCCCTTCCCGAGCGCCTTTGACATCTACAGGCTATGTCAGCCCTTCTCTTCCCTCTTCTTCCTGGCGGATCCGCCATTGCGTCCAAGACGCGCACACTTCGCCGCCTGCTTGCTCCCGCCTCGCACACCACGCCAGATCAAGGCCATGGCCGACGCTGCCGGTGCTCTCGCTGCGACGTAAGGCCACTCGCGACGCCGGACATCCTCGACCCGACTTCCCCGCAGCTCCGTGCCTCGCCACGGCTCCCGTGCACCCGCGTCCGACGACCCAACCACGACGCCCCTCGCCTTGCGCCCCACCTTGTCGCCTCGTCGCTCCACCGGCGGTCTTGCAACTCCGGCGTCGTCCTTGCGCCGCCTCACAGACGCTGTTCCCCATGCGCCCTCTCCACCACGGCCAGCCGGGCCGCCTCGCCTCGCCTCAAGGCTGTCGCTGCCTTGGCGGGCGCGCTTAGGCGCACTGATGGCCACCTCGAGCTGCGTCAGGCTCGCTCGACGGGCGCCCACGCACTCGTAGCTCCGTGCTGTTAAGGCCTCAGTGCCATCGACTAGGGGCCCCACCCTCGAAACAAAAAAAAGAATTCTAATAATAAGAATAATAATAAAATTAATAAATTTAATTAACTAATTAATTAATTAACTAAATTAATTAAGTTAATTAATCCTACTTAGATAATCTAATTGACCAGCTTAGTTTAATTAAACAAAGGTTTTGTTTAACTCGAACCCTAATCAACCTATGAGAGTATGACAGGTGGGTCCCACTAGGCCCACACGTCAGTTTGACCCAGTCAACCTCTGTTGACTGCTGATGTCATGCTGACGTCAGCAAACACTATTCTGGATAATGTTAGTTTAAATTAATTAAATAAATTCTAAAAATGATTTAAAACTTTAGAAAATCATATAAAATAAACCGTAGCTCAGATGAAAATACTTTCTACATGAAAGTTGCTCAAAACGACGAGACGAATCCGGATACGCAACCCGTTCATCCGCCACACACTCCTAGCATACCGAACACGCAACTTTCCCCCTCCGGCTCCTTTGTCGAAAACGCGAAACACCGAGGATACTTTCCCGGTTGTTCCCCCCTTCACCGGTATCACCTCATACCGCGTTAGGGCACCCCTAGCACTGTTACTTGTCATGTCATGCATCGCTATGCATCTGTTTGCTTAAGTATTTATTGTTTCTTCCCCCTCTTCTCTCGCTAGACACCGAGACCGACACCGCTGCTACCCAATACGACTACGGAGTTGACGACCCTCTCTCTTGCCAGAGCAACCAGGCAAGCCCCCCCCTTGATCACCAGATATCACCTATTCTTCTCTATACTGCTTGCATTAGAGTAGTGTAGCATGTTACTGTTCGGTTACTCCTATTCTGTTGCATAGCCTGTCATTGTTGCTACAGTCATTGATACCTTACCCGCAATCCTAAATGCTTAGTATAGGATGCTAGTTTATCACCATTGGCCCTACATTATTGTCAGTCTACCTTGTTATACTATTGGGCCGTGATCACTCGGGAGGTGATCACGGGTATATACTATACATACATACATACTACAGATGGTGACTAAAGTCGGGTCCGCTCAAGAGTACCCATGAGTGATTCACGGATTGGGGCTGAAAGGACCTTTGTCCCGACGGCCCTCTGTGTGGATCTTTGTGGCGAGCGATAGGGCAGGTTGAGACCACCTAGGCGAGAGGTGGGCCTGGCCTGGTCGGCGTCATGATTGCTTCATAATAACACGCTTAATGAGATCTTGGTATTTGATCCGAGTCCGCCATTTGGTCTATACGCACTAACCATCTACGCGGGAGTAGTTATGGGTATCCCGGCGTCGTGGTATCACCAAGCCTTCTAGACGTCGGCGATCGAGCGGCACGCTACCGGATTGGAACGTAAGCCCGCTCTTGTATTAAGGGGCTAGTTCGCTTTGGCCGCCCTCGCAACGTCTTGGTGTGCAATGGGCGATGGGCCTGCACCCTGCGCCATAGGAGTTAGACCGGTGTCTTGACCTCTCTGTTAGGCCTAGGTGGGGCTGCGACGTGTTGATCTTCCGAGGCCGGCATGACCCAGAAAGTGTGTCCGCCAAATGGGATCGAGCGTGTTGGGTTATGTGGTGCACCCTGCAGGAAGTTTATCTATTCGAATAGCCGTGTCCTCAAGAAAAGGACGACCGGAGTTGTACCTTGACCTTATGACAACTAGAACCGGATACTTAATAAAACACACCCTTCCAAGTGCCAGATACAACCCGGTGATCGCTCTCTAATAGGGCGACGAGGAGAGGATCGCCGGGTAGGATTATGCTATGCGATGCTACTAGAGATGCTACTTGGAGATGCTATTTGGAGGACTTCAATCTACTCTCTTCTACATGCTGCAAGACGGAGGCTGCCAGAAGCGTAGTTTTCGACAGGATTAGCTATCCCCCTCTTATTCTGGCATTCTGCAGTTCAGTCCACTAATATGGCCCTTTACACATATACCCATGCATATGTAGTGTAGCTCCTTGCTTGCAGTACTTTGGATGAGTACTCACGGTTGCTTTCTCCCCTTTTCCCCTTTCCTTTCTTTACGGTTGTCGCAACCAGATGTTGGAGCCCAGAGCTGACGCCACCGTCGACGACGACTACTACACTGGAGGTGCCGACTACTATGTGCAAAGGTCGACGCGGCGACCAGAGAGTAGTTTAGGAGGATCCTGTGCAGGAGGCTGCGCCTCTTCGATCTGATCCCGTTTGTGCTAGCCATCTTATGGCAACTTGTATAACTTATGTCTGTACTCAGATATTGTTGCTTGCACTGACTCGTCTATGATCGAGCACTTGTATTCGAGCCCTCGAGGCCCCTGGCTTGTATTATGATGCTTGTATGACTTATTTATGTTTTTAGAGTTGTGTTGTGATATCTTCCGTGAGTCCCTGATCTTGATCGTACATGTTTGCGTGCATGATTAGTGTACGATTGAATCGGGGGCGTCACAAGTTGGTATCAGAGCCGACTGCCTGTAGGAATCCCCTTTCCAACTCCTTGGCCGAAGTTGAGTCTAGAAGCCGAAAACTGTTTTACTAACTTGGCTGTGCGGCCCCTGGGCCCATGTCACCATTGGGTGGTATTAGGATCTTTTACTCATTGATCTTTACTCCGGGATTCTGAACTCTCTTCTATTCGGGTTAAACGATTTTTTTACTAACTCTGACTCTAGGTTCTCGATAGTACTTTCTCCCGGAGATCCTCTTCAGTCCAGATGATTACTTTGTTCACCGAAGGATTCCGAAGATACCTTCCGATATTCTCCCGAGACCTTGTGCCCGTTGCTTTTGCAATTCCTTACCACTGCAATATCCCTATGGATAAATACTTACAACCGTCGTCCTTACTTTATACCCAGTCGATCTTGTTATTACAAGATACCTCGAAATTCTCTCTAATGATCCGAGAATACTTTGTGCCTACTGCCTTGCAGTTCTTTGCTATATGAATACCACTACGGATAATTTCTCGCACTTACCGAGTATCCACTCATCCCCAGTTGATTCATGTATGTCACCAATCCTCGAAATATCATTCGATCTTCCGAAAATCTTGAGCATCCTATTGTTCTTGAAATTCTTGATTGCTTGCATTATGGTTAATCCCATAGGTCTAGTAATCTTGTTGACATCCATTGTCATTGTCATTTTGAGTCCGTTGATTTGATTTGTTGCGAATGCTCGCAATCCTCAAATAGATCCTAGAATTCATCCTTCCGGCTCAGACGTTGTTTTAATCATGAGCTGGTTCTCGCCAATTAAATTGTCGTCGATTGTGCCCCTAAGTCTATTGAACTTATCCATCCTTGATCAGAGCGTCTGCGTCTGATCCTTCGCTTTGTAAATCATAATTCCTTAGCAATTGAGCTCTATGTTATTCAGTTGTTTCTATAATCCAATGTCCTTGCCTTGCTTCTTCCTCTAGTTATGTGTCGCTACTCACCCCAGATCCTTTGTTGGATTTTATCCAACAATGTCCTTCATATTCAATAACCTTGAGCCTTTCCTAGGATATAAACCGCATTTGGTAAATTGTATCCTCTGCTTTGTCAACCATGCTCTGCTATCGAGCTTGTGTTAATTACTATCAAAGTTTGTAGTATATATTCCTAAGATGCCCTGGTGGGTTGAACCTACGCGTTCCCTAATCCGTGTGAACCCGAAAGATTTCATGGGTCATACTGATCTGGTATTGCACCAGGTAAAACTTTCAACAACTAATATCATTTTTATCTAGAGCAGTGAATGAATGGTCATGCATTGGAGAAGTGCGAGTCGACCTTGGACTTTGTGTTCATGCCATGGACACGATGTAGAACTTATCATGAAAGCTTCTCTTAAATTAAGTATTCCCTTGGTATAAGTTCATCTTATATCTGGGATCTGGCCTTTTGCAATCGTGGTTTCGACCATGTCCTCCTTTAAATACTTTTTCTCGTGCAAGTTTAAGTACTTGTCTTCTGCAGATCATTTCATGTGTCCACCATCTACTCTGCTCTACCCTCGAGTATTACCCCCCTGGTATCTTGAGATTATCTTGGAACTGCATAACTTCTTATGAGTTCTTCATCAAGTACTACATTCTCAATGATTACAATTTTTCACGGGCTTCGAGTTATTAAACACTCAAAGACACCGATAACTGAACCGAGTCCGCACTATGGTTCAATAACTCTTCAGTAAGCTTCTATAAGTACGAGTTTGTACCCGATCACGCCATTCCTAGCCTGTTTGGCTATATCATTGTCGTGATGATTCTAACTATGCTATCTGGTCCTTATTCTCGGAGCACCAATTTGCGACGATAGCTAAGCTTACGTCGATTTTCCTCGTCATACCCTTTCACCTTAAACAACAAGCTTGAGTTTGAGTTGTGTCGTAACTGTGGTTCCAATAACCTCTTGCTTCATCATTCCTTTGACTTTATGTCGTTGCTGATTGATTACATCTTCATGAAATCTCTCGACAAATGTGTCGTGATCATCATCAACCTTATGAGCTCTTCCAGGATATCAATCGGATCCATGATGAGAAATACCGCCCTTGCCCTCGATGGTTTGTGTTATCATCGACCACTTTATTGCCTTCCGCTCAACACAAACTTATTCGTGTTCGTGTTTATACCTTGAGATCCTTACTATCGAGCATCTGTTCCTCTTTACCTTGGAGTATTACCATCTTTTATGTCAAGGATGTCGTGAGAAATTCACCACCCTTAAGAATTCTTGATACCAGTGGTACTTATTAACAACACCATTCTTTCTTGGTCCCCGTGTTGTTTCTAATCGGAATACCGACAAATGGTCTGTGATGTGTAAATTCTAAACTTCGAGCAACCCTCTTGCTTTGAAGTTATTGGTCTATAGTTTAATTCTACGTCTATGGCTTATTGAATCACCCTTCTGACATTGGTCGTGCAACCCGACCCATATTTTGGGCGCACCTTTCAACCAATGTTTAATTGTGTATGTTTTCCTCGAGCATACTTCCTTATATCATTTGATCTGACAAATGTTATCTCCTTGTTCACTTAATTGTGGAAATCCATCTTTTGGAAATCTCGATGGATTGCCGTTGAGTTCACCAGACACCTCCTTGTCCTCTCCTTGGGTTAATGATGAACTCTTGTTAACGGAAATCACTTCATAGTTCATTTCCCGAGAATCTTACATTGTCATCTCGTCAGTTGTGTTGCACCTTTTCTTCTCAGGCATACTAAGTCGGAGGTATCCTGACACCAATCGGATCTGAACCTCGGTCAGATATGATGGTTGGAACATATTTCCAAGAGTTATATCGGTCTTTATATGACTCGGTAAGGTGTTGTCATGCCTAGCACACCTGGCCGAAGGGCCTATTGTTATAGTTTCCTTTTTAACAAGGTTAACCAATTTTCCATGAGGAACTTGAATGCCTTGTTTAATAAGTTACCCTGATGGATCCTTTGTGAATCCAAAGTCCGACCTTTGCTTGAAGACCATGTCAATGCTATCTCGAAGCATGTGTGTGGTACTCCGATCTTTAATAAGAACATTTGAAGCCCAATGCTAAATGTTTCTTGCTCAATTATCCAAACACCGTTGTATGGGCAATGCCATGAAATTTCTCTCCCCTTACCTAAAGGGTTTTCTACATTATCTCCTGTCGTGGATATCTTGCTCTGCTTGTCCTTGGGAAGGATATACTCCTGAAATATGTGTTTAAACACATTTTTCCTTTCCATTGTTCTGTTTAACCTGATGATCACATTTTCCTTTCCATTGGTTTGTTTGACCTTTCTTGTGATCTATATAACCTAAGCAGTAATAATTCACTTCTTATGTAAACACGTCGGGGTAAAGCTCTACCAATGAGACCCTGTTACTTTTGTTGATGACATTTTGGTAACCACCAATGGACGAGAACTTTGCCTACTGGTCCGCCTCGTTCAACGAGCAGGAAAATGGTTCTCTTCGTCCCTCGCCCTTGGTACTGATGTTGTTGCCGACATAACTGATAGGCTATCCTCTGACATACCTTGCTTGCATAATCACGTAAGACGTCTCCGCCCTTCCTACTTTTAACCCACATGGTGGGCCCATAACCCACAGTTCCACAGGATCGAAACCTGACTCTCCTGTACACCCCCTATTCTCAAGGTTGTTCCTCGCACGTGACCTCATATGTAATTCACGAGCCACATTCCTAGGGACCTATTATGGTATCAGACGCAATACTTATTCACGTTGCTCTGAACCCCTTTTCACGCCCTGTTTCAGGCATCAAACGATTGCCTGCCCGCTTGAAACTTCTCTTGGTACCTTCTTACTTGCTCTCGATTTCTTCTTAAGTTCAATCCGAGAGTTACTTTCCGCAACCTTCCCCGATGTTATCTACCGATAGTCAACTCCGTAAGTCCCGCCCTTCCCGAGTCTTCCCCCATATCCTTTTCGTAAGTACGATGAAGATCCCGAAGACAGGATGACGACTTCATCATTTTGACCTGAAGCAGAAGTATGAAGGCATCAATATATTGGATTGACCTCTTCGAGAAGAGCAACCAACACCGAGAAGATCCGTTAGAATTTCGTAACCAATCTCTCCCCCTTACTCCCCTCCTAAATCTCGGGACGAGATTTCTTGTAGTGGAGGAGAATTGTGACGCCCGAATAATCAAGCTACAGTAAACCCTGCTAATGATGCCACGTCACCTCCGTTACTGTTGCTAATCCCTCGTTAGTTCAAGAACCGATTCAAAATTCAAATTCCAAATATGGCATACAACAAAAGTTTTCACACAATAAAACAAAAATGTTTGGTTTGTGCCAAATAATTCATAAGTAATATTGATGGATAAACCAAGTCTTTATAAAGAGTTTAAATGCACTTAAATAAATAAAACAGTAGCAAAACAATTATTTGAATGCTTTTAAATTAATAAACAAATTTTAAACTAGTTCATGTAGTCACCAAACTTTTTAAGGCCGTGGGTTATTCAGAGACATAATTTAGGAGCTATTGTCATATTTTACAAAACTAAAAATAAATAAAAGAAAATACAAAATGTAAATGAAAATAAAATAAGAGGAGAACCCCCTTTTGGGCCACGGCCCAGCTGGCCTCTAGGCCAATCAGGCCGACAAGACCGGCCCACCCCGGCGCCTCTACTAGGTCACCCCGACCCCCACCGAACCAACCCTAGTCCCCAACTGCCCCACTCCCCCACGTCTCTCCCTCGCCCCCACTCCCTCGACCGGATCTGGATCGGGCCACGCCCCGACCCCGCCGTTCGCCCCGACACCGCACCATCTCCGGCGTCCCGAAGCCATCGCCCGTCTCCCCGCCGCCTCTCCCCGGCGCCCGTCATCGGCGCCGCCCGTCACTGTCGGACTGCCTCGTCCCCGCCTCTCCCTCGCGCAACTCCCTCCCGAAGTTGGACATCGTCGCCGCCGCCCGCCATCTCGGCCCTTCCCGAGCGCCTTTGACATCTCTGAGGCTATGTCAGCCCCTTCTCTTCCCTCTTCTTTCTGGTGGATCCGCCATTGCGTCCGCGACGCGCGACACTCGCGCCCCTGCGTCTTGCTCCCGCTCCCTCGCACACCACGCCAGATCAGCGCCATGGCCGACGCCGCCGGTGCTCTCTGCGCCTGCGTCGTCCACCCGCATGCCGGACATCCTCGACCCGACTCCCCCGCAGCTCCGTGCCTCGCCACGGCTCCAGCAAGACCAAGGTCTGATGACCCAACCACGGCGCCGCCTTGTGCCCCACCTCGTCGCCTCGCCGCTCCACCAGTGGTGCTTTGCAACTCCGGCGTCGTCCTTGCGCTTCCTCACAGACGCCGTTCCCCATGCGCCCTCTCCACCACGGCCAGCGGGCCCCTCGCCTCCTCGCCCCATTGCCGCCGCCTTGGCATGGCGCCAGCGCGCCGATGGACACCTCGAGCTGGCGTCCGGGCTGCGCCGACGGGCGCCCACGCACCCGTTAGCTCCCGTGCCTGTTAAGGCCCTGTGTGCCACTGACTAGGGGGCCCCACCCCTCAGAACGAAAAAAAAGAATTCTAATAATAATAATAATAATAAAATTAATAAATTTAATTAACTAATTAATTAATTAACTAAATTAATTAAGTTAATTAATCCTACTTAGATAATCTAATTGACCAGTTAGTTTAATTAAACAGTGTTTTGTTTAACCTGAACCCTAATCAACCTATGAGAGTATGACAGGTGGGTCCCACTGGGCCCACACGTCAGTTTGACCCAGTCAACCTCTGTTGACTGCTGATGTCATGCTGACGTCAGCAAACACTATTCTGGATAATGTTAGTTTAAATTAATTAAATAAATTCTAAAAATGATTTAAAACTTTTGAAAATCATATAAAATAAACCGTAGCTCAGATGAAAATACTTTCTACATGAAAGTTGCTTAGAACGACGAGACGAATCCGGATATGCAGCCCGTTCATCCGCCACACACCCCTAGCATACCGAACACGCAACTTTCCCCCTCCGGCTCCTTTGTCAAAAACGCAAAACACCGGGGATACTTTCCTGATTGTTCCCCCCTTCACCGGTATCACCTCATACCGCGTTAGGGCACCCCTAGCACTGTTACTTGTCATGTCATGCATCGCTATGCATCTGTTTGCTTAAGTATTTATTGTTTCTTCCCCCTCTTCTCTCGCTAGACACCGAGACCGACGCCGCTGCTACCCAGTACGACTACGAAGTTGACGACCCTCTCTCTTGCCAGAGCAACCAGGCAAGCCCCCCCCCCTTGATCACCAGATATCACCTATTCTTCTCTATACTGCTTGCATTAGAGTAGTGTAGCATGTTGCTTTTCGGTTACTCCTATTCTGTTGCATAGCCTGTCATTGTTGCTACAGTCATTGATACCATACCTGCAATCCTAAATGCTTAGTATAGGATGCTAGTTTATCACCATTGGCCCTACATTCTTGTCAGTCTGCCTTGCTATACTATTGGGCCGTGATCACTCGGGAGGTGATCACGGGTACATACTATACATACATACATACTACAGATGGTGACTAAAGTCGGGTCCGCTCGAAGAGTACCCGCTAGTGATTCACGGATTGGGGGTTGAAAGGACCTTTGTCCCGACGGCCCTCTGTGTGGATCTTTGTGGCGGAGCGACAG
Organism: Aegilops speltoides; assembly: GCA_021437245.1. Lineage (NCBI taxonomy): Eukaryota > Viridiplantae > Streptophyta > Magnoliopsida > Poales > Poaceae > Aegilops > Aegilops speltoides. Next base: position 85,868,929 of record CM038145.1, on the reverse strand, counting down.
GGCAGGTTGAGACCACCTAGGTGAGAGGTGGGCCTGGCCCTGGTCGGCGTCCACGGTTGCTTCATAATAACACGCTTAACGAGATCTTGGTATTTGATCTGAGTCTGGCCATTTGGTCTATACGCACTCACCATCTACGCGGGAGTAGTTATGGGTATCCCGGCATCGTGGTATCAGCCGAAGCCTTCTAGACGTCAGCGACTGAGCGGCGCGCGCCGGATTGGAACGTAAGCCTGCTCTTGTATTAAGGGGGCTAGTTCTGCTTTTGGCCGCCCTCGCAACATGCAGGTGTGCAATGGGCGATGGGCCCAGACCCCTGCGCCATAGGAGTTAGACCGGCGTGCTGACCTCTCTGTTAGGCCTAGGTGGGGCTGCGACGTGTTGATCTTCCAAGGCCGGGCATGACCCAGGAAAGTGTGTCCGGCCAAATGGGATCGAGCGTGTTGGGTTATGTGGTGCACACCTGCAGGGAAGTTTATCTATTCGAATAGCCGTGTCCCTCGGTAAAAGGACGACCCGGAGTTGTACCTTGACCTTATGACAACTAGAACCGGATACTTAATAAAACACACCCTTCCAAGTGCGGATACAACCCGTGATCGCTCTCTAACAGGCGACGAGGAGAGGATCGCCGGGTAGGATTATGCTATGCGATGCTACTAGAGATGCTACTTGGAGATGCTATTTGGAGGACTTCAATCTACTCTCTTCTACATGCTGCAAGACGGAGGCTGCCAGAAGCGTAGTCTTCATCAGGATTAGCTATCCCCCTCTTATTCTGGCATTCTGCAGTTCAGTCCAACGATATGGCCCTTTACACATATACCCATGCATATGTAGTGTAGCTCCTTGCTTGCAGTACTTTGGATGAGTACTCACGGTTGCTTTCTCCCCTTTTCCCCTTTCCTTTCTTTACGGTTGTCGCAACAAGATGCTGGAGCCCAGAGCGCAGACGCCACCGTCGGCGGCGACTACTACATCGGAGGTGCCTACTACTACGTGCGGTGTTGACGATGACCGGGAGTAGTTTAGGAGGATCCTGGCAGGAGGCCTGTGCCTCTTCGATCTGATCCCGCTTTGTGCTAGCCATCTTATGGCAACTTGTATAACTTATGTCCGTACTCGGATATTGTTGCTTCCATCGACTTCGTCTATGATCGAGCACTTGTATTCGAGCCCTTGAGGCCCCTGGCTTGTATTATGATGCTTGTATGACTTATTTATGTTTTTAGAGTTGTGTTGTGACATCTTCCCGTGAGTCCCTGATCTTGATCGTACACGTTTGCGTGCATGATTAGTGTACGATTGAATTGGGGGCGTCACAGCGACGTGTGACAACTCGGATGAAAATCCTGCTCGTCTTCTCGGAGCTGGCAGGGATGGTGCACGCGCGGGTGTCGTTTTCTTCCTCAGAGGCGTCGCCGAGGTGTGTCGGCATCTCCCCTCCTTGATCGGATTGTGGTCTCCGTGCAAAAGCCATGTCCGTCGCTGGACCGGCGATGGAGGCGGTGTGGCGTCGTTATTCTGTTGAGAGCATCGCAAGTGGAGACATGGCTGGGTTTCTGTCGGCGGTTCTCCGGTGCTTGCCGCTGCCCAAGTTGATCTTCGTGGGTGCTATGTACTGAGCTGCCAGTGATTCCAAGACGATGGCTTTTTGGGGAGTTCGAGTCCCGCTATCCACTCCCGTCTCCTCTTAGGCATTACGGCTGGGTAATGCATTGGCAAGGGTTTTCCGGGTGGAGTTGTTGCTCTTTAAGTTGATCGACTTTTGTAGTGACGTGGCTAGATGATTAGCTTAGGGCAGGCTCTTTTCCGTTGTGTTTATATTGTCGTGATGGAGTGTAGAGCTTCAACTACACTTATTATTTGTAGCAAGTCGTAGTCTCTTGTAATTGATTTATGCGTTCTATAAAAATATGGTACGCCGAGACATACTTTCGGAAAAAAAATCCGAGCACCCAATCCGCGTCTTCACCCAGGAACTCCGCCGCAGCACCTCGAACCGCATGTCGGGGCATCGGGCCGGCGTGGACCGGTTACAACCAGCACCCATGGCCGACCCATGGGTGGCACCTGCGCGGGGAATTCCTGGTATGCGGTGAGCCACGCGGACCGGCATGCGATGTAGTCCAGGATGGTGCGGACTAGCTAGTCAGGCGAGTCGGTGAGCTTCCGGGGCGGTGGGAGGCCATTGTCCTCGTCGCAGCATTGGCGTCTGCGGGTGGCGGTAGCAAAGTGGATAGGCTTGCTAAAAACGACGCAGAGGTTTGGGAGGGTGAGGACGGAGTTGGTCCGACAGAGGCTGAGTAATAACGTCTTGGGGACCAAGAGAACGAACAAGAGGGGGGTGGTGGTGCTTCCCGTTGTCGGGCAGCTGTCCCCGCCGGCGAGCTCGCGGGCGTCCTAATTAAGCTCCTGCTCGGGCCGATGGTACGCGGCCAAGGGCAGCCACGGCCGGCTAGCTCCTCCTTCTCAGCTTCCCAGGCTTAGCCGCTTCCCTTGCTTACAAATTTGCACCCATGAGCCATGAAAGAAGAGTATGGCCGGTACTTGTTGCAACGCTAGTACCGCGTGAGTTCTTCGACACCATGATGAGCAAAGCAAGAGTAGAGGAAGGAGAGGGCAACATCGTGGGTGTCGAAAGCAGGCGTAGCGTGCGGCCCTCCATGGTTGATGAGAGGGCGTGTGCGTCCAGGATCCAGCGGCTAGCTTGGCGTGAGGTGGAAGCGCGAACGGCCGACCGACTATCCATTCTGTTGTAATATTAGGGTGGGCCTAAGGTCCATCTAACAATTTCTGAAAATCTCTAAGGGCTCATGTGGGTTTAGTTGGCTGGTGTAGTGGAAAGTTTAGTCTCATCCTGAAAGTTGGAGAGGAGTTGGACCTCCTTATAAAGGTTTCTCTTCCACATACTATTGGAGCTTGAAAATAGAAGAGGCCCTCGCGCACTCCTCTGTCGTCTGCCTCGCCACGCCACGCCTCGACTGCTCGCCTTTGGAGGGTATAAATCGTTTATCTTTCCAAGGAATCGTAGGAGGCGCTTAAATCTAAATTCTGGGCCACCAATGCTAGGAGTGAGATGTTTACTTCAGGAAGGATCGTGCAGCTGAAGAACGAGCACATGAGTTGTCATTTGATAACGGGATCACATCATTAGGAGAATGATGTGATGGACATGACCCATCCATTAGCTTAGCATATTGATTGTTTAGTCTTATTGCTATTCCTTTCTTCATGCACTAGTGCCGAACCGGGCTTTAGCGCCGGTTCGTAACGGCCTTTAGTACCAGTTCGGCAATCGGCACTAAAGAGTGGGGACTAAAGGCCCCCCTTTAGTACCGGTTCGTCACGAACCGGTGCTAAAGTGCCACCACGTGGCACGAGCCAGGCCCGGGTGCGTGTAGGGCTTTAGTACCGGTTGGTAATACCAACCGGTACTAAATGTTTGGGTGTGTTTTTTCCCTTTAGTTTTGTGTTTTCAGTTTAATTTAGTGATTGTTTTACATTATAATGAGTTGTTAAATCATTAGGTGAAAGTACCGCAGAGTAGTTTCGACTGGATGCATGTGGATCCTAGCTATAGCTAAGTGATCAAGTATATGCAATATATATCCATATTATACTTGATCAAGTATAATATGGATATATATGGCATATACTTGATCACTTAGCTAGGATCCATCCAGCTGAAACTAATCTGCCATTTCTTTCATTAAATGGTATAATAACTCATCATCATCATCATCATATTAATATAAAAACTCTTGCATCATATCATCAACATCAGTATATATACTACGTACTCCCTCCATCCCATAATATAAGAACGTTTTTGACACTAGTGTAGTGTCAGAAACGTTCTTATATTATGGGATGGAGGGAGTACGTAGTATATATACTAATGTATGATATGTAGTGTCAGAAACGTTCTTATATTATGGGACGGAGGGAGTAGCTAGCCAAAAATCATCATAGTCATCATTATCACTATTTAATCATCGTAGTCATTACCGCTATCTAATCACCACCAACACTAGCTTAAAAAAGAAACATTCACTTGTACCGGAAGCAAAAATATCATCGAGTTCAACATGATGGTCATGATATTATAAGCGTTCATAACACCACAAAAGCAAATCACTCTTTGAGATTAAATTCAGGACGAAGAACACGGACATGAGAGGACAAGTACGTACTAAGAGCATGAACTAGCTAAATCACTCCTGCTGCTCTCTCTCAGGTAAAATAGCATAGAACATGTATAGCTCTCCTGATTCATCATACTGGAGCATGCAGATGAACCTGTCTCCTAATCGTGGGCTGCGCTTCTCATTGCTTCCCCCTGGTACTTCTCTGCGATCGTTAACAATTTTCCTTCAATCTTTCACTATTAAGCATTCATCGCTTCTAGAAATCCTGAATGCACTCATGTGCAATGCAGGATATCTTGGTCGTAAGCTAACAATTGACATGCGACCTTTAGTCTCGATCCACTGAGGCACAACTGTCATTAGGAGTCCCTGTTGAAGAACATCGTATAGTAATTAATATACTTAGCAATGAAAGTTTAGCAAAAAAATTATGTATGCAAAAGATGCACTGAGCACAAATAGTAAAAATCTTACCATCATTCCTAAATAGATGTGACGGTAGTTCAATACGATCACTATTGGTCGCACGTTTTGAGTACTAACATTTCTAAGTGCAGGAAGAAAATTTGTCTTGACAGTATGAAGATCCTCAAGCCATGAAACATAATGACGTATCTCCTCGCAGTTTAGTTCAGCTCCGGGACAGTAGTAGGTCCTGTCTACCAAGCGTCGGACATGTTTGCTTGAATGGAAATAAGCTGTCAAGAGAAATTAGTTGTCAACTATTTTTAATAAACAATATCAAAGACATAAATATGGTTGAGAAGAACTCACATAATGGTAGAATTGGAGGCGTCTGCACATCGACCCAGATATCTCTATTATCTTCAATATCATCTTCCGGACGAATATCAAAGGTGATCACCATATCAGGATCAAATGCATAAGCCTTGCATAGTGCTTGCCAAGTTTTGCATTCAAAATAGGTGTACGTGTTTGCATTGTATACTTTGACGTTGAAAGTATAACCATGCTCAGTTTTCAGGTAAACTCTCTTTACCTCCATAGTTTTCATAGCATTGAAACCTATCTTATCCAAGAAAAAAAATTCTGCATGGCAGGGGATGCGCTAGTAGAAAAGTGAAAATTAAAAATTATAAGTTCAAGCAAATGAAGCATATATAAGTCATGCTTAATTACGAAAAAATACTTGTCATTGTGACTTACTGTATCGAATTCGAAGGTCTCATCCAGCTTGATGCTGAATCGCCTATCATTAACAAGGAAATTTCTGTCGCACAGTCCGCGCTGGTCTTCACAGTATTCGCACATAATGAAATCTTTTCGTCGTCAGACGACATTTTCTAAGTTCATATAGGTGAAACATTAAACACCTACTAATTCTATTAATTCAACTAATTCAACTACTTCTATTAGTTCAGCTAGTTCAAATAATCTCATATACCTAAACTAGTTATATTAATTCAACTAGTTCAACTAAGCATTTACTAATAAAAATAAACTAGTTATATTAGTTCAACTAGTTCAACTAAGCATTTACTAATAAAAATAAACTAGTTATATTAATTCAACTAGTTAAAATAATCTCATATACCTAAATTTTCTTACTAAAATAAACTATTTCTATTAATTCAACTAGTTCAACTAAGCATTTACTAAAAATAAACTAGTTATATTAATTCAACTAGTCCAAATAATCTCATATACCTAAATTTTCTTACTAAAAATAAACTAGTTCTGTTAATTCAACTAGTTCAACTAAGCATTTACTAATAAAAATAAACTAGTTATATTAATTCAACTAGTTCAAATGAGCATTTACTAAAAATAAGCTAGTTATATTAATTCAACTAGTTCAAATAATCACATATACCTAAATTTTCTTACTAAAAATAAACTAGTTCTATTAATTCAACTAGTTCAACTAAGCATTTACTAATAAAAATAAACTAGTTATATTAGTTCAACTAGTTCAAATAAGCATTTAATAATAAAAATAAACTAGTTATATTAATTCAACTAGTTCAACTAAGCATTTACTAATAAAAATAAACTAGTTATATTAATTCAACTAGTTCAAATAATCTCATATACCTAAATTTTCTTACTAAAAATAAACTAGTTCTATTAATTCAACTAGTTCAACTAAACATTCTAACATTCTTATCTACGAAATTCATCTAACATTAATCTAAACAATAGAAAACAGAAAATAAGTAAAAAAAATGTGTGTGTGTGTATGTGTGTGTACATGTGTGTGTGTAGTGTGTGTGTGTGTGTGTGTGTGTGTGTGTGTGTATGTGTGTGTGTGTGTGTGTGGTATGCGGGGCAAGTGCTGCGAACGTCTGGTGGCGGCGGGGGACGACGCGACAACGGGCGGCAGACAGGGCGATCGGCGGCAACGTATTTCGGTAGCGGCGCAAGACAGCGACAACGGGGAGCGGCGACAGCGGGGGGTGGCGAAGGGCCCGCGGGCGGCAACGCAGCGGCGGCGGTGATGTCGCGCGCGCGAGAAGTGGAGACGAAGTGGTCGACGATGGAACTGATTTTTCGTAAGTGTAGTATATATAGGAGGGACCTTTAGTACCGGTTGGAGCCACCAACCAGTACTAAAGGCCAATTTCAGTCAGGCCAAGCTGCGGGAAACGAGGGGCTTTAGTACCGGTTGGTGGCTCCAACCGATACTAAAGGTCAACCCATTAGTACCGGTTGGAGGCACCAACCGGTACTAATGGTCGTGCGCTACCACCCGCGGTGCACTATGTTTAGTCCCACCTCGCCGAGCGAAGGGCAGCCACACTGGTTTATAAACCCAGCTGCGGCTGCCCTTTCAAACTCCACTATATAGCAGGCTTCTGGGCCTAACTAGGGCGCGCTGCCCTGTGAGCCTGCCGGCCCTTCTGGGCCTGAATTTGCACACCCTAGGTCTGGCAGGCCCACCGGGCAGCGCCCCAACAAAATTTTATAGTTTTTTCTTTTCTGTATTATTTATTTTTTTCTATTTATTTTTGAGTAATTTTTATATAGTTTTTTCTTTTCTGCTTTATTTTTTTCTTCTACTTATTTCTGAGTAGTTTTTTTGCTGTATTTAGTTTCTTTGTGAATATTTTTGCTTTATATAGTTTTTTTCTTTTTTGCATTATTTATTTTTTTCTATTTATTTTAGTGTAATTTTTTATATAGTTTTTTTTTGCTGCATTTAGTTTCTTTGTGAATATTTTTGCTTTAGTTGCTTCGAATGCTGCATAATGCTTCATTTTGGAGTGATTTTCAATTTCAGAACGTGTTGAAAATTGATGATGTCGCTTCGAATGTTTTTATTCATCAAAAAGAAAGGATCAAACTAAACTTTTATTCATCGAAAGCAAAAGATAACTATGGATCGAACTAAGATAAGTAAAGGCAAAAGATAGTGGAGGTGGTACGATACCGGGGCACCTCCCCGAAGCTTGGTGAAAGCCAAGGGGAGTTCCCATACCCGATACTCAATTTTCTTCTGGTGATGAAGAAGGAGGTGGTGGTGATGAAGTGGCAGTGATCTTGTCCTTCATGATCACAAGATTCTCCAGCCTACGGATGACTCTCCGGAGGAAGGTGATGTGCTCTTGCAACAGAATATTTTGCACACGAACCGTTTCAATGATCCGAAAGGCTTCAATCTCAGTGGGGGTAAGATGATCATAGTAAGGTTTAAGGATATCTTTTCTTCCTCCTCGGCAGGCGGGGCTTGCTCGACCACTGGTGCTGGATCTCCGATGGCCTCCTGGCTCTTGCTACCTTTGAGAGGTTCTTCGGGCCCCTCTCTCTAGCTCGATTTTCATCAACCAAGCATCATCTTCTACTTTGTTGGAGGAGGGACAAGGCATGATGCCTGGCTTAACATATCTGACCGAAAACAGCAAGAAAAGAAAACAGAAGATTTCTCCACAGTACGGTGATCAATAGCTTCGGGGGGTATATAAAGATTTTTTATCTTGGGAAACAAGCAAATGGAAGAAAAACAGAGTCCGGAAGGTACCCGAGGTTTAAGGATATCTGACCGAAAACCCGTTTTGTTGTGATTTACTGTTTCACGGTCATTTAGCTCTCTAAACAAATAGGTAAATGACTGAAAAACAACAAATGATGTGAGAACATGTTGGAAATTGATGACGTCACTTCGAATGCTGCATAATGCCGACTCAAAAAAAAGTTTGGAGTTCAAATAAGAAAAATGAAGTGCCCGTGTAACAGATGGTTCTCGTCCGAAACCCTGATACTCAAAAGAGATTGTCCAGTTTGTACACGAAGTGCGTCCAGTTTTGAAGTGAGTGGAGAGAGTGAGGGCGTAAACATGTAAAAATATACATCAAAAATACATTGATTATCAATGATATTTTTGTGTACAATCTGAATTGTCAATATGAGTCCTCAACGGTTTAGAAACCGGCGAAGACTCATATTGAGTCCACAAATTATACACATAGAGTGCAATGAAGACCAAATGCCTGTAATAGTTTGAGAAGTAACATATTTAAGGTGGTAAAAATCTTGCTAGGGGAGCGAGGTGGGACTAAAAATAACCTGCCACAACCTCTTTACTACCGGTTTGTGCCACGAACCGGTACTAAAGGTGCTGGCCGGCCGCAACATCGTTAGTACCGGTTCGTGGCACGAACCGTTACTATAGATTCGCAATGAACCGGTACTATAGCTCTCCTCCCGCCTAGCCATTTGAACCGGCACTAGTGGACACATTAGTGCCAGCTCAAATGCAAACCGGGACTAATGTGTCTCAGATTTGACCCTTTTTCTACTAGTGATGTCAAATACATATTCCTTCGACTATGAGATTATGCAACTCCCGGATGCCGGAGGAATGCCTTATGTGCTATCAAACGTCAAAACGTAACTGGGTGATTATAAAGATGCTCTACAGGTATCTGCAAAGGTGTTTGTTGGGTTTCATAGATCAAGATTAGGATTTGTCACTCCGAGTATCGGAGAGGTATCTTTGGGCCCTCTCAGTAATGCACATCATAAGAAGCCTTGTAGGCAAAGTGACTAATGAGTTTGCTACAGGATGATGTATTATGGAACGAGTAAAGAGACTTGCCGGTAATGAGATTGAACTAGGTATGTAGATACCGTCGAACGAATCTCGGGCAAGTAACATACCGATGACAAAGGGAATAATGTATATTGTCATTACGGTTTGACCAATAAAGATCTTCGTAGAATATGTAGGAGCCAATATGAGCATCTAGGTTCCACTAATGGTTATTGACCGGAGAGGTGTCTCGGTCATGTCTACATAGTTCTCGAACCCATAGGGTCCGCACGCTTAACATTCGATGACGATTTTGTATTATATGAGTTATGTGATTTGGTGACCGAATGTTGTTCGGAGTTCCGGATGAGATCAGGTCATGACGAGGAGTCTCGAAATGGTCGAGAGGTAAAGATTGATATACAGGATGATTGCATTCGGACACCGGAAGTGTTCCGGATAGTATCGGGTATTTATCGGAGTACCGGGGGGGGGGGGGTTTACCGGAACCCCCGGGGGAAAGATATGGGCCATAAGAGGGGAGCACACCAGCCCACAAGGGGTGGTGCCACCCTCCTTTAGGAAGGAGGCCTAATTAGAGAAGGAAGAGGGGGTTCGGCCCCCCTTTCCTTCCTCCCTTCCCTCTTCCCTTTTCCCTCCTCCGGAAATAAGGAAGGGGGAGGCCGAATTGGGAGAGGACCCCAAGTAGGATTCCTCCTACTTGGGGCGCCCTAAGGCTGCTCCCCTCCCCCTCCCACCCATATATACGTGGGGAGGGGGCGCCTAGAACACACACCAACAATTGTTAGCCGTGCGCGGTGCCCCCTCCATAGTTTATGCCTCCGGTCATATCTTCGTAGTGCTTAGGCGAAGCCCTGCGTGGATCACTTCACCATCACCGTCACCATGCCGTCGTGCTGACAGAACTCATCTTCTTCCTCGACACCTTTGCTGGATCAAGAGGACAAGGGACGTCATCGAGCCGAATGTGTGGAAAACTCAGAGGTGCCGTACGTTCGGTGCTTGATCGGTCGGATCTAGAAGAAGTTCGACTACATGAACCGCGTTGTCAAACGCTTCCTATTTCGGTCTACGAGTGTACGTGGACACACTCTTCCCCTCTCGTTGCTATGCATCTCCTAGATAAATCTTGCATGAGCGTAGGAATTTTTTTGAAATTCCATGCTACGTTTCCCAACAGTTAGTGGCGCCTTCTATGTAGAGAAGGGTTTAAGTTGGTTTTCAAGTCTAATAAATTAGTTGTTACTAAGTATGGACTGTTTGTTGGAAAAGTTATGAGAGCGGAGGGATGTTTCGCCTTTCCCTCGCAGATTTTTGTAATGAAGTCGTGAATCATATTCATTCAAGTGTTAATGAATCTGAAGTTTGGCATTCACGCCTTTCTCACATTATTTTGGTGTTATGACCCTGCTAGCCAAGTTGAATTTAATCCCAAATTACAATTTAGCCAAAGGTTCTAAGTGCCTTTCATGTGTGCAAGCTAAGCAACCTCGCAAGCCTCACAAGGCTACGGAGGAGAGACACTTGGCACCATCAGAACTCATACATTCTGAGGTTTGTGAGATGAATGGTGTGTCGTCTAAAGGTGGAAAGAAGTACTTCATGACATTGATAGATGATTCCACTATATATTGCTATGTGTATTTATTAAATACTCCCTCCGTTCCTTTATATAAGGTGTATTTGCTTTTTGATAAAATTCCACAATGTAAGGTGCATTTGTTCTAATTCCGCGTAATTCTGATTTTGGCCCTTCAGAAAAAGGAAAGTATCTCTCCCCTGATTGCTTGTATATCTCCTTGTAGAGAAAGAAAAGGAAACTATCTCTCTCCCGATTGCGTGTATCTCTTTCTTTCCTAGCCTAAATGATTTACTTGTCGGTAATCTATGAATTAGACAAGGGTAATTTCATCCTAAGTAGTCCATAATTCTGTGCCTTGGTTAACGTGCTGAAAATAATACACCTTAGATAAAGGAATGGAGGGTGTACTAAATATGAGGCTCTACATTACTTTAAAGTCTATAAGGCAGAAGTTGAGAATCAGCTTGAAAGGAAAATTAAACGAGTCCGATCAGATCGTGGTGGAGAGTACTTCTCGAGTGAGTATGATTCTTTTTATGTGGAACAGATATTATTCATGAGAGGATGCCTCCCTATTCAGCCTAGTTAAACGGGGTTGCCGAGCGTAAAAAAACATACTCTAACTGATTTGGCTAACGCCATGTTAGATACATCAGGTTTATCCAAGGCATGGTGGGGGAGGCTATATTGACGGCATGTCATGTCCTGAATAAAGTTCTGACAAAGGATAATGAGATCACTCCGTATGAGAAATGGGCGAAGAGAAGGACAACACTCTTATACTTGCATACTTGAGGCTGTTTGGCGAAAGTCAATGTGCCGATCCCCACGTAAGCTTGGACCCAAGACTGTAGATGTTGGGGAACATAGTAATTTCAAAAAATTTCCTACGCACACACAGGATCATGGTGATGCATAGCAACGAGAGGGGAGAGTGTTGTCCACATACCCTCGTAGACCGAAAGCGGAAGCGTTATGACAACGTAGTTGATGTAGTCGTGCGTCTTCACGATCCGACCGATCCAAGTACCGAACGCACGGCACCTCCGAGTTCAGCACACGTTCAGCTCGATGACGTCCCGCGAACTCCGATCCAGCAGAGCTTCACAGGAGAGTTCCGTCAGCACGACGGCGTGATGATGGTGATGATGTTGCTACCAACGTAGAGCTTTGCCTAAGCACCGCTACAATATGACTGAGGTGGAATATGGTGGAGGGGGGCACCGCAAACGGCTGGGAGAGATCAACAAATCAACTTGCGTGTCTAGAGGTGCCCCCTGCCTCCGTATATAAAGGATGGAGGAGGGGAGGCCGGCCAGCCCCTAGGGCGCGTCAGAAGTGTGGAGTCCTACTAGGACTCCCTAGTCCTAGTAGGATTCCTCCTCCCACATGGAATTGGAAAAAGGGAAGGGAAAAGGAGAAGGAAGGAAGGGGGCGCCCCTCCTCCCTAGTCCAATTCGGACCAGGCCATGGGGAGGGGTGCGGCCACCTTTTGAGGCCTTTCTCTCCTTCCCCGTATGGCTAATAAGGCCCAATACGAATTCCCGTACCGACTTCGGTACTCCGAAAAATACCCGAATCACTCGGAACCATTTCAAGACTCCTCGTCCTGTCCCCGTCCTCATCTGGGACTACGAACTACCTTTGGTACATCAAATCACATAACTCATAGTATAAATCGTCACCGAACGTTAAGCGTGCGGACCCTACGGGTTCGAGAACTATGTAGACATGACCGAGACACATCTCCGGTCAATAACCAATAGCGGAACCTGGATGCTCATATTGGCTCCTACATATTCTACGAAGATCTTTATCGGTCAAACCGCATAACAACATATGTTGTTCCCTTTGTCATCGGTATGTTACTTGCCCGAGATTCGATCATCGATATCTCAATACCTAGTTCAATCTCATGACCAGCAAGTCTCTTTACTCGTTCTGTAATACATCATCCTACAACTAACTCTTTAGTTACAATGTTTGCAAGACTTATAGTGATGTGCATTACCGAGTGGGCCCAGAGATACCTCTCCGACAATCGGAGTGACAAATCCTAATATCGAAATATGACAACCCAACAAGTACCTTTGGAGACACCTGTAGAGCCCCTTTATAATCACCCAGTTACATTGTGACGTTTGGTGGCACATAAAGTGTTCCTCTGGTAAACGGGAGTTGCATAATCACATAGTCATAGGAACATGTATAAGTCATGAAGAAAGCAATAGCAACATACTAAACGATCAAGTGCTAAGCTAACGGAATGGGTCAAGTCAATCATATCATTCTCCTAATGATGTGATCCCATTAATTAAATGACAACTCATGTCTATGGCTAGGAAACATAACCATCTTTGATCAACGAGCTAGTCAAGGAGAGGCATACTAGTGACACTCTGTTTGTCTATGTATTCACACATGTATCATTTTTCCGGTTAATACAATTCTAGCATGAATAATAAACATTTATCATGAAATAAGGAAATAAATAATAACTTTATTATTGCCTCTAGGGCATATTTCCTTCAGTCTCCCACTTGCACTAGAGTCAATAATCTAGTTCACATCGCCATGTGATTTAACACCAATAGTTCACATCATCATGTGATTAACACCCATAGTTCACATCATCATGTGACCAACACGCAAAGGGTTTACTAGAGTCAATAATCTAGTTCACGTCGCTATGTGATTAACACCCAAAGACTACTAAGGTGTGATCATGTTTTGCTTGTGAGAGAAGTTTAGTCTACGGGTGTGCCATATTCAGATCCGTATGTATTTTGCAAATTTCTATGTCAACAATGCTCTGCACGGAGCTACTCTAGCTAATTGCTCCCACTTTCAATATGTATCCAGATTGAGACTTAGAGTCATCTGGATCAGTGTCAAAATTTGCATCGACCTAACCCTTTACGACGAACCTTTTGTCACCTCCATAATCGAGAAACATATCCTTATTCCACTAAGGATAATTTTGACGGTTGTCTAGTGATCTACTCCTAGATTACTAGTGTACTCCCTTGCTAAACTTAGTGTAGGGTATACAATAGATCTGGTACACAGCATGGCATACTTTATAGAAACTATGGCTGAGGCATAGGGAATGACTTTCATTCTCTTTCTATCTTCTGCTGTGGTCGGGCTTTGAGTCTTACTCAATTTCACACCTTGTAACACAGGTAAGAACTCTTTCTTTGACTGTTCCCTTTTGAAATACTTCAAAATCTTGTCAAGGTATGTACTCATTGAAAAAACTTATCAAGCGTCTTGATCTATCTCTATAGATCTTGATGCTCAATATGTAAGCAGCTTCACCGATGTCTTTATTTGAAAAACTTCTTTCAAATACTCCTTTATGCTTTCCAGAAAATTCTAGATTATTTCTGATCAACAATATGTCATTCATATATACTTATCAGAAATGTTGTAGTGCTCCCAGTCACTTTCTTGTAAATACAAGCTTCACCGCAAGTCTATATAAAAATGTATGCTTTGATCAACTCATCAAAGTGTGCATTCCAACTCCGAGATGCTTGCACCAGTCCATAAATGGATCAGTGGTGCTCACACACTTTGTTAGTATCTTTTGGATTGACAAAACTTTTGGTTGCATCATATACAACTCTTCTTTAAGAAATCCATTAAGGAATGTAGTTTTGACATCCATTTGCCAGATTTCATAAAATGTGGCAATTTGCTAACATGATTCGGACAGACTTAAGCATCGCTACAAGTGAGAAAATCTCATCGTAGTCAACACCTTGAACTTTGTCAAAAACCTTTTTCGACAAGTCTAGCTTTGTAGATAGTAACACTACTATCAGCATCCGTCTTTCTCTTGAAGATCCATTTATTTTCTATGGCTTGCCGATCATCGGGCAAGTCAACCAAAGTCCACACTTTGTTATCATACATGGATCCCATCTCAGATTTCACGGCCTCAAGCCATTTCGCGGAATCTAGGTTCATCATTGCTTCCTTATAGTTCGTAGGTTTGTCATGGTCAAGTAACATGACCTCCAGAACAGGATTACTGTCCCACTCTGGTGCAGATCTTACTCTGGTTGACCTACAAGGTTCGGTAGCAACTTGATCTGAAGTTACATGATCATCATCATTAGCTTCCTCACTAATTGGTGTAGGAGTCACAGGAACAGATTTCTGTGATGAACTACTTTCCAATAAGGGAGCAGGTACAGTTACCTCATCAAGTTCTACTTTCCTCCCACTCACTTCTTTCGAGAGAAACTCCTTCTCTAGAAAGGATCCATTCTTAGCAACGAATATCTTGCCTTCGGATCTGTGATAGAGGATGTACCCAACATTAACTTTTGGGTATCCTATGAAGACACACTTCTCCGATTTGGGTTTGAGCTTATCAAGATGAAACTCTTTCACATAAGCATCGCAACCCCAAACTTTAAGAAATGACAACTTAGGTTTCTTGCCAAACCATAGTTCATACTGTGTCGTCTCAACGGATTTAGACGGTGCCCTATTTAACGTGAATGTAGTTGTCTCTAATGCATAACCCCAAAATGATAGTGGTTGAGGGAGTCCTGGACTAGGGGGTGTCCGGATAGCCGGACTATCATCATCGGCCGGACTCCAAGACTATGAAGATACAAGATTGAAGACTTCGTCCCGTGTCCGGATGGGAGTTTCCTTGGCGTGGAAGGCAAGTGAGGGAGTCCTAGACTAGGGGGTGTCCGGACAGCCGGACTATCATCGTCCGCCGGACTCCAAGACTACGAAGATACAAGATTGAAGACTCCGTCCCGTGTCCGGATGGGACTTTCCTTGGCGTGGAAGGCAAGCTTGGCGATACGGATATGTAGATCTCCTACCATTGTAACCGACTCTGTGTAACCCTAGCCTTCTCCGGTGTCTATATAAATCGGAGGGCTTTAGTCCGTAGGGGACAACATACATTACAACAATCATACCATAGGCTAGCTTTAGGGTTTAGCCTCCTTGATCTCGTGGTAGATCCACTCTTGTACTACCCATATCATCAATATTAATCAAGCGGGGCGTGGGGTTTTACCTCCATCAAGAGGGCCCGAACCTGGGTAAAACATCGTGTCCCTAGTCTCCTGTTACCATCCGCCTAGACGCACAGTTCGGGACCCCCTACCCGAGATCCGCCGGTTTTGATACCGACATTGGTGCTTTCATTGAGAGTTCCTCTGTGTCATCACCGATAGGCTCGATGGCATCTTCAATCAACAACGCTGTCCAGGGTGAGATTTTTCTCCCCGGACAGATCTTCGTATTCGGCGGCTTCGCACTGCGGGCTAACTCACTTGGCCATCTGGAGCAGATCGAAAGCTACACCCCTGGCCATCAGGTCAGATTCGGAAGCCTAAACTTCACAGCCGACATCCGCGGGGACTTGACCTTCGACGGGCTCGAGCCAAAGCCAAGCGCGCCGCACTGTTACGATGGGCATGATCTAGCTCTGCCGCCAAATAGTGCCTTGGTGGCCGCACACGAATCCGCTCCGGCCCTTAGTCCGGAGCCGATCGCCCAGATCGAGGTCCGGTGGATGGACACCACCTCGGGGGCTTCAACTTCCACGACGATGGAGCCGAACACTAGCCTTGTCCCTCGCAAAGCTCGTGACTCCGAGGTGCCGGACTCCTTGCCGGACTCCAGACCTCCCACGCCCCTGCCAATCGAATCTGATTGGGCGCCAGTTATGGAATTCACCGCCGCGGACATCTTCCAACACTCGCCCTTTGGCGACATCCTAAATTCGTTAAAACACCTCTCGCTATCTGGAGAGACCTGGCCGGACTACGGCCAGGACGGTTGGGATTCGAACGACGAAAAAATTCAAAGCCCACCCACCACCCACTTTGTAGCCACTGTCGACGATCTAGCCGACATTCTAGACTATGACTCCGAAGACATCGACGGCATGGACGACGATGCCGGAGACGAACAAGAACCAGCGCCTACAGGGCACTGGAAGACCACCTCGCCATACGGCGTAATCATGGTGGATACCCCAAAAGGAAGCGATAACGAGGACCAACGGGCCGCGGCAGAAGATAATCCCGCCGACAAACAACCAAAACGTCGACGCAGACGCCACCCTAAATCCCGCCTCGACAACAATAGCGCTCCTAATGACCCAGCAATACAGCACGGCAAACCAATGGACGACGAGCATGCAGACAAGTAATCGGTCGAGCAGGACGAGTCAGATAATCAGTCCAGGCCTGGCGAAAACAACAGTTAAGACGACCTCACACTGGACACACCGCCGGAGAATAAAGACCTTTGGAAAAGACTCGTCGCCACAGCAAGAAGCTTGGAGAAAGAAAAACGGAAGCTCAAAACAGCGGAAGATACACTCAGAATGAGGTGGAGCAAAGTGCTCAAAACCGCAGAACAAATCGGCAATGGCCATCAATCAAAGAGCTACCCGGCGCAAGCTCTTGCGAGATTTGATGAGGAGGCCATAGAGCCCCCACAGTCAAAAACAAAGAGGCCGCCTGGTTGGATAGACGGCTAGATGATAGGCCAAAATCTGAAAGCGGCGCCACATATAAACCGACTAATGACCCTGGAAGGACAGATGGCCTAGCCAGGTCCATTTACGGGCCAAAGAAGAGGGCCCCAGGAAGCAATACAACACACCAAGTGTCCGAAGACAACGGTACACCCAAATCTGGGCGCCAGACACCCACTATGTTTCACTAATGAGGTCTTTGGATCATGAATTCAATGAGGATTTAAACCCATAAACATAGAGGCCTCGACGGAACAACAGACCACGAGTGCGGATAGAAGATTATATACTACACATACACATGGCTAGAGGAGATGATCTCCACGCCATAAAATACCTACCCTCAAGCTCAAAGGGCCAGCCGTCATTGGCTCAAAAGCCTCCCGAAAAACACTATTGGAAGTTGGGAAGAGCTCGAGGGCGCGTTTAGAGCAAATTTTCAAGGAACTTATGTACGCCCTCCGGATCAGCGATGATCTAAGTCATATAACTCAACAGCCCGAGAGTCGGTAGCAAAATTCGAACAGGTTCCTCACCAAAAGAACCAAATAGTCATTGTCCGGACGCCAAGCCTTAGCAGCTTTTAAACACAACGTCCGAGACGAATGGCTCGCCAGACACCTCGGCCAAGAGAAGCCGAGGACAATGTCCGCTAACAAGCCTCATGACCGCTTTTGTGCGGAGAGGATAGCTGCTAGCAAGATGCAGCACCAGCGACCCAAGTACATCCGAGATCAGAGATGGAAACGGAAAATCATGGCGCAGAAAAGAGCAGCGCCGGAATAAAGAGAAAAGCCCAAAGAGCACGGCAGTCAACGCCGGATTCAAAAGCTGGCGGCCAAACAACAAAACACCGCCTCTTAAGGATAACAGCGATGAGCTATCCAACTTAAACAAGATTTTGGGTCGGATATGTCAAATCCACAGTACCCCCGGAAGGCCTGCAAACCATACCCACCGAGATTGTTGGGTTTTCAAACAGTCCGGCTGACTAAACGCCGAACACAAGGGGCTCGACGCATCAAGCGAAGATGATAAACCCCACCAGCAGAGAACCGGAAAACAAAAGAATTTCCCACAAGAGGTCAAAGCAGTAAATTCACTTCATGTGATAATACGGAAAAACAGTGCGGCACCCATTAAAATGGGTCTCGCACGGTCCAACCAATGAACATAGAGATTGGACATCAAAACCAATCACTTTCGACCACCGGATTATTCGAAGCGTTCAAAATGCAGGATGGACTGCCTCGGTATTGGATCCTATAATCGACGGACTGCAATTTACACAAGTCCCGATGGGCGGAGGCGTGACTTAAACCTGCTGTATCCAAACACAATCCGCAAGTTGGGGATAGACCTTACTAAAATTCGACACAGCCGCACTTCCTTTAAAGGAGTGACGCCAGGCCCTTACGCCAAGTGCACAGGCTCCTTATTACTAGAAGTTGTGTTCGGATCACCGAACAACTTTCGACGCGAAAAACTAATCTTTCATATCGTCCCATTTAAAAGTAGCTATCAAGCACTCCTGGGACGAGAAGCTTTTGTCTGCTTCAACGCCATACCACATTACGCGTCTCTTACACTTAAGATGCCCGGCCCACGTGGCATCATTTTAGTGCGAGGGTCATTTAAAGACCCTGGACACGGTCAGACGAGTCCGGCATAAATAAGCTAGGGGCTCCCTAGCCGCACACCCCTTCACAAGGGGCTGCGCACACAAGCAACAGCGAGTTCTTAGAAACTCCGCTTTACTTATTTATATTTCTTCTTTCGTATATTTTTTTTTCGCACGAGTTCCTTTCAAACTAAGTTCCTCTCTTTTTACAGATGAACAACGTGCACACCCATCCAGGATAACGGCACAACGGAGACACAGGCGCAGACGTGCAGTAGGGACCCGTCGCGAGGATTCTTTTCAGATTAAGACCCTGCGTAAACCTTTTTTTACTGTCTCTTGTTGCTATAATCCCTTGGTTTCTCATTATAACCAAAGCGGAGCCTGACGTTTTGGCATCGGCCGCGTCAGAGGACCATGCCCGTACCTGGACACTAGGGGCTTAGGGCATTGTTCTGCCCATTATTATAAAGACCGAACACCTTAGGGAGTGTTTCGGCGTCTCGAGTTAGGCCTTATATGCATCAGCTCCGAATCATGTCTTTGGTCAAATGTTGGGTTTGCGGCTCCGTGTTTTGCTGCCTTCGTTCAGTATCATCGGCTAACGCGCACCGGAGAACTCTGCGATTGTGCCCGGTTAATTTGGCGAGCACCTCGATGAAAGCGAAAACCGATCATCATGATCTGCGAGAGACTGGTCAACCACTCGATCGACTACCGGAATGTTTAGAATACCCCGCTTTGACGAAGGACTGTTTCCCGGTCAGGCACACACGCGCCCCGAATTCGGAGAAGCGCGGTGCCCCAAGGGGCTATATCGTAGCCCCACCCTCGAACTCCAATGGCTAAGTGAAAGTGATAAAGCATCATAGTCCGGATTGCCTCGTTTGCTATGCTACCACCTCCTTAACAGGACCGAGACGTCGGATTAAGTGTGAAAACGCGCTATTTTTTGCGAACACCCCCGCACCTTGTGCGTGGAGGCTGAAGCCGAAGACTGCAATCTTTCAGGTTATACAAACGTATACATAAACGACCGCATAGGAGATATTTTAATACTTGGAACGCACAAGTATAAAAAGCGGTTACAACATAATCATTGTTTTACAAGATAAAACATTCATTTGAACGTGACATTTTTCGAGCACTGCGACTCTATTACACGAGCGCCACGCATAACTTCCCCAAAATAGTGCTCGACGGGTAACCGGCTCTCATCTGAACCCTGGGCTGCAATAGTGGTGGCATCCATCTCTGTCCAATGTGTCTTCACACGGGCAAGGGCCATCCGCGCACCTTCTATGCAGGCCGATCGCTTCATCTCCTTGATATGCGGCACCGCTCCAAGAAATTGCTGCAATAAGCCGAAATAGCTCGTCGCCTTGGGCCTCTCTGGCCAGACATGAGCCACGATATCAGTCATGGCAAGTCCGGACAACCCGTTCAGCTCAGCCCATTCGGCCAACTGATCGGTCAACGGAAGTGAACGGTCCGGACTATGGAATTGAGACCAAAATAGCTCTTCCGTCTTGTGATCCTTCTGGCTCCGGAAGTGCACAACGGCATCAGCCGCACTTGCCACTAAATCCATATATGGATCCTCCAGACCCCACAGCTGGCCAAGTTGGGCATACTTTGGATCCGTAAACCGGCGATGTAGCAGAAAAGGCCTGCCAGCCACAATATCTCCGTCCTGGCGCAGCTCCTCCTTCATAGCCCGCATTGCAGAACGGGCATCCTTGGCCTCGGCGGTGGCCTTCCCCAGGTCTTTCCGCTCCGATAGGCGCTCCTTTTCAAGAGCCTCATTGCGGTCGGCAGCATCCTTCAATTTCACGGCCAATTCGGCCATCTTTTCCCTGCTTAGGCAGTGTGCAGCCTTTTCGGCTTTCAACTCATGGGCCGCCCTCGAGGCAGCCGCATCACTCCTTCGGGCTTGCTCCTTAGCTTGAGCAAGCTCGGCCCGAAGGCTCTCCACAGCAGCAGCACCGTCTGTATCACATCATATATATTGTCAGAAGCGGGCTTTGACTCCCTTAAATAAGTGACTGCGGAGAATTCATTTACCTTGCGACTCGTCAAGTCGCCGGTTGACAAGCGCGATGTCCGCATCTGCCACATCGAGTTGCCGCATTAACTCGACAACTCCACCAGTCCGGCTAGCCCCCGGACTATCCGCCACCTGCATAAGAATGGCGACATTCATTACCTGCGATTTTGATCCTCGGCACGCTGTCGCTTTCGACAACCTACCGAGTCTCAGGGGCTAGTATCTATACAGGGCGCACTTCTATGTGCCAAACTGTCAAAAAGGTACGTCGTTCTTGCGTACCTCAAATCCCGCCAGCAAACTCCTGACGACACTATGCAATCCGCTTTCGGCGGACGAAATCCTTCCAATCACCATACTCATCAAAGCACGGTGATCTTCTGAGATGGACGCCCTCTCAAGCAGATCCTTCAGCTCCCCCGGCCGGACACTAGTTGGCTCCGCACTCTCCGGCCCCACCGGACTCTGGGATACCCTCCGTGACGATACTTCAGGCTCGTCTGCCCTGTCCGACGGCGCAGCAGACGGAGGCGTTTCGCTCTCCATCATCTCCGGACGAAGATCCCAAGACGAACTCATCCGAGAAGGCCGCAGATCTGAATCAGAAGGTAAAATTTCGGTTATCCACGAAGCACAAATAGGGTATCTTCTTATTAATAAACCCCCTTTTCCTACTCACGGCTCATTGGAGGCTGATCCTTTAGAGACGATTATGCGCCTGGCTCTCCATGGACGCAGAGACCCTCCGTAAAGATTTCTTCCCCGCTTAGGGGCTTTGGCCTCCGGGTCTTGGGCGGTCCTCTTCTCCCCGAAAGAGGGATTTTCGATCCCCCTCTTGAGCGCCCACTTGGCGAGGTGATAGCTCTTCTATTTTCCCCATCGCCCCTTCTCTGGTGCGACCTCCAACATTCGACCAGCCACGGGCTCGGTGCGGTCTCTAGGAGGGGCGGACACCTTATCGGCTTCGATCGCTACCCACTCGACGAAGAATAATGGGTTAGAAGGCGAATTTCAGAAAAGCAAACAAACAGAACGTCCGGACTCTGAGCTACTTACCTGTGTATCCGGGCGATTGCAGCTTAGGCCTGCGTCCTCGGTCAATTCTGGACACGCCGCCTGCGGTCCGAAGAACAACTTGTACATCTCCACGGGCGTCATACCCATGAAGTGTTGGAGAGTTCGTGGTCCCTCCGGATTGAACTCCTATAACCGGAGAGGACGACGTTTGCAGGGCAGAAGACGCCTGATTAGCATGACCTGCATCACCACAACCATATTGATCTCCCTCGCTTGGAGGTCTCAAATCCGGCCCTGCAATAAAGGCACGTCTTCGGACGGCCCCCAATTGAGCCCTTGGTTGACCCACGACATCAATCAGCGTGGAGGTCCCGGGCGGAATGAAGGCGGCGGCTTTTGCTTGCTGCCCTTCGGAGCGGTGATATAGAACCATTCCTGCTGCCACAAGCCGAGCTCCTCCTGGAAGCAGACCTCGGGCCACGGGGCATCGGCCCTCCTGCTTATGGCCGCCCCGCTGCACTCCGCTTGACGCCCCCCGCTCATCTTCGGATCCACATTGAAGGTCTTCAGCCACAGGCCGAAGTGGGGGGTGACGCGGAGGAAGGCTTCGCAGACAATAATGAATGCGGAAATATGGAGGATGGACTCCGGAGCCAAGTCGTGAAAATCCAGCCCGTAGTAGAACATGAGCCCTCTCACGAAGGGGTCCATCGAGAAGCCTAAACCCCGACGGAGGTGGGATACGAAGACGACGTACTCACCGGGCTCGGGAGCGGGTACCGCCTGCCCTTGGGCAGGCAACCTATGCGAAATCTCGTAGGACAGGTACTTGGCCTCACGCAACTTTAGCACGTCCTCCTCCGTGACGGAGGAGGGCATCCACCGACCCTGAAGGTCAGAGCCGGACATTGTTGAAGATCCGAAGCGCTTGAATCTGGGGCTCTGGGTGTTGGAACTTGGAGCAAGGAGAAGATTCGATGGAAGATTGAAGAAAAGAAACGAGCCTTGGTCCTCTTATAAAGGGGGAAAATACCAAGAGCCGTCTCCGTGACCGTTCGGGATTCACCTTCGATAGAGGAGGCGTGGCGACGGGCGCGGTTGGGTTACCCACGCTCGTATTTATGAGAATCCCAGAATAAGAGGAACACGATCTCGCCCGACAAGGCGTGCCAAGAAACCGCTTAGCTAAGCGTCTTTGAGGTGGTATAATAAAAAGCGATTCAAGTAAAGACTTGGTAGTGGTGTGACGTCATGCCGCAAAATCGTCGCCAGATTGAACTTGTGTGCATTTTATTCTCTCTACGGTAGAATGTGGAATTTATTTTGCGAGCGGACACTATCTGGCGTTCATGATCTTCTCTGGATTATTCAAAGGAGGAACCCGCCTTGCAATGCCGAACATTATCGCGCGGGACTTATCATCATTGAATCCTGGTTCGGGGCTCTTGAGGAGTCTGGACTAGGGGTGTCCGGACAGCGGACTATCATCGTCGCGGACTCCAAGACTACGAAGATACAAGGCGAAGACTCCGTCCGTGTCCGGATGGGACTTTCCTTGGCATGGAAGGCAGGCTTGGCGATACGGATATGTAGATCTCCTACCATTGTAACCGACTACTGTAACCCTAGCCTTCTCCGGTGTCTATATAAACCGGAGGGCTTTAGTCCGTAGGGGACAACATACATTACAACAATCATACCATAGGCTAGCTTTAGGGTTTAGCCTCCTTGATCTCGTGGTAGATCCACTCTTGTACTACCCATATCATCAATATTATCAAGCGGGGCGTGGGGTTTTACCTCCATCAAGAGGGCCCAACACAGGTAAAACATCGTGTCCCTTGTCTCCTGTTACCATCCGCCTAGGCGCACAGATTCGGGACCCCCTACCCGAGATCCGCGGTTTGACACCGACAAAGAAGCTTGGCGATCACGGATATGTAGGTCTCCTACCATTGTAACCGACTACTGTGTAACCCTAGCCCTCTCCGTGTCTATATAAACCGGAGGGTTTTAGTCCGTGGGGACGAACAACCCTACAACAATCATACCATAGGCTAGCTTCTAGGGTTTAGCCTCCTTGATCTCGTGGTAGATCTACTCTTGTACTACCCATATCATCAATATCAATCAAGCGGAGTAGGGTTTTACCTCCATCGAGAGGGCCCAACACAGGTAAAAACATTGTGTCCCTTGTCTCCTGTTACCATCCGCCTAGACGCACAGTTCGGGACCCCCTACCGAGATCCGCGGTTTGACACCGACATTGGTGCTTTCATTGAGAGTTCCTCTGTGCCGTCGCGATCAGGAAGGATGCCTCTTCCCGTCTTTAAAGACAGTATCATTACTAAAGGAGCCCTGGCCGCCGGCAAACTATCCGGCTAGGTGGTTTTCTCATGACCGCCTGTTCGGCCACCGCTTTGACGATGACCTCTCGGGTCATCGAAAGCAATCTTCACGTCAACTCGGAATTCGCCGAGCAGCTAGATCCAATAGAGCTCTTGTCCGTAAACGAGCTCTTGGATCACATCGCCGCCCTGGGAGTCGCTACAGACTACAATCAGATTGGGCTTAAAACCGATCTGAGAGAGATTAACTCTCCCCAGGTCACCCACCACGTTGCCGTGGTAGAGGAACAACGCAGCGATTCTTCTTCTACATTGAAAACTAGTTATGTCTGGACTCTCGAACCCTCGATGCCGGATTTCCGCGGAGGGACGAACGTCGATCAAGCACTAAACCTAAAGTCAGACATCGGACCAGACTCGTTGGACAACGTCCAGCAATCCAAGCTTCCAAATTCGGAAACTTTCCGGCCCTTGAGCCTCGAGATGGGTAGGGTTCAGGACTCAATTCCACCCACCCACCCAAACATATGCGATCTATCCCAAATCCGGCAAGAGCCCGCTGAAACAGTACATCATTACTGGGCCAGATTTCTCCTGGTTATGGACAGGCTAAAAGACTACCGTGAGGAAAGCGCAATTTCAATTTTCTGCAATAATTGCACGGACAAGGGAATCTTGAACGCCGTAAGTCGTCGCGAAATTACGATTCACGACCAAGCGTCCATAATGCGCAGCATCTTGTGTGACGGAGAGTTTCCGGAAAACCGAAACTAAGTTTTGGGACAATCCGACTCCGAATACAACCCTAGTCCAAAACAAAAGGGTGCATCATACTCAGGCACCAGGTACAAAAACCAAAAAGCAAAAACCCCATAAAGACGCGGAACCGTCTTGGAGGGATGGCTCAGCGGACCTGTAAAATTCCACGATCTGAAGCGCCACTCCAACACATAGCCTTCGAGCATGTTGGATACTGCGGCAGGTGGCCAAAAGCGGCGAAGAGCTTCTAACCAAGAGAACCACTCTAATGGTACCAGTACGGTGTCAACGGTCTTCGAGACTTTCGCATCAAATAATATGCGAAAACGAACAATCCGCAGCCTCGCCGAAGTCTACCAAGTAGCAACAACAAATCCATGGAGCGGCACGGCCATCACCTTCAACGCCGGTGACGAACCAAAATTCCGAACAACCTGAGCACCAGCCGCATTGGTCCTCAGCCCAATAGTGGACGGCTTTCGTCTTACCAAGGTACTCATGGATGGCGGCAGTGGATTAAACCTCATCTACGAGGAAACTCTTCAAAAAATGGAAATAGACTAGAGCCGCATTGAGCGAAGCAGCACAACCTTTCGAGGAATAATCCCTAGCCGGGAAGCGCGCTGCACAGGAAAAATCACACTTGATGTGGTGTTCAGCTCGCCGGACAATTACAGGTCCGAGGAAGTCACGTTCCAAGTGGCCCCGTTTAGCAGCGGATATCACGCTATATTAGGGCGGGAAGCATTCACAATTTTTCAAGCCATACCCCACTACGGGTACATGAAGCTTAAGATGCCCGGGCCCGGCGGAATAATCACTCTCGTCAGTGATCCGGACACAGCGCTCCGCGCCGAAAACAAGACAGCCGCACTAGCCCTAGAGGCACTATCCGAAGCCCTAGCGGTGGAGGAACTCACTGCGCTGCGCTCTACGGTGAATAGGGATGATGTGATACTTGATAAGAGATCCAAGTACACCTCCTTTAAACCAGCGGACGAAATAGTCAAATTCTAGGTCCATCCAACGGACCCAACAAAGACGGCCTCCATCGGGGCACAGTTAAACCCTGATGTAGACGCCGCACTGCGAGAATTCCTTCGGGAAAATTGGGACATCTTTGCCTGACACCCTTCAGATATGCCAGGAATCCCATGCAGATTGGCAGAACACAGCCTAAACATCCTAAAAGGATTCAAGCCAGTCAAACAGGCACTTCGGCGATTCTCCGAACCCAAAAGACAGGCAATGGGAGAAGAGCTAGCCAAACTATTGGAAGCCGGATTCATAAGAGACATCAAACATCCGGACTGGCTAGCAAACCTGGTAATGGTACCAAAGAAGGACAAATCCTGGCGCCTATGTGTCAATTTTAAAGACCTTAACAAGGCCTGCCCAAAGGACCCTTTCCCCCTCCCCCGCATCGACCAAATAATTGATGCTACTGCAGGGCAGGATTCATTGTGCTTCCTTGACGCATACTCCGGATACCATCAAATCAAGATGGTGGAGGCAGACCAAGCCACAACGGCATTCATTACTCCATACGGACCATTCTGCTTCAACACGATGCCCTTCGGACTCAAAAACGCCGGCGCAACATATCAGCACATGATTCAGACATGTCTGGCTACCCAGATCGGCAAAACAGTAGAGGCATACGTAGACGACATAGTCGTCAAAACCAAACACGTCGAAACTCTAGTAGACGACTTGAGGCTCACATTCGACAACCTCCGAGCATATGACATTAAGCTGAATCCGGAAAAATGCGTCTTCGGCGTACCAGCCGGAAAGCTCCTAGGCTTCATTGTATCCGGTAGAGGAATTGAAGTAAACCCAGTCAAGATCCGAGCTCTGTCACAGCTGGATATTCCAAAAGACCTCAAACAAATACAAAAATTGACTGGATGCGTGGCGGCTCTAAGCCGCTTCATCTCCCGTTTGGGAGAAAAGGCATTGCCCCTCTATCGCCTCCTCAGGTGCACCGAACACTTCGAGTGGACGGATGCTGCCACCGCCGGACTCGAAGAAATAAAGGCCATATTGGCAACAAATCCGGTCCTGGCTACACCTAACCTGGGCGAACCAATGTTGTTATATATCGCGACAACACATCAAGTTGTAAGCGTGGTGCTCGTCGTCGAACGAGAAACAGAAGGGCATAAATTCCCTCTTCAAAAACCAGGGTACTACGTATCCACTGCCTTAACTCCCTGCAAGTCCCGGTACCCGCATTATCAAAAGATAGCGTACGCGGTGTTCATGGCATCCCGAAAGCTCCGACACTACTTTCAAGAGTGTTCGATAACAGTGGCCTCTGAAGTGCCCCTCAACGACATTATAAACAACCGTGACGCGACGGGCAGGATTGCAAAATGGGCCATTGAGCTCTTACCATTCGATATAACTTATAAACCTCGGCGAGCTATAAAGTCGCAAGTCTTGGCCGACTTCATCGCTGAATGGACCGAAGCCGAACTCCCTAAAGAGTACGGCGCATACTCCAATTGTTTTATGCATTTCGACGGCTCCAAAATGTTGGCGGCTTGGGGCTAACATCGTCTTGACATCCCCAACCGGAGACCTGATCAATACATACTTGAGATAATGTACACGAACTCCAACAATGCAGCCAATCGAGGCCCTCCTACATGGTCTCCGGATGGCAATCTCCATGGGTATTCAACGCCTAGAGGTGCGCGATTCAAACCTTGCAATATCCCAAGTAAATGGAGACTTTGGCGCCAAGGATCCGAAAATGGCAGCCTATCGTAACGCTGTCCTGAAAATGTCATTTCGGTTCAAGGACTCGAATTCCACCACGTGGCAGGGATAATAACCAAGCAGCCGACGTCTTTGCACGCATCGGCATAAAAACGATTTCTTGTCCTCAAACATCTTCTGGAGCGGCTCTTTAAGCCATCCGTACTATGGGAAGAGGAGTCCGGAAATAACAACACGAAACAACCGCGCCACCCAACACGAGCAGATCGACATAATCGGCGGTTCAGTCGATGAAATACCACCTTCAGCCCACGAAATAATGGCGGTAATTGCCCCGTGGATAGAACCATTCCTAGCCTACTTAATTAGGCAGGAACTTCCCGAAGACCAAAACGAGGCCCGCTGCATAGTTCGGCGGTCTAAAGCCTACAAGGTCCATGAGGGAGAACTTTACAAGAAAAGCACAACCGGAGTCCTTCAAAGGTGCATCTCCGAAGAGGAAGGGCGAAATCTTCTGGCTAAAATTCACGCCGGAGTAGGCGGACACCACGCTGCAGCCCGGGCCCTTGTAGGTAAGGCCTTCCGCACAGGATTTTATTGGCCGACGGCCCGGCGGATCTTTCGGGACTTAGTCCAAAGATCGTCGGTTGTCAGCTCTTTGCTAATCAGAGCCATATGCCACCCACCGCCCTCAAAACTATACCCATTACCTGGCCGTTCGCGGTCTGGGGGCTTGACATGGTCGGACCCCTCAAAGGGGGAACCCACAAGCAAAGGTACCTATTGGTCATGGTGGAAAAATTCACCAAATGGATAGAGGCCAAGCCAGTTAAAACGGCAGAGTCCGGACCGGTGATAGACTTCATATCTAGGGTAGTACACCGTTATGGCGTCCCCCATAGCATCATTACCGATAACGACACGAACTTCACGGCCGACGAGGTCAAACTCTGGTGCAAAAATATGGACATCAAGCTCGATTACGCTTCAGTCTATCACCCTCAAACCGACGGTCAAGATGAGCGAGCAAATGGTCTGATAATGAGTGGCATCAAGCCCAGACTAGTGCGGTCCCTTACGGAATCTAACACGCACTCGGTAGAGGAGCTTGACTCCATACTCTGGGGGCTGCGGACTACGCCGAACCATACTACCGGATTCACACCATTCTTCATGGTATACGGCGCAGAGGCAGTTTTGCCCTGCGACATAATTCATGACTCACCTTGAGTGCGCATGTACGAAGAAAGAGAAGCTGAGCTGGATCGGCAGGATAGCTTGGACGCATTGGAGGAAGAACGCGATGTGGCAAAGGCTTGCTCCGCATTCTATTAGCAGCAGGCTTGAAGATATCAAAGTAGAGAAGTACAGGCTAAAACTTACAATGTTGGCGAACTAGTTCTACGACTGCCGGACAAGAAAAAGGACAAGCTCAAGCCCAAATGGGAAGGTCCCTTCATTATCGATCAAGTCCTGACCGGCGGAGCATACCGTCTGCGAAATGCATCGGACAACCGACTCGAGCCGAACCCATGGAACGCAGCCCGCCTCCATGATTCTCGCCTAGCGCCGGACTAAGAGTTCGTCTCCTTCCTCCGTCAAATTTTTACACTTCAGCTGTCTTTCGTTTCTCTCTTTTCTCTCACCTTTTCATAAAAGCCCTTAAAGTCCTATTTATGCATTGTTCGCACACACTTGATGTGCTATCCGCTTTTCGTTATACAGGGGCTTCTTTAATGAAGCTTACTTATCTGGGCTTCATGCCCAAAGACATGTGTCAAACTTCCACATGTACCTTTTATTCACCATTATATGCATCGATATGACTTAAGTTTTGTCCAAGCTGGGTTGCTGGCTCGGTGCTTACCCTACATTCCCGATTGTTCGGCTAGGAGGTAAAGGAGCACCTCTGCGATTATTCTTGCGGGTCACCGGATGTGTACCTCGACCGGGTGAAGCCGAAAGCTAGCGTTCTTAAGGGAATATTCGATCGGTGACTTGAAAGATGATTTTTACATATTTATTTATCTGCCCCGGATGTTTTCCTACTCTTTTCGCAGTCCGGACATGCACTTTAGGGCATGCCTCCCGAGAAAGGAACCCTTAACGGAACTATTCTCCTGGAAGATGTTTCTTACTAACCATGTAATATAACATAACTAGTTGGGCACTTGTCTGATAAAGCACTAATGACCCCTACGCCTGGTCTCCATGCATGCCCCGGTTAACCGAGAAGGTATTCGGACACACTCCGGACTCTAGGGTCCCGAGGTTGAAGCGAAAAGGTCGGCAAAGACAAACGATCTACAATCCGGCTAGAAGGCATTTTACATGTCATTTTAAATACATCGTCAAATCGACTAACTGTACTCCTCCTTAGTCCCGTCTAACAGGCTGTCTAATTTACAGTCCCGTTGGGAATATTTAGCGGCCAACTCTACTTGGCCGTACACTAAGCTCACAGGGATCTCCTTCCCATCGGGCCCCACAGGTCCGACCTCGGCCATGTGGTTTGGATCCGCCTTCTTGTACCACGTCTTCACCATGGCCCAGGCCTCCCTAGCACCTTGGCGGCAGGCCGATATCTTCCATAAACGGAAGCGCTGCTGCGCTCCCTGAAGCTTCTCCGCAAGCTCTCCAAGGCCCTCGGGTAGGGAGAGGGACGGTCATAAGGCCTGGACGATGCCGCTCATCAACTGCCGAACACGTTCAAGCAGTTGCACCAGCTCGGGAAGTTGATCACCCATTGAGACGGGCATCTCCTCCATGAGGCGACACTGTGAGCACACCTCTGAGACATATTTACGTCAATTGACTTCCTCGCCCGAACTCTTCTTTTCAAAGGAGTTCGCTCAAGCACTTACTATAGATGCCGCGACGAAGCCGCTGATTCTCCTTCACGGAGCCAGACAGCTCGGCCCGAACACCTTTCAGCTCTTCTCCAAGCTGGGCGTGGGCATCCTGGAGTTTGTTCCTTTCCTGCTGCACCTTCGTAAGCACCCTCTCGCCGGCCTTCAGCTGGCGCAGTAGTTGTTGCTTGTCCAGATCAAGTCCGGCAACATTTGCAATACCATTGTCAGATTTATACGCACGCCGCACACCGCTTATCTTTCTGAAATAATGTGTTACCGAAGGGGGTTTCTGTGCCTCCTTCTGCGGCAGCTAGTGCGGCCTCAAGCTGGGCCTTGCACTCTTGCAGCTCCTGGGACAATCGGGTATTTTTCTTTGTAAGATCCTGCAAATTATATGATCCTTAAATCAGTTACTTTAACTACTTTAAGTCTCGGGGGCTACTGGCATATACAACTATTAAAATCTCTTACCCGTATGTCTTTTACATATTGCTCCGTGGCTCTGGTTAAACCATCTTGAGCGGCACGGAGGTGCGCGTCTCCCGCGTTAAAGGCATTCAACGCCTCTGGGGAGAAACACGCGTCACGCAGAACTGTCCGTTGACGCCTATGATTCATGGCGCTCTCCACCTCAGACCTGATGGCGGACAGCCGGTCGGCATCCTCCGCTGGAGGAGTATTCGGCTCGCGCCTTGCGCTCGCCTCCCCTCTGGACCAGGTGTTGGAGCCTGGCGGGCGGAGGCTTGGTTGGCAACCTCTCCGGAAACAGTCCGGCGAGTGCTCTTTCTCCTGGAAAGGTCATGAGCGTTAATACGCCTCCTGGGAATCCTTTTCCTAAATAACAGTCGTGAGCCGGACTCCTCTTCCGCCTGTTGGGCCGGACTAACCCTTGTTGGTCAGCCGCTGTGGGCTCGGTTTCCTACCTTGAAGGCACCTCCTGCGAGACACCATTGTATACGGTGGTTAGAAATGCGCAACAACGAAAGAATGGTGTCAGGACTTCGGTCACAATCACCTGGGGAGCCGGAGATAAGCCGGGGTAGTCAGCCGTAATGGTGACTAGAGCATTGTCCATGCTGAGTTGGTGGAACACCCCGTCGATTAGCTCCACCTTTATGTCTGGATCCTCTTCGAAGGCCGGATCAAGGGATCTTCCTAGATCCTCGGGTTGTGGAGCTGGACTATGTATGCCCTCCACATCCCGACGCAGCTCCTGCGTCGAAATCGTAAAGTAAGGTACTTAACTTTGAGAGCATGGGTCGGATAAATAAAATGTCCGCTTACCCAGCGCCGAGGGTTATTCATGGAGAACCCATTCAATGGGCTCGTCTGGAGGAAGTCCTCCTTCTCCCCCTTGTACAGGCCGAACAGAATCTTCACCAGATCTTCGGCCGATCCCGGCCCTTTGGGGCCATGACGGGTGGCATAATTTTCCCCGTTGAAATCCCACATGGGGTGGCCCCTGTATTACAGCGGCTGCACCCCACGCATTATGCACGTGGCCATGACTCCAATCATGGTCAATCCGGAATGGGCCAGCAACCTTATCCGGCCCATCAAATAATGGACACCCTTCTCTTCCTCCAGTTGAGGGCTCCGCGGGCGCCAACTTAGGCGTTTTTTCAGAGGAGCCTTGTTGAACTCCGGGAGGCCGATCCGAACTGGGTCCGGTAGTGGAGCGTCTTCTACATAAAACCATTCTGAAGGCCAGTCTTCGGACGCCTTCTTTGGGGTTCCGGATGGATATCCGGTCCCGGCGATGCGCCATATTTCGGCACCGCCCACTTGATATATTGACCCCTCATGAGAACGGGGTACGAGGCAGAATAGCCTCTTCCACAGCACAAAATGGGGCTCGATGCCCAAGAATAGCTCGCAAAGGGCTACAAAACCCAGGATGTGCAGAATAGAGGCGGGCGTGAGGTGATGGAGCTGGAGTCCATAGAACTCCAGAAGCCCGAGGAGGAACGGATGTACGGGAAATCCAAGCCCCCTTATTAGATAGGGGACGAAGCACACCCGCTCTCCTTTAGAGGGACTAGGGGTGGCCTCCGCTTGCTTCCCACCTTTGTAGGTGGCCAGCCCGGCTCGAACCGGGACCATAAAGGCCGGAGGAAGATATCCCTCCGCTTGAAGCTTCACCAGCTCGTTGTGCAGAACTGAACATCTCCTCCAATCTCCTGGCGGAGGGCTGGGAGTGCGAGAGGAGGAGCCGCGTCGATGGTCCATGATGGAATGGGTTTTCGGTGAGAAGCGCTCCGATGAGTACTCGCGGAAGGAGGATGGTGTGATTTGGATCTGGATTCTTATCTCTCTTATAGGAAGATTATTTGCGCAGCTAGGGGGTAAAATATAAAAGATACCCTGGCTTTTCGCATTCGTGCGACGCGTGGAAGAGGGCCATTATTGGGCGTGGAAGCCAAGGAGCGCAACATTTGTAAGGGAGCCGAACACTATTCGGCAAGCACATGGAATTTGAAGGAGAACCCACCTTGCAACGCCGAAAACTATATATGCGCTGGACTCGTCGTCATTGAAGCCTGGTTCGGGGGCTACTGAGGGAGTCCTGGACTAGGGGTGTCCGGATAGACGGACTATCATCATCGGCCGGACTCCAAGACTATGAAGATACAAGATTGAAGACTTCGTCTCGTGTCCGGATGGGACTTTTCTTGGCGTGGAAGGCAAGCTTGGCGATAGGGATATGTAGATCTCCTACCATTGTAGCCGACTTTGTGTAACCCTAGCCGTCTCCGGTGTCTATATAAACTAGAGGGTTTTAGTCCGTAGGACGAACAACCCTTACAACAATCATACCATAGGCTAGCTTCTAGGGTTTAGCCTCCTTGATCTCGTGGTAGATCTACTCTTGTACTACCCATATCATCAATATCAATCAAGCAAGAGTAGGTTTTAACCTCCATCGAGAGGGCCCGAACCTGGGTAAAAACATTGTGTCCCTTGTCTCCTGTTACCATCCGCCTAGACGCATAGTTTGGGACCCCCTACCCGAGATCCGCCGGTTTTGACACCAACAGTGGTAAATCAGTAATAGACATCATAGATTGTACCATATCTAATAAAGTATGGTTACGATGTTTGGACACACCATTATGTTGTGGTATTTCAGGTGGCATGAGTTTGTGAAACTATTCCACATTGTTTTTAATTGAACACCAAACTCATAACTCAAATATTCGCCTCTACGATCAGATCGTAGAAACTTTATTTTCTTGTTACGATGATTTTCCACTTCACTCCAAAATTCTTTGAACTTTTCAAATGTTTCAGACTTATGTTTCTTCAAGTAGATATACCCATATCTGCTCAAATCATCTGCGAAGGTCAAATAACGATACCCACCGCGAGTCTCAACACTCATTAGACCTCATACATTAGTATGTATTATATCCAATAAGTCAGTTGCTCGCTCCATTGTTCTGGAGAACGGAGTCTTGGTCATCTTTCCCATGAGGCATGGTTCGCAAGCATCAACTGATTCATAATCAAGTGATTATAAAAGCCCACCAGAATGAATTTTCTTCATGCGCTTTACACCAATATGACCTAAATGGCAGTGCCACAAATAAGTTGCACTATCATTATTAACTTTGCATCTTTTGGCTTCAATACTTTGAATATGTGTATCACTATGATCGAGATTCAACAAACCATTTTCATTGGGTGTGTAACCATAGAAGGTTTTATTCGTGTAAACAGAATAACAATTATTCTCTAACTTAAATGAATAACCGTATTGCAATAAACATGATCAAATCATATTCATGCTCAACGCAAACACCAAATAACATTTATTTAGGTTCAACAATAATCCCGAAAGTATAGGGAGTGTGCGATGATGATCGTATCAATCTTGGAACCACTTCCAACACACATCGTCACTTTACCCTTAACTAGTCTCTGTTCATTCTGCAACTCCCGTTTCGAGTTAGTAATCTTAACAACTGAACTAGTATCAAATACTGAGGGGTTGCTATAAACACTAGTAAAGTACACATCAAAAACATGTATATCAAATATACCTTTGTTCACTTTGCCATCCTTCTTATCCGCCAAATACTTGGGGAAGTTCTGCTTCCAGTGACTAGTCCCTTTGTAGTAGAAGCACTTAGTCTCAGGCTTAGGTCCAGACTCGGGCTTCTTCACATGAGAAGCAACTTGCTTGCCATTCTTCTTGAAGTTCCCCTTCTTCCCTTTGCCCTTTTCTTGAAACTAGTGGTCTTGTCAACCATCAACACTTGATGCTTTTCTTGATTTCTACCTTCGGCGATTTCAGCATCACGAAGAGCTTGGGAATTGTTTCCGTTATCCCTTGCATATTATAGTTCATCACGAAGTTCTAGTAACTTGGTGATAGTGACTAGAGAACTCTGTCAATCACTATCTTATCTGGAAGATTAACTCCCACTTGATTCAAGTGATTGTAGTACTCAGACATTTTGAGCACATGCTCACTAGCTGAGTAATTCTCCTCCATCTTGTAGGAAAAGTACTTGTCAAAGGTCTCATACCTTTCGACATGGTCATCAGTGTGAAATACTAATTTCAACTCTTGGCACATCTCATATGCTCCGTGGCGTTCAAAAAGTCTTTGAAGCCCTGATTCTAAGCCGTAAAGCATGGTGTACTAAACTATCAAGTAGTCATCATATTGAGCTTGCCAAATGTTCATATCGTCTGCATCTGCTCCTGCAATCGGTCTGTCACCTAGCAGTGCATTAAGGACATAATTCTTCTGTGCAGCAATGAGGATAATCCTCAGATCACGGATCCAATCCGCATCTTTGCTCCTAACATCTTTCAACTTAGTTTGCTCTAGGAACATATCAAAAATAAACAGGGAGCAACATCGCGAGCTATTGATCTACAACATAGTTATGCAAATACTATCAGGACTAAGTTCATGATAAATTAAAGTTCAATTAATCATATTACTTAAGAACTCCCACTTAGATAGAAATCCCTCTAGTCATCTAAATGATCATGTGATCCAAATCAGCTAAACCATGTCCGATCATCACGTGAGGTGGAGTAGTTTTCAATGGTGAACATCACTATGTTGATCATATCTACTATATGATTCACGCTCGACCTTTCGGTTTTCAGTGTTCCGAGGCCATATCTGCATATGCTAGGCTCGTCAAGTTTAACCTGAGTATTCCCTGTGTGCAAAACTGTCTTGCACCCATTGTATTTGAACGTAGAGCTTATCACACCCGATCATCACGTGGTGTCTCAACACGAAGAACTTTCGCAATGGTGCATACTCAGGGAGAACACTTATACCTTGAAATTTCGTGAGAGATCATCTTATAATGCTACCGTCGATCTAAGCAAAATAAGATGCATAGAAGATAAACATCACATGCAATCAATATTAGTGATATGATATGGCCATCATCATCTTGTGCTTGTGATCTCCATCTCCGAAGCACCGTCATGATCACCATTGTCACCGGCGCGACACCTTGATCTCCATCATAGCATCATTGTCGTCTCGCCAACTATTGCTTCTACGACTATCGCTACCGCTTAGTGATAAAGTAAAGCATTACAAGGCGATTACATTGCATACAATAAAGCGGCAACCATATGGCTCCTGCCAGTTGCCGATAACTCGGTTACAAAACATGATCATCTCATACAATAAAATATAGCATCATGTCTTGACCATATCAAATCACAACATGCCCTGCAAAAACAAGTTAGACGTCCTCTACTTTGTTGTTGCAAGTTTTACGTGGCTGCTACGGGTTGAGCAAGAACCGTTCTTACCTACGCATCAAAACCACAATGATAGTTCGTCAAGTTAGTGCTGTTTTAACCTTCTCAAGGACTGGGCGTAGCCACACTCGGTTCAACTAAAGTTGGAGAAACTGACACGCGCCAGCCACCTGTGTGCAAAGCACGTCGGTAGAACCAGTCTCGCGTAAGCGTACGCGTAATGTCGGTCCGGGCCGCTTCATCCAACAATACCGCCGAACCAAAGTATGACATCTTTGGTAAGCGGATGACTTGTATCGCCCACAACTCACTTGTGTTCTACTCGTGCATATAACATCTACGCATAAAACCTGGCTCGGATGCCACTGTTGGGGAACGTAGTAATTTCAAAAAAATTCCTACGCACACACAGGATCATGGTGATGCATAGCAACGAGAGGGGAGATTGTTGTCCAGATACCCTCGTAGACCGAAAGCGGAAGCGTTATGACAACGTGGTTGACGTGGTCGTATGTCTTCACTATCCGACTGATCCAAGTATCGAACGCACGGCACCTCCAAGTTCTGCACACGTTCAGCTCGATGACGTCCCGCGAACTCCGATCCATCAGAGCTTCACGGGAGAGTTCCGTCAGCACGACGCCGTGATGATGGTGATGATGTTGCTACCGACGCAGGGCTTCGCCTAAGCACTGCTACGATATGACCGAGGTGGAATATGGTGGAGGGGGGCACCGCACACGGCTGGGAGAGATCAACAGATCAACTTGTGTTCCTAGAGGTTCCCCCTGCCTCCGTATACAAAGGATGGAGGAGAGGAGGCCGGCCAGCCCCTAGGGTACCCCAGAAGTGTGGAGTCCTACTAGGACTCCCTAGTCCTAGTAGGATTCCTCCTCCCACATGGAATAGGAAAAAGCGAAGGGAAAAGGAGAAGGAAGGAAGGTGGCGCCCCTCCTCCCTAGTCCAATTCGGACCAGGCCATGGGGAGGGGTGCGGCCACCTTTTGAGGCCTTTCTCTTCTTTTCCGTATGGCCCATAAGGCCCAATACGAATTCTCGTAACTCTCCGCTACTCCGAAAAATACCCGAATCACTCGGAACATTTCTGATGTCCGAATATAGTCGTCCAATATATCGATTTTTACGTCTCGACCATTTCGAGACTCCTCATCATGTCCCCGATCTCATCCGGGACTCCGAACTACCTTCGGTACATCAAATCACATAACTCATAATACAAATCGTCACTGAACGTTAAGCGTGCGGACCCTACGGGTTCGAGAACTATGTAGACATGATCGAGACACATCTCCGGTCAATAACCAATAGCGGAAACCTGGATGCTCATATTGGATCCTACATATTCTACGAAGATCTTTATCGGTCAAACCGCATACCAACATACGTTGTTCCCTTTGTCATCGGTATGTTACTTGCCCGAGATTGGATCATTGGTATCTCAATACCTAGTTCAATCTCGTTACCGGCAAGTCTCTTTACTTGTTCCATAATACATCAACCTGCAACTAACTCTTTAGTTATAATGCTTGCAAGGCTTATAGTGATGTCCACTACCGAGTGGGCCCAGAGATACCTCTCCGATAATCGGAGTGACAAATCCTAATATCGAAATACGCCAACCCAACAAGTACCTTCAGAGACACCTGTAGAGCCCTTTTATAATCACCCAGTTACGTTGTGACGTTTGGTGGCACATGAAGTGTTCCTCTGGTAAACGGAAGTTGCATAATCTCATAGTCATAGGAACATGTGTAAGTCATGAAGAAAGCAATAGCAACATACTAAACGATCAAGTATTAAGCTAATGGAATGGGTCAAGTCAATCACATCATTCTCCTAATGATGTGATCCTATTAATCAAATGACAACTCATGTCTATGGCTAGGAAACATAACCATCTTTGATCAACGAGCTAGTCAAGTAGAGGCATACTAGTGACACTCGGGGTTTGTCATGTATTCACACATGTATCATGTTTCCGGTTAATACAATTCTAGCATGAATAATAAACATTTATCATGAAATAAGGAAATAAATAATAACTTTCTTATTGCCCCTAGGGCATATTTCCTTTAGTAGACTGCGTTAATTTGGGCTACGTTAAGAACAGCGTTGGCTACAGATTTCTACTTGTGAAATCTGAGGTACCTGACTAGAAGGTCGATACAATTATGGAGTCTAAGGATGGTACATTCTTTGAGGATATTTTTCCTATGAGAGATCTACAAAGCACTTCTAGACAGGAATCTGGGGAGATCCAAAGCCTCCCATTCCTATGGAATATTATGAACAAACACATGATGAAAATCCTGAGGAGGATGACGAGGAAACCCTTGGTAAGGGCAAGAGATAAAGGACTGCCAAGACTTTGGTGATGATTTCTTCGTGTACCTCGTGGATCATACTCACACTTCTATTTCAGAAGCGTATGCCTCTCCAGAAGCTAACTACTGGAGGGATGCGGTCCGTAGCGAGATGGATTCCATCATGGCTAATGGGACATGGGAGATCACTGAACGTCCCTATGGTTGCAAACCAATTGGATGTAAGTGGGTGTTCAAAAGGAAGCTTAGGCCCAATTGTATGATTGAAAAGTACAAGGTTAGGCTTGTGGCCAAGGGCTATGACCAGAAAGAAGAGAAAGATTGCTTCAATACTTATTCACCTGTGACCAGACTGACCACCATTCGAGTATTACTCTCGTTGGCTCCCTCGCATGGTCTTCTCATCCGTCAGATGGATGTTAAGACGGATTTTCTGAATGGAGAGCTAGATGAGGAAATCTACATGCAACAACCATATGGCTTTGTGATAGATGGTTACGAAGGAAAAGTGTGTAGGTTGCTGAAATCTTTATATGGCCTAAAACAAGCACCTAAGCAATGGAACGAAAAGTTTAATACAACTCAGGCATCTGTTGGCTCCGTTATTAATGAAGCTGAAAATGTGTATACTATCGCCATGGTGGGGGCGCAGGATTTATACTGTGCTTGTATGTTGACTGATATTCAGAACCAACCTCAAAGTCATTGAGGAAGGCAAGTCATTTCTATCTCAGAACTTTGAGATGAAAGACCTTGGTGTGGCTGTATGATAACCCACAAGTGTACGGGATAATTGTAGCCTCTTTCGATAAGTAAGAATGTCGAACCCAATGAGGAGCTAAAGGTAGAACAAATACTCTCTCAAGTCCTATCTGCCACTGATACGACTCTACGCACGCTTGACGTTCGCTTTACCTAGAACAAGTATGAAACTAGAAGTACTCTGTAGGTGTTGTTGGATAGGTTTGCAAGATAATAAAGAGCACGTAAATATAAACTGTTGGAAATATGCCCTAGAGGCAATAATAAAATGGTTATTATTATATTTCCTCATTCATGATAATTGTCTATTATTCATGCTATAATTGTGTTATCCGGAAATCATAATACATGTGTGAATACATAGACCACAACATGTCCCTAGTGAGCCTCTAGTTGACTAGCTCGTTTATCAATAGATGGTCACGGTTTCCTGACCATGGACATTGGATGTCATTGATAATGGGATCACATCATTAGGAGAATGATGTGATGGACAAGACTCAATCCTAAGCATAGCACAAGATCGTGTAGTTCGTTTGCTAGAGCTTTTCCAATGTCAAGTATCATTTCCTTAGACCATGAGATCGTGTAACTCCCGGATGTCGTAGGAGTGCTTTGGGTGTACCAAACGTCACAACGTAACTGGGTAGCTATAAAGGTATACTACAGGTATATTCGAAAGTGTCTGTTGGGTTGACATGGATCGAGACTGGGATTTGTCACTCCGTATGACGGAGAGGTATCTCTGGGCCCACTCGGTAATGCATCATCATAATGAGCTCAATGTGACCAAGTGTTTGGTCACGGGATCATGCATTACGGTACGAGTAAAGTGACTTGCCGGTAACGAGATTGAACGAGGTATTGGGATACCGATGATCGAATCTCGGGCAAGTAACGTACCGATTGACAAAGGGAATTGTATACGGGATTACTTGAATCCTTGACATCGTGGTTCATCTGATGAGATCATCAAGGAGCATGTGGGAGCCAATATGGGTATCCAGATCCTGCTGTTGGTTATTGGCCGGAGAGTCGTCTCGGTGATGTCTGCGTGTCTCCCGAACCCGTAGGGTCTACACACTTAAGATTTGGTGATGCTAGGGTTGTAGAGATACTAGTATGCGGTAACCCAAAAGTTGTTCAGAGTCCCGGATGAGATCCCGGACGTCACGAGGAGTTCCGGAATGGTCCGGAGGTGAAGAATTGTATATAGGAAGTCCAGTTTCGGCCACCGGGAAAGTTTCGGGGGTCACCGGTATTGTACCGGGACCACCGGAAGGGTCCCGGGGGTCCACCGGGTGGGGCCACCTATCCTGGAGGACCCCATGGGCTGATGTGGGAGGGGAACCAGCCCATGGTGGGCTGGTGCGCCCCCCTTGGGCCTCCCCCTGCGCCTAGGGTTGGAAACCCTAGGGGTGGGGGGCGCCCCACTTGACTTGGGGGGCAAGTCCCCCCCCCCTTGGCCCCCCCTTGAGATGGGATCTCTAGGGGGCCGGCGCCCTCCCAGGGCCCCTATATAAAGAGGGGGAGGGAGGGCTGCGCACCCCTGCTCCTCGCGCCTCCCTCTCCCTCCGTAACACCTCTCCCTCTCGCTGAGCTTGGCGAAGCCCTGCCGAGATCGCCGCTACTTCCACCACCACGCCGTCGTGCTACTGGATCTCCATCAACCTCTCCCTCCCCCTTGCTGGATCAAGAAGGAGGAGACGTCTTCGCCAACCGTATGTGTGTTGAACGCGGAGGTTCCGTCCGTTCGGCACTAGGATCTTCGGTGATTTGGATCACGACGAGTACGACTCCCTAAACCCCGTTATCTTGAACGCTTCCGCGCGTGATCTACAAGGTTATGTAGATGCACTCCTCTCTCTCTCTCTCGTTGCTAGATGACTCCATAGATTGATCTTGGTGAAGCGTAGAAATTTTTTATTTTCTGCAACGTTCCCCAACATAAACTAGGGGCTGTTTAGATAAAGAAGCAATAAAGTAAATATAGGGAGTGTGGAAAAGTGGTGGTAGGAGTTGTGAAATTGTCCCTAAGCAATTGACTAGTTTACTAGACCGGTAACCACTATTGCAATTCTATTTAAGGGAGAGGCATAAGCTAACATACTTTCTCTTCTTGGATCATATGCACTTATGATTGGAACTCTAGCAAGCATCCGCAACTACTAAAGATCATTAAGGTAAAACCCAACCATAGCATTAAAGTATCAAGTCCCCTTTATCCCATACGCAAACAACCTAATTACTCGGGTATGTGTTTGTGTCACTCACGCCACCCACCATAAGCAAATCATAAACATATTGCAACCCTACAGCGGGAATCCATCACGCTTGTGCGACACGGAGGTCACAATAGGACAGCACCAATAATAAAACATGCAATTCAAACCAATCATAGCAATTCATCAATCATAGATAGGACAACAAAAATCTACTCAGATATCATAGGATGGCAACACATCATTGGATAATAATATGAAGCATAAAGCACCATGTTCAAGTAGAGGGTACAGCGGGTTGCAGGAGAGTGGACCACTATAGATAGAAGGGGGAAGGTGATGGAGATGTTGGTAAAGATGATGGAGATGTTGGTGAAGATCGCGGTGATGATGATGGCCCCCGGCAGCACTCTGGCGCCATCGGAAGCAAGGGGGAGAGAGCCCTCCTTCTTCTTCTTCTTCTTCCTTGACCTCCTGCCTAGATGGGAGAAGGGTTTCCCCTCTGGTCCTTGGCTCCCATGGCTTGAGAGGGGCGAGAGCCCCTCCGAGATTGGATCTATCTCTCTGTCTCTCTCTGTTTCTGCGTTCTCTGATCCATCCCCTTCACCGTTTCTTTTATATCCGGAGATCCGTAACTCTGATTGGGGTGAATCTTTCGCCTAGATTTTTCTCATAAAATTAGCTTTTTGCGGCAAAAGAAGAGCGTCAACCGCCTTACGGGGGGCCCAGGAGAGTCCAGGGCGCGCCCCCTATCTCCTGGCCCCCTCGGGCACCGTCTCATGTTGATTTGACTTCCCAAAAATCACAAATATTCCAAAATAATTTTCCGTCTGATTTTATCCCGTTTGGACTCCGTTTGATATGGGCTTTCTACGAAACATAAAACATGCAACAGATAGGAACTGGCACTGGGCACTGGATCAATATGCTAGTCCCAAAAAATAGTATAAAAAGTTGTCAAAAGTATATGAAAGTTGTAGAATATTGGCATGGAACAATCAAAAATTATAGATACGACGGAGACGTATCACTGTATCTTGAACATCAAGCTACTGAGAGATAATGAGGGTGGGATTACACTTCTGCAATCCCATTATGTTGAGAAGGTGTTGAGTTGTTTTGGATATTCAGACTCCAAACCATCTCAAACACCATATGATCCTAGCGTGTTGATTCGAAAGTTTGAAGGAAGGGCTAAAGATCAATTGAGATACTCTCAAATCATTGGTTCACTCATGTACCTAGCGAGTGCAACGAGGCCTGACATCGCATTTGCTGTGAGCAAACTGAGCCGATTTGTTTCCAAACCGGGTGTTGTACATTGGCATGTTGTCAGAAGAGTTATGAACGATCTGAAAGGTACTATGGACTATGGACTTCACTATACCGGATACCCGTCGGTACTTGAAGGATATAGTGATGCAAATTGGATCTCTGACACAGATGAGATGAAGGCCACAACTGGGTATATGTTTACTCTTGGAGGTGGCACTATTTCCTGGAAGTCTTGCAAGCAAACGATCTTAATGAGATCGACAATGGAAGGAGAATTAATAGTATTAAACATGTCTGGTGTCGAAGCAGGATGGCTTCGAGATCTTCTGATGGACTTGCCATTGCTTGAGAAGTCGGTTCCGGCTATCCTTATGAACTGTGACAATCAGACTGTCATCACCAAGGTGAAGAGTTCAAAGGCCAACATGAAGTCCAACACACATATAATAATGAGATTAAAAGTTGTCAGAAAGTTAAGAAACTCCGGAGAGATAGCGTTGGATTATATCCAAACGGCTAAGAATTTGGCAGATCCCTTTACAAAAGGGCTTGATACATCTCCGTCGTATCTACTTTTCCTAACGCTTTTCCTCTTGTTTTGGACTCTAATTTGCATGAATTGAGTGAAACTAACACGGACTGACGCTGTTTTCAGTAGAACTACCATGGTGTTGTTTTTGTGCAGAAATAAAAGTTCTCAGATTGGAATGAAACTTTTTGGAGAATTTTTATACAATAAAAGAAAAATACTAGAGCCAAGAACCACCGGAGGGGGCCCCTGGGTGAGCACGAACTACCAGGGAGCCCCCCAGGCGCGCCCAGGTGGGTTCTGCCCACCTGGTGGCCCCGCAGACCCTGAATCTAAGTTTTGTTAGGGCTTGATCCCTAGTATCCACTATGTTCTGAGATTGATGTTGATATGACTTTGCCATGCTTAATGCTTGTCACTTTGGGCCCGAGTGCCATGATTTCAGATCTGAACCATTTATGTTGTCACCATTATATTTATGTTCTAGATCTGATCTTGCAAGTTATATTCACCTATTACGCGTGTTATGATCCGTAAACCCCGGAGTGACAGTAGTCGGGATACTTTCCGGTGATGACCGAATTTTGACGAGTTCATGTATTCACTATGTGTTAATGCTTTGTTTCGGTTCTCTATTAAAATGAGGCCTTAATATCCCTTAGTTTGCATATGGAACCCACTACCATGGGAGGGTAGGACAAAATATGTCATGCAAGTTCTTTCCATAAGCACGTATGACTACTTACGGAATACATGCCTACATTATATTTATGAACTGGAGCTAGTTTTGTATTGCCTTAGGTTATGACTGTTATATGATGAATATCATCCAATGAATCCACCAATCCAATGCATACGAATTTCTCTTATATTGTTCTTGTTAAGTTACTACCACTGTTGTTACGGCTACAGTTGCTACAAAATCATTGCTATCACTATTACCGTTACTTTTGTTGTTGCTACTACTATCAAAACTATCATGTTACTTTGCTACTAATCACTTTGTCGTAGATAATGAATCTCCAAGTGTGGTTGAATTGAGAACTCAGCTGCTAATACTTGCAAATATTCTTTGGCTCCCCTTGTGTCGAATCAATAAATTTGAGTTGAATATGCTACCCTTGAAAACTGTTGCGATCCCCTATACTTGTGGGATATCAAGACCTTTTTCTGGCGCTGTTGTTGGGGAGCATAGCTATATTTGTTGAGTCACTTGGGATTATTATCAATTTATCACTATGAAGAATCTGAAGGATACCAAGACTAAGATATTTCCCTCTAAGACGAGGGGAGGTAAGGAACTGCCATCTAGCTCCGCACTTGATTCACCTTCAATTTTTAGT
Organism: Aegilops speltoides; assembly: GCA_021437245.1. Lineage (NCBI taxonomy): Eukaryota > Viridiplantae > Streptophyta > Magnoliopsida > Poales > Poaceae > Aegilops > Aegilops speltoides. Next base: position 85,824,068 of record CM038145.1, on the reverse strand, counting down.
AAACTTGCAACACTACCACATGCTATTAATTCTGATATGCCGCAAGTTATTGATTATGCTACTTCTGCTATGGATAATGCTTATGATGATGCTAGTACCTTGCTTGATGATAATGAGCCACTAGGTGATTTTCTTGATGAACAAATTCCTAGATCTAAAGTTATTGAGGATGCCAAAACTGATGAAATCCTTGAATCTGACTATCTTGAGACACCTATTAGACCTAGTCCTCCTAGATATGAATTTCCTAAGATATCGGAAGGTTATTGTGATAGCCTGGCTTATTAGGGATGATAGACTACTCATATCAACAAGGACTTCCTTCTTTTCTGGGAGCCCATTCAGAAAGAACTGAAAGTTAAGCGTGCTCAGCTTGGAGTAATTTCAGGATGGGTGACCGACTGGGAAGTTGCTCCCGGGTGCGCACGAGTGAGGACAAAGTGCATAGAAAAGACTAGTATTGATCTGTGGGGCCAGTCTAGATCCCACCAGGAGTAACGACCACCGGCGGGTGTGTCCGGGGCATTACAAGTTGGTATCAGAGCCGACCCTCGCGGTTACACGAATGTTTGCGGACAGGTGCGCGGTACAGTTGTGCATGACGTTTGTGACCCGTCGTGGCACACGGCATGACACATGTGTCGGACTGGATGCACAGACATATGTACCAAGAGGGAACATTCCTGTGGCCCCACTAGGACGTCGGTTCCTCTGAGCGGGGGTGTATGTGATAGCCTGGATTAGTAGGGATGATAGATTACTAATATCAATAAGGAATTCCTTCTTTTTCGGGAGTCCATTCGGAAAGAACTCCAAAGTTAAGCGTGCTCAGCTTGGAGTAATTTCAGGATGGGTGTCCGACTGGGAAGTTGCTCCCGGGTGCGCACGAGTGAGGACAAAGTGCATAGAAAAGACTAGTATTGATCTGTGGGGCCAGTCTAGACCCCGCTAGGAGTAACGACCACTGGAGGGTGTGTCCAGGGCATTATAGTTATGTTACGGATGAGGAGACAACTAGAGACTTTCTTGCTTGCAATGATAGAGGTGATCTTAAGAAATTATTATGCAAAATGAAAGAAAAATCTTTGAATGCTAGAATGAAATGTGATCCTAAGTTTGCTACTTCACCTATTTTTGTTGATGATAAGGATTATGAATTCTCTGTTGACCCAGAGTTAATTATTTTGGTTGAATCTGATCCTTTTCATGGTTATGAAAATGAAACTGTTGTGGCACATCTTACTAAGTTGAATGATATAGCCACCCTATTTTCTCATATGAGAAAATTCGCTACTATTATATTCTCAAGTTATTTCCGTTCTCATTAAAGGGTGATGCTAAGACTTGGTATAATATTATAGCTCCTGGTTGTGTTCGTAGTCCCCAGGACATGATTTACTACTTCTTTGAAAAATATTTTCCTGCTCATAAGAAACAAACTACCTTACAGGAAATATTTAACTTTGTGCAAATGGAAGAAGAGAGTCTCCCACAAGCTTGGGGGAGGCTTCTCCAATTGCTAAATGCTTTGCCTGATCGTCCTCTTAAGAAAAAATAAATACATGATATCTTCTATAATGGACTAACTGATGCTTCTAGGGATTTCCTAGATAGTTGTGATGGTTGTCTTTTCAGGGAACGAACTGTTGAACAAGCTGAGGAATAATTGAATAACATATTGAAAAATTATCATGATTGGACTATTCCTGAGCCACCGCCTAAACCCACTCCAAAGATGAGGGGTATCTTATATCTCAGTCATGAAGATATGCAAGAGGCAAAGAAATGTATGAAGAAAAAAGGTATTAAAGCTGAGGATGTCAAAATTTTACCTCCTATTGGAGAAATACATGGGCTTGATGCACCACCACCCGAGGTGGTAGAGGTAAATTCTTTCATGAAATTCAATGATAATGACAATCCTTATAATATGCATCCTAGTCAATGCCTCTATGAGTTTGACAACTATATTAGAAAACAAGATCACTTCAATGCAAATGTTATGAAACAATTGAAATACAATTCTAATATGATTGCTCGCTTGAGTGACTTGTTATTTAGAATATCAAATGATGTTAGAGGTGTAGGAAAACATGCTTCTATGGTTCAAACTCAACTAGAACAAGTTGCTAAATCTTAAATAGAATTGCTTGATGAAATGAACAATGATATCAATGATCATGCTGTGAGAGTAATGACTAGAGGAGGTAAAATGACTCGGGAGCCACTTTATCCAGAGGGATACCCTGAAAGAATTGAACAATACTCCCAGAGAATTAACACTGATGCACCTAGTCCTACTAAAAGTAAAAGGAAAATGAAAAATGATAGGAGTTTGCATACCTCTAGTGAACCTGAAGTAGAAATACCTCTTGAAGATAATAATGATGTTTCTAGCTCAAATGCTAAAACTCAATCTGGTAATGAACACTCACCTAGTGATAATGAAAAAGAAAATGATGTTGTTCATGAAGACACTCAACCGAACAATGATAAAGAACCAGATAATGATGTTGAGATAGAACCAGCTGTTGATCTTGATAACCCACAACACAAAAATAAAAGGTGTGATAAAAGAGACTTCATTGCTAGGAAACATGGTAAAGAAAGAGAAACATGGGTTCAAAAACCCATGCCTTTTCCACCTAAATTAACTAAAAAGAAAGATGATGAAGAATTTGAACGCTTTGTTGAAATGCTTAGGCCAGTCTTTTTGCGAATCGCTTGCCTAATATTTTAAATATGGCCCCTTATGCAAAGTACATGAAAGACATCATCATTAATAAAAAGGAAAATACCTGAAGCTGAGATCTCCATGATGCTTACTAATTATTCTTTTAAGGATGGAGTACCTAAAAAACTTGGAGATTCGGGAATACCAACTATACCTTGCTCCATCAAAAGAAACTATGTGAAAACTGCTTTGTGTGATTTAAGAGTTGGTGTTAGTGTTATGGCTTTCTCTTTATACAAAAGACTAGACATGAATAAACTCACAACTACTGAAATATCTTTGCAAATGGCTGATAAATCAACTGCTATACCTATCGGTATTTTTGAGGATGTGCCCGTTGTTGTTGCAAATGTTACCATCTTAACTGACTTTGTTATACTTGAGATGCCCGAGGACGAAAACATGTTGATTATCCTTGGTAGACCCTTTTTAAATACTACAGGGGCTGTTATTGGATGCAATAAAAGCAAGGTCACTTTTCATATCAATGGTAATGAGCATATGCCACTTTCCGAAGAAACAACTCCAAGTGAATGGTATTAATGTTATTGAAAAATCTTTGACACTCACTATTGGAAGTTTTCAACTACCTCTACCTACTTCAAAAAGGAAATATGATATACTTATTGTTGGGGACATGTATATCCCCGTTGAGGTAACTTAGTGTTTTATGAAAGTTCTTCGGTTTCATGCTAATCGAAGGTGGTTGTTAATAAGACTTGATCAACATTATTAATGGATCACTTTTGAGAGCTATGAAGTCGACGAATTTAGTAGCCACCACCTTCTGTCCTCACCTTTTATTTTCTGGATTTTCCGTGCAATAAAAATATGACCCAAAAATAAAATTTCTGAGAATGTGTTGAAAATTTAATACAATTTTTTCTAAATATTTAAGAATGTTTTATGCAAATAACATTAGATGGGGGTGCACTAGGTGGGCACAACCCACCTGGGCGCGCCTGCACCCCCAGGCGTGCCCTGGTGGGTTGTGGCCCCTATGTGGGCCTCCTCACTTATCTCTTTATCCCATGTCATCACCTACCTCCAGAAAAAATTCACCATTGCTCTCTCTCCCTCGTGTTCTTGCTCTCAAACCCGCAGATTTCGATCTCTTTGCTTGAAACTCCGTTTCCAAAACTATTTTGGGGGATTGCTACTTGGTATGTGACTCCTCCATTGGTCCAATTAGTTTTTGCTTTAGTGGTTTTTAATTTGAATAATTTGCTACTCTTGGTGCTGCTGTAGATGAGCTTGCATGTTGAATTCTTAGAGTTCTAAGTAGTTTGAATGCTCAATATAGCCTCTATGCATGCTTATGAGTAATTGCTGTGAAGTTTTGTTGAGAAAAATTTTGTGGACTAAAAATTTCAGAATTTTGTTCATAGGAATAAGATGAGTTTCTTTAGGAGTTCTTCGAGGAGGAGGTCTTCGGAGGCATCATCTGGTAGTGGCTCAGTGTGTCGGTCTTATGTTGAACCAAGCACAAGTTCGATACGGGAAGCAGCTACCAAATCCTGCCTATGGCCATGCAACAATTTTATGGTGAGAGCAGGTATTAAAGAAGAATTTGAGCAATATGTTCACAACACCAAACTCAGTCCCTACATGGAAGATAAGTGCAACTAACATCTCAGCCTCACAGAATCATTTACTAAAGAATTTAGATTTCATCCTCTGAATCTAGAGTGATGTTTAAACTGCACGACAATCCATTTACCATACCTCTAGAGAGATTTGCTTACCACTGCAAAATTCCATTTTGGGGTTCGCTTGACGAACCACCAAGGCCTGAGTATGAAACATTCTTGACTAGCCTTTTCTATGGTGAGACTAGCGGAGTGACACAAGGTAGAATAAAGAGCATTCATTTCCCATTGATTCAATACTTTGCACTCTTCAATGGCAAATGCATTGTAGGCAAGCAAGATTGCAGCATACTTGTGCTCTTGACTTGAGTCTTTCACACACTGCTCTCACCGGTAATAAATGTTATAACCTCGGGGCGATTGTTGCACGTAGGCTTTAACACAACGCCGGTAGTGGGGACTTTTATGGTGGGATTTATGCCTCACACTTAGCAAGGGGACTAGGCGTATCACCTTGGCCAAATGACCCTATCCTACCCACCAAGTACTTATACTTTGAGGCCCTGAAGCGCCGTAAGTTCCTCAAGGGCGAGGCAACTAATTATATTTATAACCTATTGTTTAATAAACATGTTGTGGTGTACACCTTTTTGCCTTCTCCTTCTCTCTTTGATTATCATAGGAAGGGGAGATATTATATTCTTGAGAGCGAGGCCCGTGTGCACAACGCAGAGGTTGTAGCTGCTCGGCGGTCTAAAGAGGCTGCACCTAGAGCCTCCGTGAGCTATCACTCCGACTACTACGTAGGCTAGTGACGGTGATTACCAAGTTAGGCCAAAAGCCTAAGCTTGGGGGAGTATGTATTTCCACCGACATTACATTCATGTTCACACATTTCATTCCAGTTGTAGGTGTCCACTCTTTTTCATTTTACTATCCATGCTAGATTTATTTTGCTCGCTTTCTTCTTGTGTGTTTGAAAAACTTTGAGAAAAACCCCAAAATATTTCCTGCTTCCTTTCGGTTTTTCTTTCTAGTTTAATTAGTTGTAGTACTAAAGGAAAACCTAAAAGATTTCTCGATTCTTCTTTTGCTTGTTGGGAGCTTTCCCGTGTAAATAGATTTTCTTGTTTTTGTTTTTCTTCCTATTAATTTGCCTTCTTCAACAAAACTAAAAACTCCAAAAATATTTTAGTGTGTTTCTCTAAAATTCGTTTCTTTTTATTGAGTCATACCCAGGAGAGGACCACGATGAGAATGTTGAGTGGCTCGCATTTGTATTATTGTTTATCTGACAAAGAGCCCAAATTACCTTGTCTTCTCCTTTGAATAAAATGTTTGCAGATTCCATCTTAGTCCACAACACTCTTGCACTATTATTATTTTCATATCATTCAATCTGATAACCTAGAAGTATAGGGGATCGCAACAGTTTTCAAGGGTAGAGTATTCAACCCAAATTTATAGATTCGACACAAGGGGAGCCAAAGAATATTTGAAGGTATTAGCACCTGAGTTGTCAATTCAACCACACCTGGAGATTAAGTATTTGTAGCAAAGTGATCAGTAGCAAAGTTGTATGATAATTTTGATAATAGTGGCAACAACAATAGTAACGGAAATAGCGATAGCACTAGTTTTGTAGCAAGTGTAATAGTGATGATAACAGTAGTAACTTAGCACGAACAATATAAGATAAATTCGTAGGCATTGGATCGTGACTTGTTGGATGATATTCATCTTGAGATAGTTATAACCTAGGGCGATACGACACTAGCTCCAGTTCGTCAATATAATGTAGGCATGTATTCCGTAAATAGTCATACATGCTTAAGGAAAGAACTTGCATGACATCTTTTGTCCTACCTTCCCGTGACAGCGGGGTCCTATTGGAAACTAAGGGATATTAAGTCCTCCTTTTAATAGAGAACCGGAACAAAGCATTAACACATAGTGAATACATGAACTCCTAAAAGTACGGTCATCACCGGGAGTGGTCCCAACTATTGTCACTCCGGGGTTGCTGGATCATAACACGTAGTAGGTGACTATAACTTGCAAGATCGGATCTAGAACATGGATATAATTGTGATAACATAAATGGTTCAGATCTGAGTTCATGGCACCCGAGTCCAAAGTGACAAGCATTAAGCATGGCAAAGTCATAGCAACATCAATCTTAGAACATAGTGGATACTAGGGATCAGTGATGAATCTCATCCAACTCCTTACCGACCAGCGAGCCTACGAAGGAATTACTCACTCTCGGTGGGGAGCATCATGGAATTGGCAATGGAGAAGGGTTGGTGATGACGAAGAACGAAGACCCCCCCTCTCCGGAGCCCCAAACGGACTCCAGATCTGGCCTCCCGATGAAGAACAGGAGGTGACAGCGACTCCGTCTCATGGATCGCGATAATTCTTTCTCCCTGATTTTTTCCTGAAAAATAGGATTTTATAGCATCGGTTTCAGGGTCTGCGGGTCCACCAGTTGGGCACAACCCACCTGGGCACGCCAGGAGAGGGGGGTGCGCCCTGGTGGGTTGTGCTCACCCAGGTGCCCCCCTTTGGTGGGTCTTGGCTCCAAAAATTCTTATTATTGATATAAAAAATCCTCGCAGAGTTTCGTTCTATTCCGAGAACTTATATTTCTGCACAAAAACAACACCATGGTAATTCTGCTGAAAACAGCGTCAATCCGGGGTTAGTTTCATTCAAATCATGCAAACTAAAGTCCAAAACAAGAGCAAAAGCATTAGGAAAAGTCGATATGTTGGAGACGTATCAAATCCCCCAAGCTTAAACCTTTGCTTGTCCTCAAGCAATTCAGTTGATAAACTGAAAGTGAAAAAGAAAAACTTTTACGAACTCTTTTGCTCTTGTTTGCATAAATAAACTTAAAGAACACCCAGGTTTTTAGCCAATATTATAACTAACCATGACTCTTAAAGATTATATTAAGTCATATCAATGACATAATCAGCTAGAGAGCAATAATAAGATATCTCAAACAACAACATTTTATCAAAACAACCATGATATAATATGACAATAGTGGTATCTCCCTAGCCCTTTCCGAGACCGCAAAACATAAATGCAGAGCACCTCCAAAGTTCAAGCAACGACTAAACATTGTAATTCATGGTAGAAATGATCCAGTCATGATGCACCCAACATTAGCTACACCCAATGCATAAGCATGACAGCAGTGCTCTTAGGTTCTGGCGCTTATTTTAGAAGGTGATGACACAACATAAAAGTAAATAGATGGTCCCTTCATAGAGGGAAGCAGTGATTTGTAGAGGTGCCAGAGCTCAATTTTTTCAAACAGAGGTAAATGATATTTTGGGACATGCACCCTTCTCATTTACTTCACGACCATCAGTTATCAATGCCTTCCATGCTAAGCACGCTAGTGGCGGTTCCCAAGCGATAAAAGTACAGGTTTTGACTCCATTGGGAGTTTTTGTTTCATTATTTGTAAGCTTTTTGTTTGCAATGTGGGACTGGGCATCCCTATTACCGCCCTTTTCTCGTGTGATGGCGAGTGAATAAACATTCGTCTTGAGAATAACCCGCTTAGCTTGGAAGATACCGACCACCTCATGTCGTTCCATGAATGATCCAGGCACACGAAAGGGATATTTATTAGAAGTTTTTGAGGTGGCACATGCAAATTTGCATAGGGCAGCAGGGTAATACCGTACATAGGTAGGTATGGTGGACTCATCTAGAATAACTTTGGGTTCAAGGTTTTTGATGTACAAGCAGAATTCCCGCTTAGTACAGGCAAAGGCTAGCAAATAGATTGAGAAGCGGCCAGCTAGAGAGCAACAATGGTCATGAAGATACATTATGCATAAGTAACATTGGACACTAGCATGAGTAGGATATGAGCACCCTAAACATAAATATTATAGAGGCTATGTTGGTTTTGATTCAACTACATGCATGAGCATGTGCCAAGTCAAGCCACTCGAACATTCAGGGGAGGATACCATATCATCATACTACATCACAATCATTTTAACACAATGTTGATATCCAAGATAAATCATTATCCACTCCTACCTACTTATGCATGGCATGAGAAACTATAATCTCTAATTGTCATTGCAAACATGTTTAGTCATAATAGGTTGAATCATCGATACTAGGTTAAACATATTTACACAAACAGAACAAGTCGAGTTTATACCAGTTTCTCTCTACCACGGCCAGTTCATCGAATATCGTCATTATTGCCTTTCACTTGCACGATCGAACGATATGAAAATAATAATAGTGCAAGAGTGCCGTGGACTAAGCTGGAATCTGCAAACATTTTATTCAACAGGAGAAGACAAGGTGAAATGAGCTCTTTATTAGTTCAACATTATTCAAATGAGAGCCATTCAACATTTTCATCGTGGTCTTCTCCTCGGTACAACTCGAATAAAAATAAAAGAAATTCAGAGAAACAGACTGAAATATTTTTGGAGTTTTTGGTTTTCTTGAACGAGCAAAATAAAAGGGAAAAGCAAAAATGAGAAAAACTATTTACACGGGAAAGCTCCCAACAAGCGAAAGAAGAACAATGAAATCTTTTTGGGTTTTCTATTTAATATTACAACTAAGCATGCATAAAAAGTTAATTAACTACAACTAATTTTTTTGGTTTTTCTAAGGGTTTTCCAAACGCACAAGAAGAAAGCAAGAAAATAAATTTAAGCATGGATGATACAATGAAAAAGTGTGAACACCGACAACTGGAATGAAATGTGTGAACATGAATGTAATGTCGGTGGGAAACACGTACTCCCCCAAGCTTAGGCTTTTGGCCTAACTTGCTAGTCTATCAGTAGCCTGGATAGTAGTTGGGGTACTGAGGAGCGGGCATCCACTCATCCCACTACTGAGGCTCCTCCGCTGCCTCTGCAGCAGTTTGAGCGTTCCTGTAGGCGATGATGTCCGCAGGCATAATCCTATATCCGCCCCTGCCAACAGAATCAAACAAATCAGGAGAAGGCAATGGAATAATATCATGAGTTCTCACACTAAAAACTAGGTTATATGGAATAGGGATAACAGGAGATTCGATATCAGTAAAATGGTGGTGATCCATGCCTGCGCGATCTAGGTAAACTTTGGTAAGAGGGTGATCACGAGGGAGTATTTCAACATTAAAGTGAGCCACCAAACGAGTAGCGAAAATCCCGCCATGTATTTTACCCTTAGACTTATTAATGTGGAGGAGACAAGCCACAATAGCTCCCAAGCTATAAGTGTTGTCGCCCTCTAATGCACGACGTAGAATTCCGAGGTCTGGTGAACTAAGTGCACCCACCTTCTCTCTAGCAAGCAAGCATTTTTCAATGAAAAGAGCAAAGTAATGAACAGCAGGAAAATGCAAGCCAGTGGCTATGATAGCTAACACCCCTCTCTCATCTCCCACGGTCAAGGTACGATAATATGCCTCAAACTCTGCCAGCCTAGGCTCAGGTAAACTCCCATCAGAAGGGATCATGCATATGTTACAGAATTTAGTAAGTGGTATCTGACGGGTTTCAGCATATATATCAAACTACACCTCAGGTGGATTATTCCTAGGAAGGAAAGTAAAACTTTGAAGAAAGATGTTTGTTAGGATTTGATGTTATTCACACTCATCTGTGATGAAGTCGGTGAGGCCGGCATTAGCAGCATATTGTGTGAACTCCTGAAGGATTCCAGCCTCTTCCATGAATTGGGTGTGCGGCCATTCGCACGGCCGTACTTCCCCAACCTTCGAGGATGGAGTTCACTGTCAGATGACTCCCCAATAACACCCTTGGAGTTCTTCTTAGAGACAAACTTCCTAAAGATATTCATCTTTTTCCTATCAACAAAAATTCTGAAATTTTTAGTCCACAAATTTTTCTCAACAAAACTTCACAAAATTGATAGCAACTACTCATAGGGATACATAGAGGCCATAACAAGCATTCAAACTACTTAGAACTCTAAGAATTTAACATGCATGCTCATCTATAGCATCACCAAGAGTAGCTAATCATTCAAAATATAAACCACTAAAACAAAAACTAATAGGACAAATGGTGGAGTCACAAACCAAGCAACAATCCCTCGAAACAGTGTTGGAAACGGAGCTCCGAGCAAAGAGATCGAAATCCGCGGGTTTGAGAGCAAGAACACGGGAGAAGAGCAATGGAGAATTTTTCTGGAGGTAAGTGATGATGTGGTGTGAAGGGATAAGTGAGGGGGCCCACGTAGGGACCACAACCCACCAGGACGCGCCTGGGGGTCCTAGCATGCCCAGGTGGGTCATGCCCACCTGGTGCACCTCCCTCTGATATTATTTGCACCAGAAATTCAGAAATATTCAAAAAAATCGTATGAAATTTTCAGGGCATTCTGAGAAATTTTATTTTTGGGTCATTTTTTTGTAGCACGGGAATTTCAGAAAACAGACAAAACATGGCATTATTTTATTTAACTAATAAAAACAGAAAACAAAGGGTAGGACAGAAGGTAGTGCTTACTAAATTCATCAACTTCATACCGTTCAAAAATGATCCATTAATAAGGTTGATCAGGTCTTATTAACAACCACTTTCGATTAGCATGAAACCGAAGAACTTCCGTAAATCACTAAGTTACCTCAATGGGGATATGAATGTCCCCAACAATAAGCATTTCATATTTCTTTTTGAGAGTAGGTAGAGGTATTTGAAAACTTCCAATGGTGATTGTTGAAGATTTTTCAATAATATTAATACCATTCACTTGGAATTGTTTCTTCGGAAAGTGCACCGTATGCTCATTACCATTGATGTGAAAAGTGACCTTGATTTTATTGCAATCAATAATAGCCCCTACAGTATTCAAGAAGGGTCTACCGAGGATAATTGACATGTTGTCATCCTCGGGCATCTCAAGTATAACAAAGTCAGTCAAAATAGTAACATCAGCAACAACAACAGGCACATCCTCACAGATACCAATAGGTATGGCAGTTGATTTATCAACCATTTGCAAAGATATTTCAGTAGGTGTGAGTTTATTCAAATCAAGTATTTTATATAAAGTGAAAGGCATAACACTAACACCAGCTCCTAAATCTCATAAAGCAGTTTTCACATAATTCTTTTTTATAGAGCAAGGTATAGTTGGTATTCCCGGATCTCCAAGTTTTTTAGGTACTCCATCTTTAAAAGTACAACTAGCAAACATAGTGGAGATTTCAGCTTCCAGTATTTTCCTCTTATTAGTGATGATGTCTTTCATGTACTTTGCATAAGGAGGCATTTTCAAGATATCAGTCAAGCGAGTATGCAAAAAGACTCACCTCAGCATTTTAGCAAAGCGTTCAAATTCTTCATCATCTTTCTTTTTAGTAGACTCGGGTGGAAAAGGCATAGGTTTTTGAACCCGCGGTTCTCTTTCTTTACCATGCTTTCTAGCAATGAAGTCACTTTTATCATATTTGATACGTCCATTTTGTGTCATGCTTTTATATCGATATTTATTACATTATGGGCTGTTATTACACGTTATGTTACAATACTTATGCCTATTCTCTCTCTTATTTTACAAGGTTTATATGAAGAGAGAGAATGCCGGCAGCTGGAGTTCTAGGCTAGAAAAGGAGCAAATATTAGGGACCTATTCTGCACAGCTCCAAAAGTCCTGAAACTTCACGGAGGCAGTTTTTGGAATTAATAAAAAATACTAGAGAAAGAATTAACCAGAGGGGGCCCACACCCTAGCCACGAGGGTGGGGGCGCGCCCTACCCCCTGGGCGTGCCCCCTGCCTCGTGGGCCCCCTGGTAGGCCTTCGATGCCCATCTTCTTCTATATGAAGTCTTTTACCCTGGAAAAAAAAATCATAAGCAAGCTTTCGGGACAAAACACTGCCGCCACAAGGCGGAACCTTGGCGGAGCCAATCTAGGGCTCTGGCGGAGCTGTTCCGCCAGGGAAACATCCCTCCATGAGGGGGAAATCATTGCCATCGTCATCACCAACGATCCTCTCATCAGGAGGGGGTCAATCTCCATCAACATCTTCACCAGCACCATCTCCTCTCAAACCCTAGTTCATCTCTTGTATCCAATCTTTGTATCAAAACCTCAGATTGGTACCTGTGGGTTGCTAGTAATGTTGATTATATTAATACCCCTCTGATTATGAACATGAATATGATTTGTGAGTAGTTACGTTTGTTCCCGAGGACATGGGAGAAGTCTTGCTATAAGTAGTCATGTGAATTTGGTATTCGTTCAATATTTTGATGAGATGTATGTTGTCTTTCCTCTAGTGGTGTTATGTGAACGTCGACTACATGACACTTCACCATTCTTTGGGCCTATAGGAAGGCATTGGGAATTAATAAGTAGATGATGGGTTGCTAGAGTGACAGAAGCTTAAACCCTAGTTTATGCGTTGCTTCGTAACGGGCTGATTTGGATCCATATGTTTCATGCTATTGTTAGGTTTACCTTAATACTTCTTTTGTAGTTGCGGATGCTTGCAATAGGGGTTAATTATAAGTGGGATGCTTGTCCAAGGAAGGGCAGCACCCAAGCACCGGCCCACCCACATACCAAATTATCAAAGTAAGGAACGCGAATCATATGAGCATGATGAAAACTAGCTTGACGATAATTCCCATGTGTCCTCGGGAGCGTTTTCCTTTACATAAGAGTTTGTCCAGGCTTGTCCTTTTCTACAAAAAGGATTGGGACATCTTGCTGCACCTTATTTACTTTGGTTGCTTGTTGCCCGTTAAAAATTACCTTATCACAAAACAATCTGTTTCCGATAATTTCAGTGCCTGCAGAGAATACCTTACTGAAAACTACTTGTCATTTCCTTCTGCTCCTCGTTGGGTTCGACACTCTTACTTATCAAAAAGACTACGATAGATCCCCTACACTTGTGGGTCATCAAGACTCTTTTCTAGCACCGTTGCCGGGGAGTGAAGCGCCTTTGGTAAGTGGAATTTGGTAAGGAAACATTTATATAGTGTGCTGAAAATTATTGTCACTTGTTACTATGGAAAACAATCCTTTGAGGGGTTTGTTCGGGGTATCTTCACCTCGTCCGGAACCATTAGCTACCCCTCAACCTACTAAACCTACTGAAAATGTTTACTTTTAAATTCCTTCGGGTATGATAGAGAAACTGCTAGCTAATCCTTTTACAGGAGATGGAACACTGCATCCCGATTTACACCTAATCCATGTGGATGAAGTTTGTGGATTATTTAAGCTTGCAGGTATGCCCGAGGATGTTATCGAGAAGAAGGTATCCCCTTTATATTTGAAGGGAAAGGCATTGACATGGTTTAGGCTATGTGATGATATGGGATCATGGAACTATAATCGACTGAAATTGGAATTTCATCAGAAGTTTTATCCTACGCATCTTGTTAATCGTGATCGCAATTATATATATAATTTTTGGCCTCGAGAAGGAGAAAGCATCGCTCAGGCTTGGGGGAGGCTTAAGTCAATTTTATATTCATGCCCCAATCATGAGCCTCAAGAGAAATAATTATTCAAAATGTTTATGCTCGGCTTTCTCTCAATAATCGCTCCATGCTCGATACTTCTTGCACTGGATCTTTCATGATGAAGACTATTGAATTCAAATGGGATTTATTGGAAAGAATTAAATGTAACTCTGAAGATTGGGATCTCGACAAAGGTAAGGAGTCAGGTATAACACCTAAGTTTGATTGTGTTAAATCTTTTATGGATACCGATGTTTTCCGTGAATTTAGCACTAAATATGGACTTGACTCTGATATAGTAGCTTCTTTCTGTGAATCCTTTGCTACTCATGTTAATCTCCCTAAGTAGAAGTGGTTTAAATATAATCCTCCCATTGAAGTAAAGGTAGTTGCACCTATTAAAGTTGAAGAAAAACTATCACTTATAATGATCCTATTGTTCCCACTGCTTATATTGAGAAACTGCCTTTCCCTGTTAGAATAAAGGATCACGCTAAAGCTTCAACTGTGGTCAACAAAAGTAATATTAGGACACCCAAATCCCCTGAGCAAATTAAATTTGAACCTAGTATTGCTATGGTTAAAGATCTCTTGGCTGATAATATTGATGGGCATGTTATTTACTTCTATGATGAAGCTGCTAGAATTGCTAGCCCCGATACAAAAAATAAACATAGACTTGTTGTAGGCATGCCTGTTATTTCTGTTAAAATAGGAGATCATTGTTACCATGGCTTATGTGATATGGGTGCTAGTGCAAGTGCAATACCCCATTCCTTATACAAAGAAATTATGCATGATATTGCACCTGCTGAGATAGAAGAAATTGATGTTAAAATTAAGCTTGCCAATAGAGATACTATTTCACCAGTTGGGATTGTTAGAGATGTTGAAGTCTTGTGTGGGAAAGTTAAATATCCTGCTGATTTTTGTGTTCTTGGTCCCCCACGAGATAACTTTTGTGCCATTATATTTAGTAGACCCTTCTTGAATACTGTTAATGCTAGGATAGACAGTGAAAAGGATGTTGTTACTATTGGTTTGGGTGATATGTCTCATGAGTTTAATTTTGGTAAATTTTGTAGACAACCACGTGATGAGGAATTGCCTAGTAAAGATGAAATTATTGGTCTTGCTTCTATTGCCGTGCCTCCTAGTGATCTTTTAGAACAATATTTGCTAGACCATGAAAATGATATGTTGATGAATGAAAGAAGCGAAATAGATGAAGTATTCTTATAACAGGGACCTATTTTGAAACACAACTTGCCTGTTTAAATCCTAGGGGATACTCCTCCACCCAAGGGTGATCCTGTGTTTGAGCTTAAAACTTTACCTGATACTCTTAAATATGCTTATCTTGATGAGAAACAGATATATCCTATTATTATTAGTGCTAACCTTTCAGAGCATGAAGAAAAGAAATTATTGAAAACTCTGAAGAAACATCGTGCTGCTATTGGATATACTCTTGATGATAGTAAGGGCATTAGTCCCACTCTATGCCAACAAAAAATTAAACTGGAGAAAGACACTAAACCGGTTGTTGATCACCAACAACTGTTAAATCCTAAGATGAAAGAAGTGGTAAGAAAATAAATACCAAAGCTTCTGGAGGCAGGTATAATCAATCCTGTTGCTGGTAGTCAGTGGGTAATTCCTGTCCATTGTGTCCCTAAGAAGGGAGGTATTACTGTTGTTCCTAATGATAAAGATGAATTGATCCCACAAAGAATTGTTACATGTTATAGGATGGTAATTGATTTCTGCAAATTAAATAAAGCCACTAAAAAGGATCATTACCCTTTACCTTTTATTGATCAAAAGCTAGAAAGATTATCCAAACATACACACTTTTGCTTTCTAGATGGTTATTCTGGTTTCTCTCAAACACCTGTGTCAAAAGAGGATCAAGAAAAGACCACTTTTACTTACCCTTTCGGTATCTTTGCTTATAGACGTATGCCTTTTGGTTTATGCAATGCACCTACCACCTTTCAAAGATGCATGATGGCTATATTCTCTGATTTTTGTGAAAAGATTGTTGAGGTTTTCATGGATGATTTCTCCGTTTATGGAACTTCTTTTGATGATTGCTTGAGCAACCTTGATCGAGTTTTGCAGAGATCTGAAGAAACTAATCTTGTCTTGAATTGGGAGAAGTGCCACTTTATGGTTAATGAAGGTATCGTCTTGGGGCATAAAATTTCTGCAGGAGGTATTGAAGTTGATAAAGCTAAAGTTGATGCTATTGAAAAGATGCCATGTCCCAAGGACATCAAAGGTATAAGAAGTTTCCTTGGTCATGCCGGTTTTTATAGGAGGTTCATTAAGGACTTCTCAAAAATTTCTAGGCCTCTGACTAATCTCTTACAAAAAGATATTCCTTTTGTCTTTGATGATGATTGTGTGGAAGCATTCGAAATACTTAAGAAAGCCTTGATTGCTACACCTATTGTTCAGCCACCTGACTGGAATTTACCCTTTGAAATTATGTGTGATGCTAGTGACTATGCTGTAGGCGCTGTTCTAGGACAAAGAGTTGATAAGAAATTAAATGTTATCCAATATGCTAGTAAAACTCTAGACAGTGCCCAGAGAAATTATGCTACTACTGAAAAAGAATTTTTAGCAGTTGTATTTTCTTGTGATAAGTTTAGAACTTATATTGTCGATTCAAAAGTAATTGTTCACACTGATCATGCTGCTATTAAATATCTTATGGAAAAGAAAGATGCTAAACCTAGACTTATTAGATGGGTTCTTTTGCTACAAGAATTTGATTTGCATATTATTGATAGAAAGGGAGCTGAGAACCCCGTTCCAGACAACTTGTCTAGGTTAGAGAATGTTGTTGATGACCCACTACCTATTGATGATAGCTTCCCTGATGAACAACTAGCTGTCATAAATGCTTCTCGTACCGCTCCAATGTATGCTGATTATGCTAATTACATTGTTGCAAAATATTTACCACCTAGTTTCACATACCAGCAAAAGAAAAAGTTTTTCTATGATTTAAGACATTACTTCTGGGATGACCCACATCTTTATAAAGAAGGAGTAGATGGTGTTATTAGATGTTGTGTACCTGAGCATGAATAGGAACATATCCTATGCAAGTGTCACTCCAAGGCTTATGGAGGACACCACGCTGGACATAGAACTGCACATAAGGTATTCCAATCCAGTTTTTATTGGCCTACTCTCTTCAAGGATGCTCCTAAGTTTTTTTTGTCTTGTGATGAATGTTAAATAATTGGTAATATTAGTATACGTCAAGAAATGCCTATGAATTATTCACTTGTTATTGAACCATTTGATGTTTGGGGCTTTGATTATATGGGACTGTTTCCTTCCTCTAATGGGTATACACATATTTTAGTTGATGCTGATTACGTTACTAAGTGGGTAGAAGCTATTCCAACTAGTAGTGCTGATCATAACACCTCTATTAAGATGCTTAAAGAAGTTACTTTTCAGAGGTTTGGAGTCCCTAGATATTTAATGATTGATGGTGGTTCACATTTTATTCATGGTGCTTTTCGTAAAATGCTTGCTAAGTATGATGTTATTCATAGAATTGCATCTCCATATCACCCGCAGTCTAGTGGTCAAGTAAAATTGAGTAATAGAGAGCTCAAATTAATTTTGCAAAAGACTGTTAATAGATCTAAAAAGAATTGGCCCAAAAAACTTGACGATGCATTACGGGCCTATAGAAGTGCATATAAAAATCCTATGGGTATGTCTCCGTATAAAATGGTTTATGGAAAAGCATGTCACTTACCTCTCGAACTAGAACATAAAGCATATTGGGCCATTAAAGAGCTCAGTTATGATTTCTAACTTGCTGGTGAGAAGAGGTTATTTGACATTAGCTCACTTGATGAATGGAGAACCCAGGCGAATGAGAATGCCAAACTGTTTAAAGAAAAAGTTAAAAGATGGCATGATAAAAGGATACAAAAGCGTGAGTTTAATGTTGGTGATTATGTGTTGCTATTCAACTCTCGTTTAAGTTTTTTTGCAGGAAAACCTCCCTCTAAATGGGAAGGTCCTTACGTTATCAAGGAGGTCTATCGTTCCGGTGCCATAGAAATAAACAACTTCGAAGGTACAAATCCAAAGGTGGTGAACAGTCAAAGAATCAAACATTATATCTCAGGTAATCCTATAAATGTTGAAACCAATGTTATAGAAACCGTAACACCGGAGGAATACATAAGGGACTCTTTCCAAAATGCTTTAGACCCCGAAAAGGAATAGATATGTGGTACGTTAAGTAAACCGACTACAAAACAGTTCTAATAGCAATTTTTCTCCGTTTTGGAATATTTAAGAAAATAGGAAAATAAGTAGTCCGGGAAGGACACGAGGCGTCCACGAGGGTGCAGGGTGCGCCCTACCCCCCTGGGCGCGCCCCCTGCCTCTTGGGCACCTCGTGTGCTCTCCGGACTCCATTTTCTTGCACGATACTCCTTTTGGTCGGTAAAAATTCATTATATAATCTCCCAAAGGTTTTGACCACCGTACCACGCAAATATCCTCTGTTTTTGTTTTGAGCTATTTCTGCGGCAGATTAGAGCAAGATGTCTTCTCAAGAGTCAGTCGGGGAGAGCCAGGTGTCTAATCCGACACCGATGCCAAGAGAAAATAGTGATGCTGACCACTTTGGGCCATCAACAGAGGAAGAGATGGAGGCCGACTTGAAAAGGATAGATGCCATGGAGGAGGATCAAGAAGTTACTTCTCGTTTCCAAGCCGGATTCATGATGGGGGAACTACAGAGCTCAACTATTCCAAACTCGGTCATCCCCTCCAATGTTAAATTTCTCTCTTATGAAAATACGAAAAAGAGTGTTACTTGTTCTCCCGCAGCTATGCAACATCCATGGGTGAAAGGATCTTTAACTGTCATGGGTAAGGGCCGTAAGGAAATAATGGACCTCAAGCAACAAGTCAATAAGCTCGAGGAAGATAATCGTATCCTGAGGGGCATCATCACCAAGAATATCACATCACCACCTCCGAAGAAAGAGACATAAATACATGGGTATGGGCACTCCCCTTGGCAACTGCCAAGCTTCAGGGAGGTGCCCCAGTATCGTATCACCATCACACTCCTATCTTTACCGTTTTTGTTAGTTCGATCCTTTTGGTAATATCTTGATCTAGTAGAATAAAGTTTTAGTATGATTTAGTTTTGAGTTTTGCTTTATGATCCTTCTATGTAATTGAGTCCGTGAGCTATATATAATAAAGATTAGTGTTGAGTTAAGGGCTTGATTATCTTGCTATGATCTTGAGGGAATTAAAGAAAAATAAGAATAAAAAGAAGTAAAGAGATCATGTTGATCTTATGGAGAGTAATGACTTCACATATAAAGACTATGATGAATAAAAGTTGTTGAGAGTTGATAAACATAGTTTTGGTCGTCGTTGCAATTAATAGGAAGTAATAAAGAAAGAGAGGTTTTCACATCTAAATATACTATCTTGGACATCTTTTATGACTGTGAGCACTCATTAAAATATGACATGCTAAAGAGTTGATGTTGGACAAGGAAGACAACGTAATGGGTTATGTTTTCTTATATCCAAAACAAAGTATATTGTCATGGATCATCCAACATGTTGAGCTTGCCGTTCTCCCTCATGCTAGCCAAACTCTTTGCACCAAGTAGAGATACTACTTGTGCTTCCAAATATCCTTAAACCCAGTTTTGCCATGAGAGTCCACCTTATCTACATATGGATTGAGTAAGATCCTTCAAGTAAGTTGTCATTGTTGCATGCAATAAAAATTTCTCTCTAAATATGTATGATTTATTAGTGCGGAGAAAATAAGCTTTATACGATCTTGTGATGTGGAAGAAATAAAAGCGACGGACTACATAATAAAGGTCCATATCACAAGTGGCAATATAAAGTGACGTTTTTTCGCATTAAGATTTTGTGCATCCAACCATAAAAGCACATGACAACCTCTACTTCCTTCTGCGAAGGGCCTATCTTTTATTCTTGTCTTATACCTCTTGCAAGAGTCATGGTGATCTTCACCTTTCCTTTTTACATTTTATCCTTTGGCAAGCACCCTGTGTTACAAAGATCCTGATATATATATCAAATTGGATGTAAGTTAGCATGAACTATTATTGTTGACATTACCCTTGAGGTAAAAGGTTGGTAGGCAACACTATAAGCCCCTATCTTTCTCTCTGTCCGATTAAAACTCCATGCCCATAAGTGTTGTGTGAGTGTTAGCAATTGTGAAACACTAAATGATAGTTGAGTATGTGGACTTGCTGAAAAGCTCTTATATTGACTCTTTCCGATGTTATGATAAATTGCAATTGCTTCAATGACCAAGATCATAGTTTGTTAGTTTTCAATGAAGTTTCTGATTCCTACTTGACATTGTGAATAGTTTGTTACTTTAGCATAAGAAATCATATGACAATATATATATATATATATATATATATATATATATTGCTGTTATAAGAATGATCATGATGCCCTCATGTCTGTATTTTATTTTTATTTTATCGACATCTCTACCTCTAAACATGTGGACATATTTTTCGTTATCGGCTTCCGCTTGAGGACAAGCGAGGTCTAAGCTTGGGGGAGTTGATACGTCCATTTTGCATCATGCTTTTATATCGATATTTATTGCATTATGGGTTGTTATTACACGTTATGTCACAATACTTATGCCTATTCTCTCTTATTTTACGAGGTTTATATGAAGAGGGAGAATGCCGGCAGCTAGAGTTCTGGGCTGGAAAAGGAGCAAATATTAGAGACCTATTATGCACAGCTCCAAAAGTACTGAAACTTCATGGAGGCAGTTTTTGGAATTAATAAAAAATACTAGAGAAGGAATTAACCAGAGGGGGCCCACACCCTGGCCACGAGTAGGGCGCGCCCCCTGCCTCGTGGGCCCCCTGGCAGGCCTTCGATGCCCATCTTCTGCTATATGAAGTCTTTTACCCTAGAAAAAAACATATGCAAGCTTTCGGGACGAAACACTGCCGCCACGAGGCGGAACCAATCTAGGGCTCCGGTGGAGCTGTTCTGCCGGGGAAACATCCCTTCGGGAGGGGGAAATCATCACCATCGCCATCACCAACGATCCTCTCATCGAGAGGGAGTCAATCTCCATCAACATCTTCACCAGCACCATCTCCTCTCAAACCCTAGTTCATCTCTTGTATCCAATCTTTGTATCAAAACCTCAGATTGGTACCTGTGGGTTGCTAGTAGTGTTGATTACTCCTTGTAGTTGATGCTAGTTGGTTTAATTGGTGGAAGATCATATGTTCAGATCCTTTATGCATATTAATACCCCTCTAATTATGAACATGAATATGATTTGTGAGTAGTTACGTTTGTTCCTGAGGACATGGAATAAGTCTTGCTATAAGTAGTCATGTGAATTTGGTATTCGTTCGATATTTTAATGAGATGTATGTTGTCTTTCCTCTAGTGGTGTTATGTGAACGTCGACTACATGACACTTCACCATTCTTTGGGCCTAGAGGAAGGCACTGGGAAGTAATAAGTAGATTATGGGTTGCTAGAGTGACAGAAGCTTAAACCCTAGTTTATGCGTTGCTTCGTAAGGGGTTGATTTGGATCCATATGTTTCATGCTATGGTTAAGTTTACCTTAATACTTCTTTTGTAGTTGCGGATGCTTGCAATGGGAGTTAATCATAAGTGGGATGCTTGTCCAAGGAAGGGCAGCACCCAAGCATCGATCCACCCACATACCAAATTATCAAAGTAACAAACACGAATCATATGAGCGTGATGAAAACTAGCTTGACGATAATTCCTTTTTCCACCATTCTTTCACTTTCCATGGCTAGCTGTATCCACGACAAAAGAATACCGCATATAGGTAGGTATAGTGGACTCATGTGGCAAAACTGGTTTAAAGGATTTTGGATGCACAAGTAGATATCATACTTAGTGCAAAATGAAGGCTAGCAAAAGATTGGGAAGCGACCGACCAAGAAACGAATAATCTCATAAGCAAGCATTAAGCATAATTAACACCGAGTAACGCACCACAAGTAGGATATAATTTTCATTGCATGATTATTGACTTTTGTGCATGCATAGGGAATCACACACCTTAACACTAATATTCTTACTACAGCACAATAACTCATCAACATAACTCACATATCACATCATCATATCTCAAAACTATTACGAAGAATCAAGTTTATTTTGTCCAATGATCTTCATGACATTTTTCTTTTCTTTATCTGTGGGGACCCCGACTCATAAGTTGTGATCACCGAATGCACGTGTACAGTGATCCCAGAGATCAATGCTCACTGAACACACAGAAGCTGAATAATAGAGTCTTACATCCATACATACCGTCTTACACAAATTATGACCATTATGGTCAAGTCTTACATAGATAAAGCCACAAGGGCTGAATACCAAATAAACTTAAGCAGCGGAAATCTTCGTCGATAAGTAGAACCCATGCCATCTGCCTTAACCCTACAGGCATTCTGACTGGGAAACGTCCTAGTTCGCATGTTCGTCTCCAAAGAACTCTTCTTCGAACTCCTGTTCTTCCATGCCTGGTCAATTAAATAACCAGTGGCAAGCCAATGAGTACTTTGAGTGTACTCGCAAGCAACCCATGATTGGAACAAGGCACAACAATGCATGATATATGTAAATTTTTGCAGAAAGCTAGTTTTGAGTGCAATGACATGTTCCACAACTTGTAAGACATGCATCAGGAGAATTCAAGTAACCATGAGGACAGGTTACAGATATCAACATAAATAGAGTCGGCATCAACCCAACTCAATCATGTCAAATCCCTTGACTTGACCCAAGTAGTTTTTTTCCATTTATCCAATCACACACACTGGTTTGTAAACAAGTGGACTTAGCCCAAGAGCGGTTACCCAACTGTCCTTGATCGTGGACACGGCTATTCGAATAGTTTTGCACTCTACAGAGGTTGCACACTTTACCCACAAGATCCGGGGAACTTCCGTGTCATCCACGACCCGCGGTACCTCAAGTACCCGTGGTAAGCACCCGATCACTACCTTTCCCTAGACGACACTAACAAGGAGTCCACCCGTTGTTCCGTATCCTCATGATGTACATCATGCGAGACTCACTCGAGATCGTAACATCCGAGAGGGGACACAACGGTGTATTCGGTGCCCTGTAAAAACAGTCATGGCCGCCCTACCTGGCATGACCCCGTCCCGAGAGAGAGCACCAACTCTCCCCCGTCACTAGTAATGCGGGCTCCAAGCTAGTATCAGCCTAGGTAATCAATAATGCCCTTTCCCATACAAGGGTAGAGTGGTTGCGCATGTAAGGTTGGAATAACGGTCGCAACTTAAACCAATCCATTTTGAAAACAACACACACTTGCCTCGGTACACCACTTCTCATCAAGTGGCTACCCAACTCATCATCTCCCCCGGGCATAAGTGCCACCCGATGGGGTTTTCGAAAAGTCTTTTGAAAATACTTTGTCTCCATCACATTGCATATACCCGTCCCTTTTGCGTAGCATCTACTTTAGCATCCTACCTACTCCCACCGGCATAACCCTCATAAGAAGGTAGGGTCATGCACAATGCAAGTATCAATGAGGAAGTATGGTGGCACCCCATCAAGGTGGTTACCACCTCATCATGATTCCGTTGCAACAACAATATGGTGCTATATGACATGCATAAAAAGGGTTTCATAGACATGGTCAAAGGGCTGCTTGCCTTGGTCTTCAAAGTCTTCAAGCCCTTCTCCTTCTTCTTATCCAACTACTTCGTCAAATACGTGATCTATTCGTCACAAAAGAAATGGCGGGAAAATAAGGTAATAGTAAAACAGAAAATTCAAAGTGCTCAGAAAAATGTGAACTTATTTTTTATAAATACTAGGGGGAAATCTAAGAATGGGAAAATTCCTAGTTTTGGATTTGGTGTTAAGGAAAAGTGGAAATAAATTTTCAAAGGAGGATTTAAATGCTCAAATTTGAATTTAAATTTGAACAGTACAGAAAAGTGTGATGGATGTGGATGAAGGTTACGTCAATAAATAGGTGGAATTATTTTAAGATTTTAGCAGTTGGAATTATTCCATTTGGATAAATATTGTATCCTGTGGAATTATCATAAAACAGAAATAAAAAGAAAAAGAAAAGCGGCACTGTGCCACTAGGCCAGAAAGGCCACAGTGCAGCAGGCCCAGAGGGAAAGGCGGCCCAGGCGAGCCAGCGCGCGCGCGCCAGGATTTTTAAACCTGACGGGCGGGCCTAGCTGCCAGTGGGAGAGAGAGGGGGCAAGAGAGAGGTGAGGACAACAGGCGGGACCCGCCTGTCATCTCTGACCTCGTGACCAGAGGGCCGGCATGCTCACCGGCGGTGATGTAGGGCACGGCGGGTCGAGCTGACAGCACGAATGGACTCGGCGTGGAGTTGTCGTTCAGGTGGTGGTGGTGGACGTCGCCAGAGTTGCCTGGTTCGCCGGCGACGAGGAAGCACGGCGGAGGTGCATCGGCGGTGGTCGTTCCGGTCGACTCCGGCTGCAAACGAAGGGCAAAAGGAGGGGGAAGGAGTTAGGGGCTCTCTTCGGTTCCAGATCGAGCGAAAGGAGCGGCAGAGGAGGCTCTTACCGCGCAAACACCGGTGACCCGAGGCGGCGGCGCTCGGCTCGATCCCGAGCACAGAGAGGGGGAGGGGAGCCGGGGCTCTGCTGGTGATCGCTAGGAGGAAAGAGAGCTCAAGGGATGGAGAGAACGGGGCCCGGGGTGGCCTAAAATAGGAGGGGCGCGGTGCACCGTGCCTCATGCGCCGGCGAGCTTCTAGCCGTTGCTGGAGGCCACGGGGGCGCGCGTGGGCGTGTCTGGGGCGTTTGTGGAGGTGGTCTACGACCAGAGGAAGGAAGAGAGGGAGCAGGAGGGGCCAGAGGTGCCGCGTGTGAGTGTGCTCATTTGAGCTCTCGGTCGGCCATGGCGCACATGTGAGGGAGGCCGTAGGAGGGAGAAGGAAGAGGGGGACCAGGGCTTAGCATGCTGCGGACGCCGAGGCGCATCGTCGAGCACGCTGGGGAGGCCGGAGGTGGCTGGAGATGGTTGGCAGGGGGCGTCTATAGTGCGGGAGCGCACTGTAGCGTGCTCCAGAGCGTGCAAATGGCCGGCATGCCATTTTTTGGCAAAGTGGGCATGGCCAGGCATGTCTGGTAGCTCTAGGGGAAGTAAAGAATGGGGGAGGGGCATTGGATGCCCTGGGTGGCCACTGGAGTGAGGAGGCAGGTGAGAAAGGAGAAGAATGCTGCTGTCCAGAAGGGTAAATGGGGATGTTTCACCCTTCAATCATTGAGTTGAGGCCAGGGAAGAGTTACTGGAGGTGCAAGGGGACACTGAGGGGCTGTGGTAACTTATATATGGACAATATATGTCCACTGAGTTTCCCTAAATTTTCACAAATATTTTTAAAACCATAAAATAATTTTTCCCTATTAAAGACCATTTCTGGCCTTAAGAAAAAGCTTTTAAATAAATAGGAAAATAACTTTTAAAATTATATTTTTGTGGTTTATGGGAATCCTATATCTGATAGGTTTCAAATATACTCTTTGAAATATTTTTCATACCCCAAATCAAGTACTTGCAGTGCAAACCTCAATTCAGGGGTTTTTGGAATTCTAATTTTTTAAAATACTTTTTGGCCAAATTATTTTTGTAAGAAAATTCTATATTGTACTATACACATGGTATGATCATTGGGCAGAAGTTTTGGATCAGGTAAATGAAGTATAGAAGGTGAAGCTATGTTGACTTTTAAGAGCACTTGAAAACACAGAGAGAAAACCAACTCAAATAAAAAGTCAAATAATGCAAAAGTTTTTGTCAAACCACACTTTATCATGATTTATCATCTTAAGTGTTGTGCCATGAAAATCAGGGTGTGACAGACCTACCCCCCTTACAAGAATCTCGTCCCCGAGATTCCCAAACTAGGCGTGGAAAGGAATATGAAAACTGGATCCGGGGTAGTCTTCAAGTCCTCATGTTGCTTCTGCTTCCGTGTAGTGCTCCATTGAGCTTGAAGTACTTGATGGTGTGGCTTCGTGTATGACACTCTTCTTGATCCAGGTTGCTAATGGGTAGCTTGCGGTAGGTTAGATTGGGCTAGGGGTCGATGGCTCGGTGGTCAATGCCCTCGTAGAGCTCGGGCAAGTTAGGAAGTTGGAAACACTTCCGGGGTTGTGATGCATGGAAAGCATTGTGCACATCAGGTAACCCAGGTGGCAACTCCAGCTGGTAACTGTCTTCTCTTTGTCTCGTAGTGATCTCAGAGGGGGTTGTTAAATCTTGGAGTGATCTCGAAGGGGGGCCGATGAATCTTGGTTTGGGTCTCCTTGTCATGGAAATGCTTGGTTCCTTAGAGAGGAGTGGCTTGCAGATACACCTGGTCTTCGACGCGGATGTTTACTTGATGATGGTGGTAGTTCTTCCTCCTTGGCATGGCAGTCTTCAAATGTTCCTGGACTAGCCGAACGGCTCTTCTTCCGTCTTCGGGTGGACAAGTAGGTCACCAAATGATGATGACAACCAACGTGACCAAGTACTCCATGAAGTTTTTGTTCATGGGGTACATAAGGCAGGCTGGGGCATTGGTGGTGGTAACGGTTGAGTGTGGGACAAGGTGTTCTCGACCTAGAGTCAGGACCCCAAGTTCATGATCCAACCGGGTTGTGGCTTGGTAGGGATTAAGGGTTTCAAGGATTCTATGGAGCGAGTGAATGTTTATCCTTGAGCACAATTCCTGAGATGCCAATTGTTCTACCTAGTACTCCAAACAGATCACCTTATACTGCTGAAAGCATCATTTCGTATAGGTCAACTCCAATCATCACTCATGCTATTCATATCCTCATGACTCCCAAGAGGAGGTCTAACAAAATCATATATGTCTATGATCCCCAAACTCATGTGTGTGGCTACCCCTAAAAATCCATGGGTAGAGCATACAAGCTTCCAAGCTGGAATAAAACAGGACAATCCAAGTGCTCATCCTATTCTTCCAAGGTCCATGCTAGTGCATCTCTATCCTAAGGAAACACGTCGTATGCCACTCCAAAATCTTGTTTCCTTTTCTATGAATCAACTCCAACAACCCGTTAACTTCCATTACTCACTACATAATCCATTAATTCTACAAATCCAACGCCTATGCTGGTGTTCCACATGATCTCCTGAAGTCCTTATAATCCCCAATACTTGAAAGGGCTGCCTTACTATAATCAGTCCACCAATTCCCGTTATTGTGATCTAGTAATACTCCAAGGTCAAGCTCACAAAGATGCCAAAATAAACTCCGACAATTAGTCCAATCTCCTGGTTTATCGTCCACCGAGAAACATGGTATCATGATCGAGATCATCAGTCTAAATCCAATTTACTCCGAACCATGTAGACATACTCAGCATCTATATTCAACTAGAATCACCTACTTAAATCCAAATCTCTTGTCCAACGAGAATTCCTACATGTTCCCCCAAGTCATTTACGTAATATCAACTATCTCCTATCAATATCCCATGGCTAAGTTAAATCCAAATACTTCCAAGAATTCCAGCTTGCGAACACAATTATCCTACTAAATCCAATTTACTCAGGGGTAATGAAAGCTATGCTAATCTATACTCATGATCCCACCAAGTTCATCTACCAACATCAAAGCCTCATAATCCACCAAATAGTCTCATATAATTCCTCAAGTCATTGATATAAACTCATCAAGTCATTTGTCCTCTATTCCTGCATCCTCAAATCGGTCTTTCCTATGGCATCATTAGTTTTGGTGCTATCTTAGGATGATAATGTGCTTGTTCACTATGTCCACTAGTTCCATAATGAACCCAGTGATAAGCAAGGTTACGGAGGCTTAACTGGTCCTCTTGCAATTCTATGGGTTAAGCACATGGTTAAGGACTCGAGCTAGGGTATCTCGTGAAGTCTCGAAGGGTCTAGGAATGGGTTTCTGTAGGATCGAAAGTATGTCTAGAGGGGGGTGATTAGACTACTTGACAATATAAAAATTCAGCCTTTTGATAAAGACAAGTTTTTGGCAGATTCATGATTATGATCAAGTCAAGTATCACCCTACACATGCAATTCTAGAGTATAGGCAGCGGAAAGTAAATTGCACATGTAGTAAAGAGAGGTGGAGAAGAGCAAACGCAATTTGGAGACACGGAGATTTTTTCTCGTGGTTCCGATAGGTGGTGCTATCGTCAATCCACGTTGATGGAGACTTCAACCCACGGAGGGTAACGGCTGCGAGAGTCCACGGAGGGCTCCACCCACGAAGGGTCCACGAAGAAGCAACCTTGTCTATGCCATCATGGCCTCACGCCCACGGAGGGCTAGCCTTACTCGGGTAGATCTTCACGAAGTAGGCGATCTCCTTGCCCTTACAAACTTCTTGGTTCAACTCCACATCTCGACGGAGGCTCCCAAGCGACACCTAACCAATCTAGGAGGCACCACCTCCAAAAGGTAATAGATGGTGTTGATGATGATGAACTCCTTGCTCTTGTGCTTCAAATGATAATCTCCCCAACACTCAACTCTCCTCACCGATTTGGCTGTGGTGGAAGAAAGGATTGAGTGGAAAGCAACTTGGGAAGGCTAGAAATCAAGTTTCATATGGTGGGAGTGGAGCAACTTGATCTCAACACAAGGGTAGGTAGTTTTCTTCTCGAAATGTAAGGTAGGAGTGGTAGTACTTTCGATGGCTCTCTCCACGAATGAAGAGGGGGTGGAGGGTATTTATAGCCTCCACACAAAATCCAACTGTTACACACATTTGACCAATCTCGGTCGGACCGAAGTTGACAACTCGGTGAGACCGAAAGTTCAAATCATGTGAGCGTTGGGATTTTCGTGGGACCGAAAATACAATCTCGGTTAGTCCGATTCGTCCAAAGACAAGAGCTTGCCAATCTCGGTGGGACCGACTTCATCATCTCGGTGACACCGATTTGATGATGTAGGTTCTGAAGCTTGGCAACTCAAGTTTCGGTGAGACCGAGTTCAGAATCGGAAAATCCAAAATATCTAGGGTTTGGCTATATGGCTGAGGTGGTTCATCTCGGTGTGACTGAGTTTAGGAAATCGGTGGGACCGAGATTACTTATGAGTGTATTATGGAAGTGAGAGTTGCTGATAGTTTAGGAGATGTATCACTAAGCACTTTGAGCAACCAGATCATTATCATAACCTCATCCCCTTTTAATAGTATTGGCTTTCCTATGGACTCAATGTGATCTTGATCACTAAACCAAAAATGGAGTCTTGAGCTTTTGCCAATGCTTGCCTTAGCATTTTGAGGGGTCCACTTCTTCAGTCCTTGCCATACCCATATCACTGAACTTTCTGAAATGATTCTCAAGAAACTATTAGTTCAATGATATATATGTTGTTATTAATTACCAAAACCACCCGGGGATTAGTTGCACTTTCAATCTCCCCCTTTTTGGTAATTGATGACAACATATAGATCAAAGCTTCGACAAGTGATATAATCAATGAATAATATCGTCGCTTTGAGAAGTATGTGATAAGCAAGAGCTCCCCCTAAATTTGTGCATTATTTAAGATTTGCGTTTGAATGCAAATGCACAATCGATTAGGATCATGGGTCACTCTTCCATGTCACATACATCTTGGTGGAGCGCACAAATTGATAAGAATGAATAGCATGCACCCAATCACCAAGACATGAGTAAATGGTCATACAAGATATGAATAGCATATGATAAGCATTAAGCACACATTAAGGCATAGTACGACCAAGCACTCATTAAGGTAGAATGAAACGTAGTATCAAACACACGGAATGGCTCGAAAATCAAAAGTAGCTCAAAGAAACCGCAAATGAACGAAAGAGCAAAAGCGACAGCACTCTCTCTCTCGAAGTCCTATGATCTATACAATTTCTCCCCCTTTGGCAACAAGTTACCAAAAAGTTCGAAAAGGCATAGAGCTAAGCGTCACTGGGGACTCTGCTGGCGGCTCCTGTCTGGGTTGATGTTGGAGTTGAGATGGCAGCATCGGCGAAGACTTCAGCTGATGTCTGTGGAGCTGGAGGAGTGGTCACTGGAGCTAGAGCTGGAGCTGGAGCAACTGATGGAGCTGTGGGAGGTGCTGAGGCTGTAGTCCTGGTGTCTGTCACTGGAATAGCAGCTGATCGGGGTCTTGTGGGAACCGGAGCAGGCTGTTGATAATCATCCTGGACTAGGTCATCCTGCATCTCACGCATGAGCTCTTCCTTCTCCCTCTTTGCTTCCTCAATATCTGCCTCAAGCTTGTTGGATTACTTGCACTTCGGCCGACTTCACATCCAGAGCATGGATCTTGTCTTCAACAATTCTCTCAAGGCTCTCCTGAGACTGTACAATGCTGGCCAGGCGTTGTTCAATCCTTTGGGTAGCTTCAAGGAGCTGCTCTCCAACACTCTTTGGTTTAGCTGCTGCTGCTGCTGCTGCTTCCTTCTCAGCTTTAGCTTTCTTGGCAGCTTCAATCTTTGCTTGACCTTCAACTAAAGTTGGATCCTCCTCATCCATCACAACAACATTATCCTCATGCTCAGGCTGCAGTGGCAAGTGTGGTCTATCCAACAAGAATGTGCCCGTGCCAAACTTGGCATTGATAAGCATCTGAATATGCGGGGCAAATCCACATGACCTCTTCTGGTCAGCTGCAGTCCTTTTGATGGTCTCAACTATCAAGTCCATCACCTTGAAAGGTGCCTTCTCATCAAGTATATGCAGCATGTTGATAGAATATCCTCTGATCATGCGATGATCTCCAGACTTGGGCATCAAGGTATGCCTCAGAATAGTGTTAGTTGTAGGTAGACCTGCCTGGAGATAGTACACTGAGCCGAGCTTCCAGATTCCTATATCCTTAGCTGGAACCTCGTTGTACATATTCTTCATGGATTCATGGTTCTTCTTGGGAATAACATAGACATCAACATCATCCTCTCTCTGCACTGGAGCATTCAGCAGTTCTGCCCATTCTTCAACAGTTGAAGAGAATCTTTGGCCTTCAGTCATCCATGTGATCTTTCCATCTGGATAGAAATGAGCTGTGGCATAGAATTGCATGATCATTTCATCATTCCAATCTGTCAACTTCTGACCTACAAAGTCTGCAACACCACATGCAGTGAAGCTCTCATGCACATGTGGAAAGAAGTCTCTGTGCTCTTCACTCGTCAATGTATGCCCAACAACATAGCGAGTGTCTCGCAACTATGGGCTTCTTGTCCATCAAGACGGTCTCATAGAAGTCTGCTGCGCTCTCGTGTGGAATCTTGGATCAACAGCAGTTCTTCTCCTCACAAAGATATGGATCAGCTTGTCTCCATAGCCTGAGACCTCTATCCTTCCTTTCCTTCATGTTCTCAGCTTGAGGATGAGCATCATTGTGTAGTGGCAGTTTCTGTCGAAGTTTCAGCAAAACTGGTGCCTCATCATCTGACTCAGCTGGTGGCACATCATCTTTCTTCTTCTCTGAAGCTGGAATGTTCCTCACTGTCTTCTTTGGCTTGGCAGCAGGCTTTGCTGGAGCTGCCTTGACTGGAGCAGATGGCTTGGACTTAGAAGTGGCTCCAGCCCTGATGGCATCACCCATGAACTTAGACTTCTGAGGAGGAGGCTGGGGTGCTTCCTCATCCTCTTCCTCTGCTGCATCATCATGCACAATCCTCTTCCTCTTGGAAGTTTTCTTCACCTTGCTTGTAGTTTCCTCTTCCATACTCAGCTTCTTGGCAACAGTGGATTGCTTTACTTTTCTGGTGCCTTTCTTGGTTTGCTGACCCTGTGGCTCTTTGGCAACAACTTTTCTCTTTGGCTTGGAGGAGACCTCTTCCTCAACAATGAAATCAGAATCTTCTTCATCAGAGTTTCTCTTCTTTCTTGCCCTGGTGGCTGCAGGAGGCAAACCACTTGGTGTGCTCCTCTCACCATCATCTGAAGAGCTGCTGGGATCAGGACTAGTGCCTGCCTCTGGAATTTCAGCAATAGGTGACTCTGACCTGTTCTGGCTGTCACTGGCATCTGACATGGCCGACAACCTGTGAATGGATAAGGTGTAGGCAGAGTAGAAGAGTTATCACAAACTGCAGAAGATTTTGCAAACAAAATGAGTTCAAATTCTAGTATTAGGTTTTCACAGAAGACATTTCGGTCAGACCGAGTTTAAAATTCGGTGAATCCGAAGTGTTCAAATAGAAGCATTCACACCACTTTCGGTTGGACCGAAGTGGGTTTCGGTCCTGCCGAAAACACTAGGGTTTCACTAAATCCTCATTTCGGTCGCACCGATTTGCACAACTCGATTGGACCGAAAGGTGCAGTGCAATGGCCAGAGGCCAAATCGGTCATACCGAGAATGTAAAATCGGTCTCACCGAGATGTGTTCGGCGGAAACCTAACCCTAAAACTTTTACTCGAATCTAATCCAAAAGATCTAATCTGGTGTTCAGGAAGATTTCATACGTGGCAAGATGCTAGGCAAACCAAACGTGCATTGAATCGGAGATGGGAGCACGAGTGGGATCGAAACTCACCCTAACTTGGTGGAGTTCCTCTACGGCGGCAACGGCGCGGAGAAGATGTCCGTTGACGGCGACGGAGACCTGCGGCGAGGGCGCACAGGCGACGACGGAGACGATCCGGAGACCACGGCCACGGCAGCAAGGGGTGTGGGGGCGAGGCGTTTTGAAGTAGAAATCAGCAGCGCCCTCGAGTATATATACCCCTTTGCTGTCGGTGGGACCAAGTTGTAAAACTCGGTGGCACCGAGATGGATAACTGCAGGCAGTTATGCACTTCGGTCACGCCGAAAATTCCAACTCGGTTTCACCGAGGTGAAAACCTAGATCAATCCAAATGCTTTCGGTTTGACCGAGTTTGAGTGGGTTGGTCTGACCGAAATCACTTAGAAGGTTTTGGAAGTTAGCCCTTGACGGATCGGTGGCTCAAGTGCTCCTCACTCGGAGGGTCCAAAATGACTTGTTCAAAGTTTGTGATATAAGCATGAATAGAGTTTGAGACAAGAAAGCATAGATAGCTAGGGGAGGTACTTAGGCATTCTTGTCCATCCATTTGGTCAGAAAAATCAAAACGGCCAAAGCAACAAATGGATGTCCTTGAATGGATAAAATCATGCATCCAACATGCTCACACAATAAGATAGCAAATGAAATATGTGTCAAACATGCACCAACAAAAACTCTAGCTACTATCACACAATTTGTCGATGACTAGGTCATCTTTATATGAGTATATTGACTTAGGAGTCAAATGAGAACATTTGATCATAGGTCATACTCATCGTTTAAGCACAAGTGGGGTTACCACTTTTACATAAAGCATTGATGTGTTCACATCATTTGAAGATGCTTTAGCTCAATTCTTTAGAGCAAAGCTCCCCTAGATGTGAGAACCCTTTTAAAGGGTCAAACTAACCTTGGGTTGTCGAGAAGACTTCATGTAGATGTTGAAGATGTGGATGCTCAATGTTGATGAAGATCATCAAGAGTTGGGAGCAATCCTTTGGATTCGGGCACTTTCAATACCTACATGGGTTAGTCCCACAAGGAACAAACAAGGATATCCATGGACATAGATTGAAGTTCACAAAAGATGATGTCCATGAAAGCAATGATTACCTTGTCCCTTGACTTACCAACAAGAGGGTTTGTGACTCCATGAACTAGTGCATAATGTGGAAGTTGGTTGCACAAGTTCTTGCCAAAAAGAATGTGAGTGAAGTATGTTGGCGGAGTCACCCTCAAGAACTCTCTACTTCTTCTTCTTCGGGATCCACATCATCTTGATGGGAATCCTTGGGGTAGTAGTTGAGCTTCACGAAGTAGAACTTGACGTTTCCTTGGGAACCCACTTGACCATGGCTTTAGGTGCTTCAATAAATGCATCAATCTCCTCTTGAAGCTTGTCCTTGCCTTTTAGCTTGTGGTCTTGTGGTGGAAGGTCATCCTGAGCTTGTTCCATATTGGAAGAAGTAGGATTGTACTTCTCCTTTTGAGAAACAAACTTTGGAGTGGGATATTGACCTTCTTCCCATTCAACACCCTCGGCATTGAACTATCGCTCAAAACCAATTCCTTGATTCTTCCGGTGCCTTCCTTGCTTGCGAACAATTTCCTCAAAGTTCTTGCTTCCGGCAAGGCTCTTGTAGACACCTTTCTCTATAATCCCTTTCAATAAACTATTTTCTTGCTCAAGTGTAACTTGGCTTGAAACATTGTTAGTGGAATCAAGAGAACTACTAGAAGTAACAACATTAGATTTAGCATGGTTATTGTTACTACTAGATGAAGAATTTTTCTTATGCTTGTCATGCTTAGTTTTAATAGGTGGCAAGAAATTAGACAAGAGAAGTCGTTTGGCAAGATATGAAGAACTCTTCTTTCGAAGATCATCATTGATAGCTTTTAGAAACTCAAGTTCTTGCTCTAGAGTGAGCTTCTCGAAGCGTAGCTTCTCATGAGATCTTAGGAGCTCTCTATGATCTTCTTGAGTTGTTTCATGAGCTAACTTAAGAGTGTTTAGTTCTTTAGTTAGACGCTCAATCTCCTTCATAGCATTGTCATTCGACTCTTCTCGACTATAAAGACTACTAGCATGTTCATCATTACTAGGCTCACTAGATTTGTCATGTAAAAGCTCATCTTCACCAAGCAAGTCATCCTCATCACTATCAAAGTCAATGAATTCAGGGTGTGATACCTTGGGGCCTTTAGCCATGAAGCATCTTCCAATTCCCTCATTTGGTGAATCAAATAAGTCATAGGAGTTGGAGTTGGAGGACACGAGAGCAAGACCGCAACACCTTCATCTTGATCTGTAGTCGGAGTTGGAGTGATAGCTTCTTCGGAATGATTGTCGGAGTCGAGCAGAGACCCATTCACCTACATGAGCTTGATGTTTTCTTCTTGTGTAGCTCCTTGATGACTTGTCTTTCCTCTCCGAATCCTTGCTTCTCCGAGAGGGTCTTCGCTCATAACGATCATCTCTACTCCTTCTCTCTTTTCGAGGTGACTCTTCTCTTGAGCTTCTTCTTCTTGGAGATTCTTCTCTTCTCTTGTGGGGAGCCGAGCACTCATTTGAGTAGTGTCCGGTCTTCCACAATTGTAGCAGTTTCGATCACGACTAGAAGATCTCTTTTCATCATATGATCTAGACTTTGAGCTTCTCTCTTTGCTTCTACTCTTGTAGAATTTGTTGAAGTTCTTCACCATTAGGCTTATCTCTTCATTGGAAACTAGCTTGTCACTTGAGGTTGTGGGATCATCACTTGTAGCTTTGTAAGCACCACTTGACTTGTTGTGAAGCTCTTCCTTATCTTTAAGTGTCATCTCATGAGCAACAATTCTTCCAATGACTTCGGTTGGCTTGAGATTCTTGTAGTTTGGCATCATTTGGATCAAAGTGCACATGGTGTCATACTTTCCATCCAAAGCTCTGAGAATCTTCTTGATGATGAATCGGTCGGTCATTTCTTCGCTTCCTAAGCCGGCAATCTCATTTGTGATGAGAGCAAGCCTAGAGTACATTTCAGCGACTCCTTCACCTTCCTTCATCTTGAACTTGTCAAGTTGACCTTGAAGAACATCTAGCTTTGATTCCTTCACGGACTCGGTACCTTCGTGCATTCGACCAAAGTATCCCAAATCTCTTTTGCATTCTCAAGACGGCTGATTTTGTTGAACTCCTCAGGACACAAGGCATTGAAGAGAATGTCACAAGCTTGAGCATTGTTTTGCAACATCCGCAATTCATCCGTTGTAGCTTCACGATCCGGAACTTTTCCTTCCTCGAAGAATTCACCTTGCAAACCAACACAAATAATGCCCCATGCGGCTGGGTTATGGCCAAGAATATGCATTTTCATTTTATGCTTCCAACTAGCAAAGTTTGAACCATCAAAGTAAGGACCTCTACGAAAAATACCCTCACTAGACGCCATACTCTCCTAGGTTGTGAAACCAAGCTTATGGAGTCCAATGCAATGGAAACCAATACAATGGAGACCACAGCTCTGATACCACTTGTAGGATCGAAAGTATGTCTAGAGGGGGGGTGATTAGACTACTTGACAATATAAAAATTCAGCCTTTTGATAAAGACAAGTTTTTGGCAGATTCACGATTATGATCAAGTCAAGTATCACCCTACACATGCAATTCTAGAGTATAGGCAGCGGAAAGTAAATTGCACATGTAGTAAAGAGAGGTGGAGAAGAGCAAACGCAATTTGGAGACACGGAGATTTATTCTCGTGGTTCCGATAGGTGGTGCTATCGTCAATCCATGTTGATGGAGACTTCAACCCACGGAGGGTAACGGCTGCGAGAGTCCACGGAGGGCTCCACCCACGAAGGGTCCACGAAGAAGCAACCTTGTCTATGCCATCATGGCCTACGCCCACGGAGGGCTAGCCTTACTCGGGGTAGATCTTCACGAAGTAGGCGATCTCCTTGCCCTTACAAACTTCTTGGTTCAACTCCACATCTCGACGGAGGCTCCCAAGCGACACCTAACCAATCTAGGAGGCACCACCTCCAAAAGGTAATAGATGGTGTTGATGATGATGAACTCCTTGCTCTTGTGCTTCAAATGATAATCTCCCCAACACTCAACTCTCCTCACCGATTTGGCTGTGGTGGAAGAAAGGATTGAGTGGAAAGCAACTTGGGAAGGCTAGAAATCAAGTTTCATATGGTGGGAGTGGAGCAACTTGATCTCAACACAAGGGTAGGTAGTTTTCTTCTCGAGAAATGTAAGGTAGGAGTGGTAGTACTTTCGATGGCTCTCTCCACGAATGAAGAGGGGGTGGAGGGTATTTATAGCCTCCACACAAAATCCAACTGTTACACACATTTGACCAATCTCGGTCAGACCGAAGTTGACAACTCGGTGAGACCGAAAGTTCAAATCATGTGAATGTTGGGATTTTCGGTGGGACCGAAAATACAATCTCGGTTAGTCCGATTCGTCCAAAGACAAGAGCTTGCCAATCTCGGTGGGACCGACTTCATCATCTCGGTGACACCGATTTGATGACAGAAGGTTACAGAAGCTTGGCAACTCAAGTTTCGGTGAGACCGAGTTCAGAATCGGAAAATCCAAAATATCTAGGGTTTGGCTATATGGCTGAGGTGGTTCATCTCGGTGTGATTGAGTTTAGGAAATCGGTGGGACCGAGATTACTTATGAGTGTATTATGGAAGTGAGAGTTGCTGATAGTTTAGGAGATGTATCACTAAGCACTTTGAGCAACCAGATCATTATCATAACCTCATCCCCTTTTAATAGTATTGGCTTTCCTATGGACTCAATGTGATCTTGGATCACTAAACCAAAAATGGAGTCTTGAGCTTTTGCCAATGCTTGCCTTAGCATTTTGAGGGGTCCACTTCTTCAGTCCTTGCCATACCCATATCACTGAACTTTCTGAAATGATTCTCAAGAAACTATTAGTTCAATGATATATATGTTGTTATTAATTACCAAAACCACCCGGGGATTAGTTGCACTTTCAGTTTCTAGTCTTGAGAGGTAAACATAACTCTATTGGGCTGCTCTTGGTCGAGGAGGCTGCAGCAAAAATCTCCAGTGCTAGTTGGTCGCCGAAGTAGAATCCTTGGTGCATATTGTCTTGCTTGTCTTCAGTTGAGGAAAGAGATGAGAGGGAAGAGTAGCATAGAGGAGGGGAATGCCTAAAGGGGGTTCTATAGTGCAAGTGCAAACAAACAGGTGCAAAAAGGGCCAAAGTCGCCTAGGGCAAAAGTGCGACCTATATCAAAACACAAACAAATAAAAACAAGCAACACACAGTCATGGTTCTATTCGAACCATCATACGGACTCGACTGCGCATAGGGGGTACACGACTCATCCTACCCTAGGGGTTCTCGGACTAAGTAGTCCTGCTTTACTTCGTGCCTCATGTAGTCTTTTGGGTTTTCCTCAGGTGTTGCTATGTCTCTTGTAGTTGTTCGATGAAACAATTCTGGGTTGAGCCTGAAGATTCTTCAACAACTTCTCGCCTGTTGAAGTGATGGGGTGAAGGTGGCTCCTCGTAGCAGGCATTGACTCGGTCTTCTGTTGTCTTCTTAATCATGACGACCCCTTTTGCCTTCTAAGGCGTCGACGGTACCAGGTAGGTAATTCCTTATGCAATGATATTAACAAGGCATAGTAGAGGTCCAACATGTCGGTTACGTTGATGAAAACATTGACACCAAGAGCGGGGGATGAAGAGAACCATTTTCCTGCTCACTATAGTGAGGCGGGCCAAATGGTCTATCATGACTGAACTATTAGCGTTGTCTATCATGGTATTGCATATCTTACACCCTGATTGTCATAGGACAAGGTTGCATCATCCTGGGGCAAATTCAAAGGTGTCACCATCCTCCAGGTCTTCATGTCATCATTCTTTAAAGGCGTATCTTCTGTTGGCATCGTCTTGTTGTGGTGTCATGAATCTTGGGTTCAAAAGAGGTGGGTGAGTGTTTGGCAAGGTGTACTCCTTCTAGGCTATCCACGAGGATTACAAGGAATCTTGTGGTCAAGGGCTTGAGGGTGCTAGCGACCATTTGCAATAGTTTTGAAGGGAAGAGATCGATGGGGAAAGTATACCTTAGTTTTTGAAAAACTGAGAAGGGAAGAGAAGTATAGATAGTTTTGAAAATTAGTAATAGTTTTGAAAATAGCTTTACCCTAACTAACGACCATGCTAACTAAGGCTCCCTACAGTCAGGATGGCTCTGATACCAGCTCTATGGGGACCCCGACTCATAAGTCGTGATCACCGAATGCACGTGATAGTGATCCCAGAGATCAATGCTCACTGAGCACACAGAAGCTGAATAACAAGAGTCTTACATCCATACATACCGTCTTACACAAATTATGACCATTATGGTCAAGTCTTACATAGATAAAGCCACAAGGGCTGAATACCAAATAAACTTAAGCAGCGGAAATCTTCGTCGATAAGTAGAACCCATGCCATCTGCCTTAACCCTACAGGCATTCTGACTGGGAAACGCCCTAGTTTGCATGTTCGTCTCCAAAGAACTCTTCTTCGAACTCCTGTTCTTCCATGCCTGGTCAATTAAATAACCAGTGGCAAGCCAATGAGTACTTTGAATGTACTCGCAAGCAACCCACGATTGGAACAAGGCACAACAATGCATGATATAGGTAAATTTTTGCAGAAAGCTAGTTTTGAGTGCAATGACATGTTCAACAACTTGTAAGACATGCATCAGGAGAATTCAAGTAACCATGAGGACAGGTTACAGATATCAACATAAATAGAGTGGGCATCAACCCAACTCAATCATGTCAAGTCCCTTGACTTGACCCAAGTAGTTTTTTTCCATTTATCCAATCACACACACTGGTTTGTAAACAAGTGGACGTAGCCCAAGAGCGGTTACCCAACTATCCTTGACCGTGGACACGGCTATTCAAATAGTTTTACACTCTGTAGAGGTTGCACACTTTACCCAGAAGATCCGGGGAACTTCCATGTCATCCATGACCCGCGGTACCTCAAGTACCCGGGGTAAGCACCCGATCACTACCTTTCCCTAGACGACACTAACAAGGAGTCCACTCGTTGTTCCGTATCCTCACGATGTACATCATGCGAGACTCACTCGAGATCGTAACATCCGAGAGGGGACACAACGGTGTATCCGGTGCCCTGTAAAAACAGTCATGGCCGCCCTACCTGGGACGACCCCATCTCGAGAGAGAGCACCAACTCTCCCCCGTCACTAGTAATGCGGGCTCCAAGCTAGTATCAGCCTAGGTAATCAATAATGCCCTTTCCCATACAAGGGTAGAGTGGTTGCGCATGTAAGGTTGGAATAACGGTCGCAACTTAAACCAATCCGTTTTGAAAACAACACACACTTGCCTCGGTACACCACTTCGTCATCAAGTGGCTACCCAACTCATCATCTCCCCCGGGCATAAGTGGCACCCGATGGGGTTTTCAAAATGTCTTTTGAAAATACTTTGTCTCCATCACCATGCATATACCCGTCCCTTTTTGCGTAGCATCTACTTTAGCATCCTACCTACTCCCACCGGCATAACCCTCATAAGAAGGTAGGGTCATGCACAATGCAAGTATCAATGAGGAAGTACAGTGTCACCCCATCAAGGTGGTTACCACCTCATCATGATTCCGTTGCAACAACAATATGGTGCTATATGACATGCATTAAAAGGGTTTCATAGACATGGTCAAAGGGCTACTTGCCTTGGTCTTCAAAGTCTTCAAGTCCTTCTCCTTCTTCTTATCCAACTACTTCGTCAAATACAGGATCTATTCGTCAAAAAGAAATTACGGGAAAATAAGGTAATAGTAAAACAGAAAAATCAAAGTGCTCAAAAAAATGTCAACTTATTTTTTATAAATACTAGGGGGAAATCTATGAATGGGAAAATTCCTAGTTTTGGATTTGGAGTTAAGGAAAAGTGGAAATAAACTTTCAAAGGAGGATTTAAATGCTCAAATTTGAATTTAAATTTGAACAGTACAAAAAAGTGTGATGGATGTGGATGAAGGTTACATCAATAAATAGGTGGAATTATTTTAAGATTTTAGGAGTTGGAATTATTCCATTTGGATAAATATTGTATCCTGTGGAATTATCATAAAACAGAAATAAAAAGAAAAATAAAAGCGGCACTGTGCCACTGGGCCAGAAAGGCCATAGTGCAGCAGGCCCAGAGGGAAAGGCGGCCCAGGCGAGCCAGCACGCGCGCGCGCCAGGTTTTTTAAACCTGACGGGCGGGGCCCAGCTGCCAGTGGGTGAGAGAGGGGGCGAGAGAGTGGTTAGTATGACAAGCGGGGCCCGCCTGTCATCTCTGACCTCGCGACCAGAGGGCCGGCGTGCTCACCGGCGGTGATGCAGGGCACGGCGGGTCGAGCTGACAGCACAGTTGGACTCAGCGTGGAGTCTCCATTCGGGTGGTGGTGGACGTCGCCGGAGTTGCCTGGTTCACCGGCGATGAGGAAGCACGGCGGAGGTGCATCAGGCGGTGGTCGTTTCGGTCGACTCCGGCTGCAAACGAAGGGGAAAAGGAGGGGGAAGGAGTTAGGGGCTCTCTGCGGTTCCAGATCGAGCGAAAGGAGCGGTGGAGGAGGCTCTTACCACGCAAATACCGGTGACCCGAGGCGGCGGCGCTCGGCTCGATCCTGAGCACAGAGAGGGGGAGGGGAGCTGGGGCTCTGCTGGTGATCTCTAGGAGGCGAGAGAGCTCAAGGGATGGAGAGAACGGGTCCCGGGGTGGCCTTAAATAGGAGGGGCGCGGTGCACCATGCCTTGTGCGCCGGCGAGCTTCTAGCCATTGCTGGAGGCCACAGGGGCGCTTGTGGGCGTGTCTGGAGCGTTTGTGGAGGTGGTCTACGACCAGGGGAAGGAAGAGAGGGAGCAGGAGGGGCCAGAGGCGTCGTGCGCGTGAGTGTGCCCATTGGAGCTCTCGGGCGGCCATGGCGCGCGTGTGAGGGAGTCCGTAGGAGGGAGAAGGAAGAGGGGTACCAGGGCTTAGCATGCTGCAGACACCAAGGCGCATCGTCGGACGCGCTGGGGAGGCCCGAGATGGCCGGAGGTGGTTGGCAGGGGGCGTCTACAGTGCAGGAGCGCACTGTACCGTGCTCCAGAGCGTGCAAATGGCCGGCATGCCATTTTTTGGCAAAGTGGGCACGACCAGGCATGTCTGGTAGCTCTAGGGGGAGTAAAGAATGGGGGAGGGGCATTGGATGCCCTGGGTGGCCACTGGAGTGAGGAGGGAGGTGAGAAAGGAGAGGAATGCTGCTGTCCAGAAGGGTAAATGGGCATGTTTCACCCTTCAATCATTGAGTTGAGGCCAGGGAAGAGTTTCTGGAGGTGCAAGGGGACACTGAGGGGCTGTGGTAAAAAGTTCAGCTCAAGGAGAATAGTGTTAGTGGTCAAAATGGTGATTTTTGGAAAGTGGCAGAAGGTGTTTTATAATGGTTTGGGCCAGCAGATGATTTCCAACTGCTATGATACTCCACTGGGTGAAATGAAACATATAATTGGGGCCTTCCACCAATTTGGAGATTATTTGGGCAAAGTTGCCAATGCAACTTTTGTAAACCCTAGAAATTAGCAGAAATGAACTTGTTTAGATCTAGTTGAGCAAATCGCTTCTCCTTGATTCACCACTTTGAGTAGTGGCCTCATTTGGTCATGTAAATATGCTCACAAAAGTTGGGGTCGAGGAGAGAAAGTTGGTAGTACAAACTTGTTCAAATTAGATTCTGGTCAGAGAGGGTTTTGGGGCACTTTGATCAATATAACATTTTATCCAACTTGTGCCATTTTGTCTAGATGAATTATTAGACCATTTGAGCATGTTCACAATATTTGAGAGCATTTGGACATGTTTGGCAATGTAAAGTTGCTCAAACTTCAAAATGGACAGAAATGGTTATGAGGGGATTTCATGGGGTTATACTTTTCTCCATGATATGAGACTTGTCAAGATCATCAAACATGTCATATGTGACATGCTAGAATTTTCTTGGAATTTTTCGATAATATTTCCTTTGTAAATATTTCAAAAGCTTGAAATATCCAGAAAGGGTTTTTGAAGAATTTGACCAATATTTTGAACATGACCATGTGTTGAAACTCTTATATATGGACAATATATGTCCACTGAGTTTCCCTAAATTTTCACAAATATTTTTAAAACCATAAAATAATTTTTCCCTATTAAAGACCATTTCTGGCCTTAAGAAAAAGCTTTTAAATAAAATAGGAAAATAACTTTTAAAATTATATTTTTGTGGTTTATGGGAATCCTATATCTGATAGGTCTCAAATATACTCTTTGAAATATTTTTCATACCCCAAATCAAGTACTTGCAGTGCAAACCTCAATTCAGGGGTTTTTGGAATACTAATTTTTTAAAATACTTTTTGGCCAAATTATTTTTGTAAGAAAATTCTATATTTTACTATACACATGGTATGATCATTGGGCAGAAGTTTTGGATCAGGTAAATGAAGTATAGAAGGTGAAGCTATGTTGACTTTTAAGAGCACTTGAAAACACAGAGAGAAAACCAACTCAAATAAAAAGTCAAATAATGCAAAAGTTTTTGTCAAACCACACTTTATCATGATTTATCATCTTAAGTGTTGTGCCATGAAAATCAGGGTGTGACAGACCTACCCCCCTTACAAGAATCTCGTCCCCGAGATTCCCAAACTAAGCGTGGAAAGGAATATGAAAACTGGATCCGGGGTAGTCTTCAAGTCCTCATGTTGCTCGATTAAAATACCGATAGTTGTTGGAAGAAAGCGGGGATGCCACTTGGGGGCATCCCCAAGCTTAGTTGGTTGCTCATTCTTGGATAATAGCTTGGGATGCTGGGGCATCCCCAAGCTTAGGCTCTTACATCCTTCCTTCATCCATCGTAAGATAACCCAAAACTTGAAAACTTCAATCACACAAAACTCAACAAAACTTTTGTGAGATCCGTTAGTATAAGAAAGCAAACAACTACTATAAGTACTGTATCAAACCAATTCATATTTTGTTTTTGTATTATATCTACTGTATTCCAACTTTTCTATGGCAAAAACTCATCAAAGAAAACCATAGAGCCATCAAAATAAGCACACAACACAAAGAAAACAGAATCTGTCAAAACAGAACAGTCTATAGTAATCTGACTTTGGCGAGTACTTATGGAACTCCAAAAATTCTACCAAAATAGTACGACCAGGGTAATTTGCATGTTAATCTTCTTCAAAAAGAATAAGGGCAAAAGATATTTTCTGTGATTTTCAAAAATTATTTTCGTGAGCACAAAGTTTCTGTCTTTTCAGCAAGATCAAACAACTATCATCCAAGAATATCCTATAGGCTTTACTTGGCAGAAACACTAATTAAAACACACAAAAAACAATCATACCAGTAGCATAATTGTGTGAACACACAAGAGCAGAAAGCAAAAAAGCAAAAATAAATTTTATTCATTGGGTTGCCTCCCAACAAGCGCTATAGTTTTACGCCCTTAGCTAGGCATATAGCAAGGATCTAAGTTTTGTCTTCCAAAGTTTTGGCAACGTTTGCAAGGGTTTTCTCAAACCCGGGAGGCTGTTTATGCTTCCCTAAATTCTCCAGAAAAGAAACCATCTTAAGATCCAAAATATCCAATCGCTTGTTGCAAAGAGTAATCAAGGTGTTCATGCGATTGATACTACCATTGAGGTGCTTGAGGGGTTCATTATATTTCTGGATTTCAACCATATGTTTATGAAAATCACCAAGTTTGTCCAACATTTGAACTCCCTCAGGGGGTAAAGGAAAACCCCTTCTTTTGAGGAGGAGTTCCCAAAATTCCTTCCAAAATTTCATAGGCAACGTTTGCATCAAGCTCAATAAAATTTCCTTTAGCAGCAAAATCAAGAAGTTGTCTATGATGCAAAGCTAATCCTATGTAAAAATTACGAAGCAAAACCTTAGCATCCCCCTTTAGATTGGGAACACGATACGATTCCATAAGCCTATACTAGGCATCTTTCAGATTTTCTCCTTGTCTTCGTTTGAAGTAA
Source organism: Aegilops speltoides (assembly GCA_021437245.1). NCBI lineage: Eukaryota > Viridiplantae > Streptophyta > Magnoliopsida > Poales > Poaceae > Aegilops > Aegilops speltoides. The sequence goes on along the minus strand of CM038145.1, from coordinate 85,779,524 downwards.
AGAACTTCAAAATCTGGTGACAAAGGAGGAGTAGGGACGCTAGCCATCGGTACTAGAGACAAGAGATCGGCGAAAAAGAGAGGCGAATAAAACTGTAAATTTTTGTGAAGTGGGGGAGAGGAAAACGAGAGGCAAATGGCAAATAATGTAAATTGCGAGGAGATGAGATTTGTGATTAGGAACCTGGTTATGTTGAAGATCCTCCCCGGCAACGGCGCCAGAAATTCCCGTGATGATGTTTGCTAAGACTACGTCGGTGTTTCCCCCAAGAGGAGAGGATGATGTAGCACAACAACGGTAGGTATTTCCCTCAGTAATGAAACCAAGGTATTGAACCAGTAGGAGAACCAAGCAACACAACGTAAACAACCCCTGGACACAAATAACAGCCACTTGCAACCCGACGTGTTAAAGGGGTTGTCAATCCCTTTCGGGTAATGGCGCCAGAAGGCACGAAGACAGAAAAAATTATAATAGATTGAAATAATAGATCACAAATAAAATAAAGTGCAGCAAGATATTATTGTATTTTTAGTTTAATAGATCTGAATAAAAACGCAAAGGGAAAATAGATCGCAAGGCAAATATATGAGAAAGAAGACCCGGGGGCCGTAGGATTCACTAGTGGCTTCTCTCGAGAAAAATAGCAAACGGTGGGTAAACAAATTACTGTTCGGCAATTGATAGAACTTAAAATAATCATGATGATATCCAGGCAATGATCGTTACATAGGCATCACGTCCAAGATTAGTAGACCGACTCCTGCCTGCATCTACTACTATTATTCCACACATCGACCGCTATCCACCATGCATCTAGTGTATTAAGTTCATGGAAAAACAGAGTAATGCAATAAGAACGATGACATGATGTAGACAAGATCTGTTTATCTATATGGCGGTATATATAGATCTCATCTTTTTATCCTTAGTAGCAATGATACATACGTGTCGGTTCCACTTCTGTCACTGGGATCAAGCACCGTAAGATCGAGACCACTACCGGGCACCTCTTCCCATTGCAAGATAAATAGATCAAGTTTTCCAAACAAATCCCAAATATCGGAGAAGAAATATGAGGCTATAAGAGATCAAAGAAACTCAAATAACTTTCATGGATATAAAAAGATATAACTGATCATAAACTCGAAGTTCATCAGATCCCAACAAACACACTGCAATACATCATATGGATCTCCAAGAGACCATTGTATTGAGAATTCAGCGAGAGAGAGAGAAAGCCATCTAGCTACTAACTATGGACCCGAAGGTCTACAAAGAACTACTCACGCATCATCGGAGAGGCACCAATGGAAGTGGTGAACCCCTCTGTGATGGTGTCTAGATTGGATCTGGTGGTTCTGGACTCTGCGGCGGCTAGATGAATATTTCATCGACTCCCCTAGGGTTTGTGGATTTTGGGGGTATTTATAGAGCAAAGAGGCGGTCTGGGGGGCACCGGAGGTGGGAACAGCCCACCAGGGCATGCCTGGGCCTCCTAGCGCGCCCTGGTGGGTTGTGTCCCACTCGGGGCACCCCCCAGGTGCAACCAGCGCCCATTGCCTTCCTTCTAGCCCATCAAAAATCATTGTGGAATTTCGTGGCATTTGGACTCCGTTTGATATTGATATCCTGCGATGTAAAAAACATGGAAAAAACAGCAATTGACACTTGGCACTATGTCAATAGGTTAGTACCGAAAAATCATATAAAACATCCAACATTGATAATAAAACAACATGGAACAATCAAAAACTATAGATACATTGGTTCCATAACATTTGCATTAAAGTTATCTTGTTTTCTAATGTAGTTTTCAAACTCATAACGGCATTTGCTAGGATGGATATTGTGAGGATTGTCATTTGATACGTCTCCACGTATCTATAATTTTTGATTGTTCCATGCTGTTATATTAACAACCTTAGATGTTTTATAATCATTTTATAGTCATTTTATATCATTTTTTGGTACTAACCTATTGACATAGTGTCAAGTGCCAGTTGCTGTTTTCTGCATGTTTTTTTTACATCGCAGGAAATCAATATCAGACGGAGTCCAAATGCAACAAAACTTCATGCAGAATTTTTTGGGACCAAAAGGAACGTAATCGGCCCTGGCTGCGCCTGGGGGTGCCCCGAGGGGGGCACAACTCACCAAGGCGCGCCAGGAGGCCCAGGTGCGCCCTGGTGGGTTGTGCCCACCTCGGGTGCCCCTCGGACCGCCTCTTTGCTCTATAAATACCCCAATATTATACAAACCCTAGGGGAGTCGACGAAATATTCATCCAGTCGCTGCAGAGTCCAGAACCACCAGATCCAATCTAGGCAACATCTCGGATGGGGTTCACCACCTCCATTGGTGCCTCTCCGATGATGTGTGAGTAGTTCTTTGTAGACCTTCGGGTCCGTAGTTAGTAGCTAGATGGCTTCCTCTCTCTCGCTGGATTCTCAATACAATGGACTCTTGGAGATCCATATGATGCAACTCTCTTGCGGTGTGTTTGTTGGGATCCAATGACCTTTGAGTTTATGATCAGATCTATCTTTTTATATCCATAAAAGTTATTTGAGTTTATTTGATCTCCTATATGCATGATTGCTTATAGCCTCGTATTTCTTCTCCGATATTTGGGTTTTGTTTGGCCAACTTGATCTATTTATCTTGCAATGGGAAGAGGTGCTTTGTAGTGGGTTCGATCTTACGGTGCTTGATCCCCGTGACAGATGAGGAACCGGCATGTATGTATCGTTGCTACTAAGGATAAAACGATGGGGTCTATCTCTACATAGATAGATCTTGTCTACATCATGTCACCGTTCTTATTGCATTACTCCATTTTTCATGAACTTAATACACTAGATGCATGCTGGATAGCGGTCGATGTGTGGAGTAATAGTAGTAGATGTAGGCAGGAGTTCGTCTACTAATCTTGGACGTGATGCCTATATAATGATCATTGCCTGGATATCGTCATGATTATTCAAAGTTCTATCAATAGCCCAACAGCAATTTGTTTACCCACCATTTGATATTTTTCTCGAGAGAAGCCACTAGTGAAACCTACGGCCCCCGAGTCTTCTTTCTCATATATTTGCCTTTGTGATCTACTTTTTCCTTGCATTTATTTTCAGATCTATTAAACCAAAAATACAGAAATACCTTGCTGCATTTTATTTCTATTTATTTTATTTGGCATTAGATCTATCAATCTACTACAATTTATCTCACGTCCGTTTGCCTATCTTGAGGCGCTGTTACCCGGAAGGGATTGACAACCCCTTTAACATGTTGGGTTGTGAGGATTTGTTATCTGTGTGCAGGGGCTGTTTACGTTGTGTTGCTTGGTTCTCCTGCTGGTTCGATAACCTTGGTTTCATCACTGAGGGAAATACCTACCGTCGCTGCGTTGCATCATCCCTTCATCTTTGGGGAAATACCGACGTAGTTCTAGCAGACAGGAACTTTCTGGCGCCATTGCTAGGGAGTCACCATCATTATCATTAAACTTCATTAGAGAATTTACCTCTACCACCTTAGGCAGCGGTGGTGTATTAAGCCCATATATTTCTTCAATAGGAGGTAAAATTTTAACATCCTCAGCTTTAATACCTTTTTCCTTCATAGATTTCTTTGCCTCTTGCATATCTTCAGGACTGAGATATAATATACCCTATTCTTCGGAGTGGGTTTAGGCGGTGGTTCAGGAAGAGTCCAATCATCATAATTTTTCAATATATTATTCAATAATTCTTCAGCTTGTCCAGCAGTTCGTTCCCTGAAAACACAACCAGCGCAACTATCTAAGAAGTCCCTAGAAGCATCGATTAGTCCATTATAGATGATATCAAGTATTTCATTTTTCTTAAGAGGATGATCAGGTAAAGCATTAAGTAACTGGCAAAGCCTCCCCCAAGCTTGTGGGACAATCTCTTCTTTAGTTTGCACAAAGTTAAATATTTCCTGTAAGGTAGCTTGTTTCTTATGAGCAGGGAAATATTTTTCAGAGAAGTAATAAATCATATCCTGGGGACTACGCACACAACCAGGAGCAAAAGTATTATACCAAGCTTTAGCATCACCCTTTAATGAGAACGGAAATAATTTGAGAATAAAGTAATAGCGAGTCTTCTCATCATGAGTAAAAAGGGTGGCTATATCATTCAACTTAGTAAGATGTGCCACAACAGTTTCAGTTTCATAACCATGGAAAGGATCAGATTCAACCAAAGTAATTAACTTTGGGTCGACAGAGAATTCATAATCCTTATCATCAATAAAGATAGGTGAAGTAGCAAACTTAGGATCACATTTCATTGTAGCATTCAGAGATTTTTGTTTATACTTGCATAATAATTTCTCTAGATCATCTCTATCCTTACAAGCAAGAATATCTCTAGTTGTCTCTTCATTAATAACATAGCCTTCCGGTACCCTAGGCAATTCATATCTAGGAAGGCTAGTTCCAACAGGTGTTTCAGGAATTTCAGTTTGAAGCTCATCATCAGACTCAACAACATCATGTTGTATTACTCTAGCAATTTTTTCATCAAGAAATTCACCAAGTGGCACATCATCATTATCAATCAAGGTACTAGCATCATCATAAGCATTATCCATAGTAGAAGAAGCATCATCAATAACTTGCGACATATTAGAATTGATAGCATGTGGTGGTGTTGCAAGTTTACTTATAACAAAAGGTGAATCTAAAGCAGAACTGGAAGGCAGTTCCTTACCTCCCCTCGTCTTTGAGGGAAATATCTTAGTCTTAGCATCCTTCAGATTCTTCATAGTGATAATATGATAATAATCCCAAGTGACTCAACAAATATAGCTATGCTCCCCGGCAACGGCGCCAGAAAAAGGTCTTCATAACCCACAAGTATAGGGGATCGCAACAGTTTTCGAGGGTAGAGTATTCAACCCAAATTTATAGATTCGACATAAGGGGAGCCAAAGAATATTTGAAGGTATTAGCAGCTGAGTTGTCAATTCAACCACACTTGGAGATTAATTATCTACAGCAAAGTGATCAGTAGCAAAGTAGTATGATAATTTTGATAATAGTAGCAGTAGCAATAGTAACGGTAACAGCGATAGCAGTAGTTTTGTAGCAAGTGTAATAGTGATGATAACAGTAGTAATTTAGCAAGAACAATATAAGATAAATTCGTAGGCATTGGATCGGTGACTTGTTGGATGATATTCATCATGAGATAGTTATAACCTAGGGCGATACGGCACTAGCTCCAGTTCATCAATATAATGTTGGCACGTATTCCGTAAATAGTAATACGTGCTTATGGAGAGTAACTTACTAATCCACTTCGTTAGAGATGCATCATCTCAGAAACTGTATGGTAGGTTGACTACTATCTTAATGTGTTCTAAGGCTTCCAAGCAAGACGCTATCCTACAGAGCGATCTTTGGAGGAACACACCTATACGAGCCTGACTGCTAGTCACAGTCTATGAGATTGAGGTGATCTGTAGCAAGCTTATCAATAGGCCAGGAGTGTGACTATATGCTCCACCCGAGGGGTCCGCCTTCAGCAGCCTAGTACCAGTAAGACATGTGGTCAAGCTTCTTTACGCCAAACTGACAATTCAAAGCATAGTCCATTGTTCAGTTGTAAAGGAGTATAGCTACTTGCTCTAGGTGAAGTTCAACCTTAACAGGTCTTCACTGAAACACTGGTATATCGAAACATCAATCGGAACAGAGGATACAATGGGCCCTCGAGATCTGGTAGGGGTTGTTGTAATATGAGGGTGGGCCTGAGGCCCATTTAATAATTTCTGAAAATCTTGAAGGGCCCTTGTGGGTTTAGTCCGCACTACGTGTAGTGGGAAGTTTAGTCCCACCCCGGAAGTTGGAGAGGAGTTGTACCTCCTTATAAGGGTTTCTCTTCCACATGCTATTGCAGCTTGAGAATAGAAGAGGCCCTCGCGCACTCCTCCTCTGCCGCCCGCCTCGCCACGCCTCGCCTCGTCTCTTCATGACGCACTATGGGTTGCGGGAATGAGCCGAGCCGAGCTCACACCTATGCGCTTATTTTTGCCTGTTAGTAACAGAGAATTTCTAACAACTGGGCCACGATCTGAGACGTCGGACCATGGGTTGTCTGAGATGTGGGTTGAGCCCAAGCCACGCATCGACGCGATCCGACGCGGGTTGCAAGAATGAGCCAAGCCGAGCTCACACTTATGCGCTTAGAGAGTTTCTGACAGTAGCGACCCCATCCTGTCTACCGCTTACACGGTTGACAGGAGAGCAGGTCTCTGAATCCCCACCTCTTCGGATCCTGTACGGGAGAGAGGCGATTAGGTTTTTGGGAAGCGACTACGTGATTGCTTGCCTCTGTTAGTCTACTTCCTCTACGTCCACGTCGTCTTCATCATCACCATGTCTCAGTCCGACGCCGACTGTTTCATCGCCGAGAAGCTCGACACTGACAAGAAGGCCGCCGAGGATGCTGCAGCCGCCACCGCCGTCGTGGCTTCTGCCTGGCCTGCTGGAGGATATAACTCGTTTATCCCGCTCCTATTGTTTTCTGTTTTAGCCATGCTAGCATTATATGTAGAACTATCTGCAATTAACGTAGTATGTCCTTGCATGATTGAATGTCACTATGTGGTTATTTTTGTCAATGCCATGTTAGTGATTTCTTCTTGGATTAAAGTAATCAAAAAATTGCCTATTTACTCAACACATTCCATGCTCCCAGTGGTTAGCGGCTTATCGGCAGCTGTCGAGGTACAGGGTGAGTTGCACGACCTGAGCGCCTGCATGGGTGACCTGCGGGAGTACTAGCAGATGTGGGTTTCTAGCAGGTGTTTGATGTAATGCCTGAAAGGGAGAGCGAGAAAGAAGGAAAAGGCCAAGTCAACATGTCCATATGTCACTTTATTTTGCCAACTCGGCCTGACAGGAGGGTCCAATCAATTAGTGATGTCAGGGAAGCACTTAGCATTTCATATTAGTTTTTTGTGCCTCTATTAATTTCTTGATGCGGTGCAAAATGCCATGAATCATAAAGTGATGGTTTTTCACCAATTGTAACATGAATCTAATGGTTGTGCATTTTGCTCGGGCCAGGGAGATTGAGTGGGCTCGAAACATTTCAAGAGCTAAAAAGTTAAGAAAAGAAAATTTGTATTCGTCTTTTGTAACATAAACCAAGCTTTCTTACGCACTTGCAATTTTGACCATCAGTGTGTTTGAAGTGTTCTTGGTCGTCCGATCATTGGTTAGTGTTACATTTCTCGCTAACTGCAGCGACATGTGGATCAGTCTAGGCAATAGAAAGTTCTTATGAGCATCCTTTTTCAGGAAAAACATCTTCACCTTTTCTTTCTCGGTTGAAAGACGTATCCTATTTTTTAAAAGTTCATCTCAATTCTTTCAACGTGCAATGTGTCCACCTCAACGTTACCTCTAAGCCATCCATTTATATTCTCTCAACATGCATACAGTCCACCTCAGTGTCCCACTAAGCCATACATTTAAGTCTCCCACGTAAGAAAGTCATGCATTTAACTTATAAATCACAATTATTTTTGCATTAGTTTATAAATATAACACTGCCACAACATACATGTATGTTAGTCATCCTTCATATTTTTATCAAAATGACCTTTTTAACTGTATTCCAAAGTTTCTATGTTTAAACACTTCATTCATTGTGTTTTTTGATTTTCAAGCATATATATATGTTTTTTGATTTTCAAGCATATATATATATATATATATTCCCATTAGATTTAGTTATTTTTAGCAACTATTTATGCACTTTCAATAAAGTTCCTGTAACAACGCGTGTGGCATCATCTATTGTTCATTGAAACTTCATTTTTTATCAATTTTCAAGCATATGCTTTCTTTTCATTATATTTAGTTATTATTTAGCAACTATTTTTGCATTTTTGAACAAAGTTCCAGCAGAAACACGCGGGGCATCATCTAGTGTTCATTGAAATTGCACCAAATCGAGCTCTCTCACGCACCCGCAATCTTGGCCGCTAGATCACATGTTTGAAGTGTTCCTGGTCGTCCGATCATTGTTTAGTGCTAAATTTCTCGCTAACTAGGCTGCGGCATGTGGACTAGTTTGGGCAATAGAAAGCTTTTATGATCATTCATTTTTTTTCTTTTCTGATTTTTGAGAAAAAATATGTTCACCTTTTCTTTCAACCTTTTATTTCTCAGTTGAAATACATATGTTCATTCTATAAAAACAAATATATTTTTACTGTTCACATGGAAGCATACATGCATGAGATTTTGTTGAATTTCTAGCTTCCTCTTCTTCTTTTTCCTAAATGCAAATTATCTTTGACATTATACAATAAGAAATGTAGTATCATTCTAATACCATACCAGTTACACCCGGTTTATGCACAACACAATGTTAAGAGGCGATAAATTGGATCAGCTATTGCTAGTGTAAGTTATCTTTGACTTTGTACAATAAGAAATATATATTACTCCCCCATCCGAAATGGACATTTTATGTGTAGGGAAACGTAGCATGCAATTTCAAAAAAATTCCTACGCTCACGCAAGATCTATCTAGGAGATGCATAGCAACGAGAAGGAGAGAGTGTGTCCTCGTACCCTCGTAGACCGAAAGCAGAAGCGTTTGACAACTCGGTTGATGTAGTCGAACTTCTTCTCGTTCGGACCGATCAAGCACTGAATTTACGGCACATTCGTGTTCTGCACACGTTCAGGTCGATAACGTCCCTCGAACTCTTGATCCAACAAAGCATCGACGGAGAGTTTCATCAGCACGATGTTGTGGTGACGGTGATGGTGAAGTGATCCGCGTAGGGCTTCACCCAAGCACTACGATAATATGACCGGAGGAGTAAACGGTGGAGGGGGCGCCGCACACGGCTAACAGTTGTTTCTGTGTATTCTAGGCGCCCCCCTCCCCACATATATATAGGTTGGAGGGGGGAAGAGGCAGTCAGGGGGGTGCCCAAGTAGGCCGAATCCTACTTGGGCTCCCACCAATCCCCCCTTCCTTGTTTTCTGGAGAGAGAAGGAAAGAGGAGGGGGGAGAGAAGGAAGGGGGAGGCCGAATCCCTCCCCTTCCTTTCACTCTTCCCCCATTCCTTCCTCTTCCTATTCGGCCTACATGGGGGGCGCAGTAGCCCATGGTGGCTGCTGCGTTTCCCCTCTTGGCCCAATAGGCCCAAATCTTTGTCGAGAGGGGGGGTGCCCGGAACCCCTTCCGGTGACCCGATATGCACCCGGTACCCCCGGAACACTTCCAGTGTCCGAATATTATCGTCCTATATATGAATCTTTACATCTCGACCATTTCGAGACTCCTTGTCATGTCTGTGATCTCATCTGGGACTCCAAACAACATTTGGTCACCAAATCACATAACTCGTATAATACAAAATCGTCATTGAACGTTAAGCGTGCGGACCCCACGGGTTCGAGAACTATGTAGACATGACTGAGACGCCTGTCCGGTCAATAACCAACAGCGGAACCTGGATGCTCATATTGGTTCCCACATATTCTACGAAGATCTTTATCAGTCGTACCGTAATGACAACATACGTTATTCCCTTTGTCATCGGTATGTTACTTGCCCCAGATTCGATCATCGGTATCTCCATACCTAGTTCAATCTCGTTATCGGCAAGTCTCTTTACTTGTTCTGTAATGCATCATCCCGTAACTAACTCATTAGTCACATTGCTTGCAAGGCTTATTATGATGTGCATTACCGAGAGGGCCCAGAGATACCCTTCCGATACTCGGAGTGACAAATTCTAATCTCGATCTATGCCAACCCAACAAACACCTTCGGAGATACCTGTAGAGCATCTTTATAATTACCCAGTTACGTTGTGACGTTTGATAGCACACAAGGTATTCCTCCGGTATCTGCACTACAAAAAAATACACTTCCGTGATGATATGTGTTTGTCACAGTAGGTCACGTTTTCTGTCATGCATGTACATCCATGACAAATTTATGACAGAATCAAGATAGTCATACATGTGCTGTCGTAGAAGTGTTCCATGACATTACCAAAATTATCATCATGGAAGTGTCCACTTCCATGATGATAAATCGCGCGTCACAGAAGTGCTTTCGTCAAGGGTGACCGATACGTGACATCCACCGTAACGGAACGCCGTTAAGCTATCGGGTCCGGTTTTGTATCCGATAACCCGTTAACAGCCCCGACCAATGGGGACTTTCCACGTGTAAAATCATCATTGGCTGGAGGAAACACGTGTCGGCTCACTGTTGGGACAGATGTCATCCACTCATTGGACCCAAAGCGCCTATGATACGTCAACACGTGGCACGGCCCAACAGAGGCCCATTCATGTGAAAAGGCCGGCCCATTTGACTTGGTCAAAAGGTGGTGGGTCGGCCGAGGGCAAGCCTGTTAACGGAATGTTCGCATATAGCCCATTTACAGCCCGCTAACCAAGGGCCCGTTTACGGCCTATCCGAATTAGGCCCAGTAGCGTCATCTGGGCCATCCAATATAATTCCAGCCCATGTTTGGCCCATGACGTCTTTCGGCCCATATGAGGCCCTTAGTAACCCTCGGCCCTTTAATGGCTTGTAGTAAAACTGGCCCGTAGTGAACAGTGTATCACTTTATACCCATTAACGGCCCATTATTCAGTTGGGCCGTTTCTAGCCCATGTTATCTTCGGCCTTCTCAGGGCCCATTTATTCTAGGGATCATTCCTAGCATTCGTTTACTTACGGCCCATTACTGTCATTTTCTGCTTGTGGGCCAAATTCAGCCCGTGGTTACAGTCGGCCCGTTTGTGGCCCGTTAATATGTTGGGCCGTTTTCATAGCGTCATCAAATACGGTCAATTAACTACGGCCCGTTATGGTTGGCCCATGAACGGACGATTTCAACTGTAGCCCATTTACGACCATAATGTGGTCTGTTATTCGCCCATGTTTGGCCAACCGATCATACAGCCCCTAGAAGGCCCATTGATGATACGGCCCGTAGAAGGCCCATTGTGTCTATGGCCGGTATAAGGCCCATTGTTTCTATGCCTCGTAGAAGGCCCATTGTTTCTACGGCCCGTAGGAGGCCATGTTAACTAATAAATATGTGGCCCATGGTTAATGTGGCCTAGTTTTAAAAAATAGGTTATTGTGGCCACTAGCAAACCGCGGAAAAAGAACTGCACTGACTACAAGAAAACAAATAAACAAGAAAATAAGGAAATAAATAAGCAAGCAACTTACGCTAGGCTATCACGGCTATTACACATATTACATCCACTGGGCAACAAAGTTCGCCACCAGTGCAAATATAGGGAACACCCTACACTATACAAAAATGGCTTGCTGTTTTCTTCAGCTGGTGGCTGCACGTTAAGAACAAATTTTTTATCGCACCAAAACAAATTACAACTATAAAACAAAAGGAAGGTTGGCATAAAAGTTAACAGTCTAGCAAATAAATGCACCACCAGAAGTTCAGAAGCTCAGTTCATTGGACCTGTCTGTTACGTTTTCATGTTGTATTGTCCGATGGAGCACCATAACCTTCGCCTTCAGTTCTGCTAGGCTCCTAAACAACATAGAAAATGTCTGATAGCCTGGTTTCAAAACCATGCGTATCTTGACAACATCGAACAGTGTCTCTCCTTGTTTCACAAAGGGTCTCTGTTAGGGAATGGACTTGTGTCTAGAGCGCAGATACAACATTATTTTGAGCTTGCATATCTTTATCATGATGCAGTTTGGACGAGATTGCCTTTACAACCAACCAAGTATTACCAAGGAACGTGCTTTTGGCACTGTTAGTGGACAGGTACTGACCCACTGTAGCAAGAGCTGACATTGCGGTTATAGTTGCCTCGCCACCTTCGGAAGGTGGCCGTTCCACCATTTTTTCCATAGCTCGCTGAAAAGTTGAGGTTTTACATTAGTAGTACCAGAACAGAAGATATTAAGGAGGCAGCAAAACCAAACAAAATAGCTTTGGTCTATATACAGAACTTATTCTGGTGAACCCATGTAAAATATTAGTTATATTTTATTGCAAAGTACATAATAAAACCAGGTTCTAAACATATGACCATGTACCATCGCTAATGTATTGTCTATTTCTTCACATTGTATTGAGGGCTAAGGATAAAGAGACGAAGTTTATAATACAGTAAGCATAGAATGACATCATTCATATCACAAAACAACTGAGAATAGACAAACAGGCAATTGTAACGTTGTGTGGGAAAGTCCAGCACAGAACTAGATTACAGGTCAAGATCAAAGGAACATCACTCCTCTCTTTTAAACCTTGTAAGGTGCAATGATATGCTAAGACAATTGTGTATAAAATTGAAAAGAGTAATAGACATAGTCTGCCAACCATGCAGTTCAAGGCACAAGTCAGAGTAAGTAGTAGTTAAAAGGCATGAGGATTAAGGACTTACAACAGCGGCGTTGACTGGTGTAGTCATGCCCTTCTTCTTGCTGGTGTGACAGTCCTTGAATATTTCCACATCATTTGGTTCAGGTACTTTTGGGTCCTTGCAGGCTTTCCTTTGCATTTGGAACAAGTCAATATAGATCTGATAATATGGTACAGCGAAAAGAGTGAAACAGCAGCTAATTACAAGAGCCTCGCAGTGTGCAATATAGCTACGAGATCTCGTCGTCTGTTGGAATTTCACTTTCGTACGGTTGGCCATGTTCTTTGAACAGTTCACCTACAAGAAGATAGATTTGTGTGGCACACGCGTAAATAGGACTTCAACATGTGATCTGATCACATATATATAATGTACCTGATACTTCGGATCGGACCAGTGTTTAACGAGGCCTCTCCAGTCTTCATCAGATATATTTTCCACTGGAGATGTTTGGGCAAGTTCACTGTTAGCCTTGCCTTCAAAGTGAGTTTTCCTCAAGTTATACCGATACTGTCACAGAGCGGACTTGAAAAAATGGGTGCAAGCTTGTCTGGTTGCATCATCTTGGCTATCCAACTTGAACCTGATCTGTTGAAAATTATGGGAGTCTCATTATCAGCAACCTAGAAAGTATTGGACAGAGCAAGACGATATTACTAGTTTCCATACATAACCATACTTATAGATAAATTGTCGAGGAAGGTGTTGAACTGGGTTTCGTCTTTGTCATTCATGTACTGAATTCATGTTGGGAGGAGACGTACATGACACCTAACAGCAACCGTTGCCTCTGATACTAACTTGGCTGACTATGTAGCATCACGTGGCCTTTTTAAACCTGCCTCAAAACGGATCTCCATTCTTCCTCCTCTAGACTTAGTTAACCTATCGAGCATTATCCCTGATGTTTGTTTCCTCTTGCGCCTAGGTGCTAGTCCAACAACATACATAGGAAGTGTTAGTGTACATCAAACTATGAGACTACATATAAAGAAGCATGCAACTGTAACGTGACTCCAGCAACTACCTTCTTGCTGTTGAAGCTCACAAAGTTCATCTGATCTTGCCAACTCATCTTGTGTCAAGACTGCTTCAGAAGTAGTGTCAGGTGGCAAGGGAGCTTGGGAACGTGCTGCTAGCTGAGTTGACCAACGATTAAATTGTGCAGCTGGTGGTACTGTGGAAGGTGTTGCAACAACTAGGGTTATCTCTACTTGTTTGGTGGCAGCTATTTGTTTCTACTTGGCTTGTTCTGCAGCTCGTGTAGCACGGGATACCCTGTTGGTACAATTTTCCGCTGGACTTTGACCTTCTATTGCACCATCAATACCAGCAGAATCTGCAGGATTCTTCCGCTTCCCTTTCCCTGTCGTTCTGTCTTGCTTCCTCTTTCTCTGTGCCATGTTACGTCAAGACGACAAGAAAAACGAATAACAATTTAGTTCTTCAGAACAAATTGATGCGTGATACAGACGAACTAAACTTTGATGTTAGACAACCACATGATAGGAGGATGTAATATGTAAGAAAAACAGGACGACATGAGATAACCAGAACTATGATGTGTAAACTAAGCAGAAGACATTTCACTAAATTAGAAGCAATGCAATGGAAGGTAGACACCATATGCAAGATGCTACAAATATCACTCTGCCAAGTTAACAGTGTCTCATCATAAATGTCGTTAAACATATGTGAAGCAGTACACGAAATAAATCATATGCAAGATGCAAACAACATCACACTATCAAGTTAAAGGTCTCTCGTCATTAGTGCCATTATGATGTGTAAACTAAGGAGAAGGCATTTCAACAAATTAGAAGCAATGAAAGCTAGACACCATATGAAATATGCAACGAATATCACTCTACCAAGTTAAAACTGTCTCGTCGTAAGTGCCATTTCAACAAATTAGTAGTACAAGCTAGAAAAGAATGCAAGATGTAACCTATATCACACTCTGAAGTCAAACGTGTCTTATGATAAGTGATTGTTGCAAGTTATACAATAGTAGTAATTTGATGTAAGAACATGGTGTGATACACAGATATTGTCTGTTCTAGAAACAGGAACACGTGTCTTATTCAAGTATAATGTGTAAAGTAAGCAGATGGATTCAACAAAATTAGAAGCAATACAAGCTAGACATCACACATAACATGCAACCACATATAATAGTGCCAAGTTAGAGGGAGCACCGGTGATGGTGCACTAGGGGAGACGTGCTCATCATAAACACAGCTACGTTGAGTGTCTATGCATGTGTTGTCTTGGAAATCATCTTGGGGGATGGAGGAGTATAAACTGTAGAGGCCCTCCATTTGGAAGGAGCACCTTTATCCGCTGCCTTGCTAACTTCCTTCCACTTTATTGATTTTGAATTGTCAAGTAAAACCGACAAGAAAAAGCAATAAAATTCTCTCTTCAAAACTCATTCATGCATGATACTGACAATCACTACTTTGATGTAAGGTAAACACATGATACTAGGATGGAATATGTATGAAAAACAGGACGGCATGGCATGTTCACAACTGTTTGTGTAAACTAAGCAGAAACCATTCCAACAAATAAGAAGCAATGCAAGCTAGACACCACATGAAAGATGCAACCAATATGACTCTGCCAAGTTAAAAGCGTCCCATCATAAATGGAATTTCAACAAATTAGAAGCAGGCGATGCTATAAATCATATGAAATATGCAACTAATATCGCACTGCATATACTAAAGGTGTCTTATCATATTGATTGATGCGGGATACAAAAAAACAATAGTTTTATCTAAGGACATGCTTAATAGATAGATGTACTATGTACTAAATACAGGAAGGCATGTCACATTAACAGGTATAATGTATAAGCTAAGCAGACTAGCACATGCAGTTTAACCAGATTGGAAGAATTACAATCTAGACACCATATGGAACATGCAACCACATATCACGCTGCCAAGTTAGAGCAGGCACCTGCGATGCTAGTGTAGGGGAAATGCGGTAATCAACTACAGAGCTACGTTCACTATCTTCATCTAGCCTTGCTGTTTCTTGAGAATCATGTCGGGAGGCCGACGCTGCATTCTTTAAATGAGGAGTAGTCCACTTGCCTGACTACCTCATCATAAGTGATTGATGAGGGATACACAAGAACATTAGTTTGATGTAAGAACATGGTTAATACACAGAAGTACTAGTATGTACCAAAAACAGAAAGGCATGTCATATTCAAAGGTATAATGTGTAAGCTAAGCAGATGCAATTTAACCAAATTGGAAGCAATACAAGCTAGACATCTGGCTGGAGTGGTGAGCATGATCATCTAGGACCTCAGATCCTAGTGGAGGTGGGCTGCTTCGCCACCATCGCGGCTTATTAGTTGGCTTCCAGGTGATGCATGTCTTTGCTGGACTTGTCACTGGCTCGGCCAGTGCCCTGACTAGCTATTTGTCTTCTGGTGCTCATGGGATGGTGGTTCATGTAAAAAATATCTTTCCTTATCTTAATAAAGACCGACTTCGGCCTTTCGAATACAAACTATACACCATATGTAACATGCAACCACATATGACACCGCGGAGTTAAAGCAAGCACCTGGGATGGTGGTTCATTGCGAGCGAGGTCATCAACTCCAGAGCTACGTTTACCGTCTCCATCTGCTAACACTGCACCCTTTATAGCGATGTAACGTGCCGTGCTTACCCGCGTAGAAAGCTGGAGCAACTTCTCTCTTTTCTTTTCTGCTTCTTTGAAGGCAGAGTCTGAAATACCCTTGCATAAAAACCCAATAGTGAGAGTATGGGTGAACTGTAAAAGTAGCAGATAGCAGGTGGCTGAAAAATAAATGACAGGAGACATATGATAGCTCTACAACATTGCATGGCAAACAAAATTAGATTCTACTCCGTATGATTTTGTAATATACGAGCACAGGAAATGCAGGTACTCCTCCAGCACACCACCACATGTGGTCATATCAAGATAACAGTCGACTGAAAATAAATAGGTCAGTCGATTTTTTTAATGAACCGCCTGATCTATAAGGAACGGGCAGATGGCCTTCGTCTACCTCCTGCCAGTCACCGTTGACGATCTTTCTCGAACCGCCAGCAACCACCGGCCCAGACCCCTGCCTCCGCTGCCCCACACTCCCCTCGACCTCACACCACCGCCGTGCTTGGCAGCGCCCCCAGGCCATCCCTTTAATCCCGACCTCTAGATCAGGCGCCAGTAGCTCTAGGCCCCACACGCCCCTAAGATAAATACCAGCACTGCTTCCCCGGCGTAATAGGCGGACTAGCGCCTGTTACGCTGGGGAATGCTTCCGTTAATTGGGAATCTACTGACCAGGAATTGAAATTCAGGGGGGCGACGGACCTCTAGCTAAGGTGAAATAGTATATCAGGAGAAACCTTGTGCATCGCGAGTTACTAGGAACATCTAGTATCAAGAAGAAGCGGTCAACTAGTGTCTTATGTGGGATGAATACCGTGCAAGCAGACACATAAGATTTGCACGAATAAGGGAAGCGGAGTACCATTTTTGGTTGCCGGTGTGGTTGCCTCCACATGTAGCGCCGATCTTCTTCTTTTTGCCGGGGAAACCGATGTTTTGGAGGAGGGTGCAGGCTTGGACGAACCCATGGCCAAATTGTTGACTGTGTTGTCGTGGCCGTATGTCTGCGGAGGGGAAGAAGATCTGAAGCGGCGAAGGACGGCATAGCAGGAATAGCTCCGGTGCGGTGGAGGGTGGCGAAGTTGGAGCGGCAGCGGTGAGGCGCAGGACAGCGTGGTTGAACTGGCTCGGGTACGGACGGCTCGGCTTCAACTACTAGCCATGGAGGGCGTTGCGGTTGAGGTTGCGGTGGACGACGACGTTGGGGTATCGGCTCCGGCGTGATGGAGAGGGCGGCGGTTGATGGGTGGAATGGGTTGGCGGACGAAGGATGCCGGGGTTTCGCGGCTGGTGGAGAGGTAGTTTTTGCACCCACGGAGTACGAATAGGGGGAGAACCATGTTTCGGTCTGGGACGCGCTTGTTTTTGGCTTTTTTGAACAGAAGATGGGACGCGCTTGTTTGAAATTTGGGGAAACTACAAACTTTGCCCCCCCCCCTCTTAAATTTTGGACCTACTGCAGGTCAGGGGTAGGATGGTAATCCCAGGTGTCCGCGGGAGTGATTTCGGCCGCGCGCATGTGTGCTTAGGCGGACATTGTGTATGAATGTTTTCCGGAGGTGGATGCGTGGCGTCTAGATGAAGCTACAAACCTACCCCGATTTAGACCTTTGGACATCGGGTCGGTAGGTTTCACGGGTCGGAGTTATTAGAAAAGTAATTTCCTTGTACTACCAAACATTGGTCTCACGCGGTTTCGGGCGAGTAGAGGCTCTTTTGGCGCTTCGTTCGAAATTTTGAAACACAAGCATTCATGTTTAGAGTACCCTTGAACTTTGAGGATTGACCTAAATAGACAACGTTAAATTTGACCTTGTATGTTCGAAAACCTCATTAAATTATCCGCTTCTTTTTGAAATTTTGACACTTGAAAATCCTATAACTATGATTATTTTGGAATGGAGGAGCTAAATTTGAATCTATTTTGTACACGACTACATATGCTATTATGTACAAAATCAGAGCAAAGATTGGTGGCCCCATAATTTAGGTATGATTTCCAAATGCCATGATATCAAATTCAAATAATTGAATGGACTTCATGTTGAATTCGATTTCTTTAAACCACCTTAAGTTGAATTCAAATGTATGCTAGTTCATAGGTAGCTATTTATAATGTTCATTGTGTAACTTTCGTATGTATAATGTGCTTTACACACACAACATGAACTATACTCACGTTTATATTCGATTGCTAAAGCGATGCATTGTCTGGAGTTCAAAATAGTAACTACGTGGATCAATTGTGTCGAATAATAACATAGACATGCTCAAATTCGATAGAATCTAGATGTCTGATGGATCAATGACCGTTCCTTACACGAATTGCAAATATCATGATCCCATCCTAATATTTGGATACAATTTATATCTTTAATCAATGTGTACACCAGTCTTGTACGTGTAGTTTCACTCTCCATCGGTGGTCTCTCACACATGCTCACACACTCTCTCTCGAGGTGTCTTTCTCGCACACATGCTCTCGATATAACCCTCCCTCCCTCTCGTAACCATTTACGACTATTTTCACTAACCTTTATCACAAGCACTCTTCCTCTTGCAAGAATACACACGCACAATCCCCATCGACCCTTTATATATACATAGACCTGCCTACGTGTCTCCTGTACGCACATTATTGCTACGTCTTGAGCTTGCGTTGGTTTTCCTCAAAGAGGAGAGGGTGATGCAGCAAAGTGTAGCGTATGTATTTCCCTCAGTTTTGAGAACCAAGGTATCAATCTAGTAGGAGGCTCCTCAAAAGTCCCACACACCTACACAAACAAACTAAGAACTCGCAACCAACGCAATAAAGGGGTTGTCAATCCCTTCACGGCCACTTGCGAAAGTGAGATCTAATAAAGATAGTATGATAAGATAAATATATTTTTGGTATTTTATAAGATAGATGCAAAAAGTAAAGATGCAAATAAAGGTAGATTGAAAGCAATATGATAAGAGATAGACCCGGGGGCCATAGGTTTCACTAGAGGCTTCTCTCAAGATAGCATAAGTATTACGATGGGTGAGCAAATTACTGTCGAGCAATTGATAGAAAAGCACATAGTTATGAGATTATCTAGGCATGATCATGTATATAGGCATCACGTCCGTAACAAGTAGACCGACTCATGCCTGCATCTACTACTATTACTCCACACATCGACCGACTCCTGCCTGCATCTAGAGTATTAAGTTCATAAGAACAGAGTAACGCATTAAGCAAGATGACATGATGTAGAGGGATGAACACATGCAATATCATATAAACCCCATCTTGTTATCCTCGATGGCAACAATACAATACGTTTCTTGCAACCCTTTACATCATGGTAAGAACACCGCAAGATTGAACCCAAAGCTAAGCACTTCTCCCATGGCAAGAAAGACCAATCTAGTAGGCCAAACCAAACTGATAATTCGAAGAGACTTGCAAAGATAACTCAATCATACATAAAAGAATTCAGAGAAGATTCAAATATTATTCATAGATAAACTTGATCATAAACCCACAATTCATCGGATCTCGACAAACACACCGTAAAAAGAGTTTACATCGAATAGATCTCCACAAGAGAGGGGGAGAACATTGTATTGAGATCCAAAAAGAGAGAAGAAGCCATCTAGCTAATAACTATGGACCCGTAGGTTTGTGGTAAACTACTCACAACTCATCGGAGGGGCAAGGATGTTAATGTAGAGGCCCTCCGTGGTTGATTCCCCCTCCGGCACAGTGCCGACGAAGGCTCCAAGATGGGATCTCGCGGATACAGAAGGTTACGACGGTGGAAATTGTGTTTCGTGGTGCTCCTGGATGTTTTCGGGGTACATAGGTATATATAGGAGGAAGAAGTATGTCGGTGGCCGCCCGAGGGGCCCACGAGATAGGGGGCGCGCCCAATAGGGGGGCCGCGGCCCTCTATCTCTTGGGGCCCTCGGAGGCTTCTTGACTTGCACGCCAAGCTCTCCGGGTCACGTTTGTTCCAAAAATCACGTTCCCGAAGGTTTCATTCCGTTTGGACTCCGTTTGATATTCCTTTTCTTCGAAATACTGAAATAGGCAAAAAAAACAGCAATATGGGCTGGGCCTCCGGTTAGTAGGTTAGTCCCAAAAATGATATAAATGTGTAAAATAAAGCCCATAAACATCAAAAAGGGGTAATATAATAGCATGGAACAATCAAAAATTATAGATATGTTGGAGACGTATCAAGCATCCCCAAGCTTAAGTCTTGCTCGTCCTCGAGTAGTAAATGATAAAAAGAGAATTTTTGATGTGGAATGCTACCTAGCATAATTCATAATGTAATTTTCTTTATTGTGGCCTGAATGTTCAGATCCAAAAGAATACAAAATAAAAGTTCATATTGATATAAGAAATAGTAATACTTCAGGCATACTAATCAAAGTAATCATGTCTTCTCAAAATAACATGGCTAAAGAAAGTTATCCCTACAAAATCATATAGTCTGGCTATGCTCTATCTTCATCACACAAAGTATTTAATCATGCACAACCCCGATGACAAGCCAAGCAATTGTTTCATATTTTAATAATCTCAAACTTTTTCAACTTTCACGCAATACATGAGCGTGAGCCATGGATATAGCACTATATGTGGAATAGAAGGGTGGTTGTGGAGAAGACAAAAAGGAGAAGATAGTCTCACATCAACTAGGCGTATCAACGGGCTATGGAGATGCCCATTAATCTATATCAATGTGAGTGAGTAGGGATTGCCATGCAACGGATGCACTAGAGCTATAAATATATGAAAGCTCAACAAAAGAAACTAAGTGGGGTGCATGCAACTTGCTTGCTCATGAAGACATAGGGCACTTTTGAGGAAGCCCATCATTGGAATATACAAGCCAAGTTCTATAATGAAAAATTCCCACTAGTATATGAAAGTGACAACATATGAGACTCTCTAACATGAAGATTATGGTGCTATTTTTAAGCACAAGTGTGGAAAAGGAGATAGTAGCATTGTCCCTTCTCTCTTTTTCTCTCATTTTTATTTTTTCCTTTTTTTTCTTTTTTTTCTTTGGCCTATCTTTTTTTTTCTTTTTGGCCTTTCTCTCTTTTTTTTCTTTTTTTCTTTTTATAAAGTCCGAAGTCTCATCCCGACTTGTGGGGGAATCATAGTCTTCATCATCCTTTCCTCACTAGGACAATGCTCTAATAATGAAGATCATCACACTTTTATGGATTTACAACTCAAAGCTAGAACAATATATGACTCCATATGAATGCCTCCAGCGGTGTACCGGGATATGCAATGAATCAAGAGCGACATGTATGAAAATTATGAAGGTGGCCTTGCCACAAATACAATGTCAACTACATGATCATGCAAAAAAGCAATATGACAAACGTAATGCGTGTCATATAAACGGAACGGTGGAGAGTTGCATGGCAATATATCTCGGAATGGCTATGGAAATGCCATAATAGGTAGGTATGGTAGATGTTTTGAGGAAGGTAAATGGTGGGTGTATGGTATCAGCGAAAGTTGCGCGGTACAAGAGAGGCTAGCAATGGTGGAAGGGTGAAAGAGTGCGTATAATCCATGGACTCAACATTAATCAAAAGAACTCATATACTTGTTGCAAAAATTTAGAAGTCATCAAAAAACAAAGCATTACGCGCATGCTCCTAGGGGGATAGATTGGTAGGAAAAGACCATCGCTCGTCCCCGACCGCCACTCATAAGGAAGACAATCAATAAATAAAATTGTGCTCCAACTTCATCACAAAGCGGTTCACCATACGTGCATGCTACAGGAATCACAAACTTCAACACAAGCATTCTTTAAATTCATAATCACCCAACTAGCATGAATTTAATATCACTACCTCCATATCTCAAAACAATTATCAAGCATCAAATTGATCATAGCATCCAATTCACTTTCTATGATAGTTTTTATTATACCCAACTTGGATGCTCATCATTCTAGGACCAACTTTATGATCATAGCAAATACCATGCTGTTCTAAAAGACTCTCAAAATAATATAAGTGAATCATGAGAGACTAGCAATTTCTTCAAAATTAAGACACCACCGTGCTCTAAAAGATATAAGTGAAGCACTAGAGCAAAAACTATCAAGCTCAAAAGATATAAGTGAAGCACATAGAGTATTCTAGCAAATTCTAATCAAATAGGCTTCTCCCAAAAGGTGTGTGCTATGTCTTGAGCTTGCGTTGGTTTTCCTCGAAGAGGAGAGGGTGATGCAGCAAAGTGTAGCGTAAGTATTTCCCTCAGTTTTGAGAACCAAGGTATCAATCCAGTAGGAGGCTCCTCAAAAGTCCCACGCACCTACACAAACAAACTGAGAACTCGCAACCAATGCAATAAAGGGGTTATCAATCCCTTCACGGCCACTTGCGAAAGTGAGATTGAATAAAGATAGTATGATAAGATAAATATATTTTTGGTATTTCTGATATAGATGCAAAAAGTAAAGATGCAAATAAAAGTAGATTGAAAGCAAATATGATAAGAGATAGACCCGGGGGCCATAGGTTTCACTAGAGGCTTCTCTCAAGATAGCATAAGTATTACGGTGGGTGAACAAATTACTGTCGAGCAATTGATAGAAAAGCGCATAGTTATGAGATTATCTAGGCATGATCATGTATATAGGCATCACGTCCATAACAAGTAGACCGACTCCTGCCTGCAACTACTACTATTACTCCACACATCGACCAACTCCTGCCTGCATCTAGAGTATTAAGTTGATAAGAACGGAGTAACGCATTAAACAAGATGACATGATGTAGAGGGATAAACACATGCAATATGATATAAACCCCATCTTGTTATCCTCGATGGCAACAATACAATACGTGTCTTGCAACCCTTTCTGTCACTGGGTAAGAACACCGCAAGATTGAACCCAAAGCTAAGCACTTCTCCCATGGTAAGAAGATCAATCTAGTAGGCCAAACCAAACTGATAATTCGAAGAGACTTGCAAAGATAACTCAATCATACAGAAAAGAATTCAGAGAAGATTCAAATATTATTCATAGATAAACTTGATCATAAACCCACAATTCATCGGATCTCGACAAACACACCGCAAAAAGAGATTACATCGAATAGATCTCCACAAGAGAGGGGGGAACATTGTATTGAGATCCAAAAAGAGAGAAGAAGCCATCTAGCTAATAACTATGGACCCGTAGGTCTGTGGTAAACTACTCGCAACTCATCGGAGGGGCAAGGATGTTGATGTAGAGGCCCTCCGTGGTTGCTTCCCCCTCCAAGAAGTGTGCCTAAGGGGCTCCAAGATGGGATCTCATGGATCTGAGTAGGTTACTGGCGGTGGAAATTGTGTTTCATGGTGCTCCTGGATGTTTTCGGGGTACGTAGGTATATATAGGAGGAAGAAGTACGTCGGTGGCTGCCCGAGGGGCCCACGAGACAGGGGGCACGCCCTACAGGGGGCGCCCTCCTATCTCGTGGGGCCCTCGGAGCTTTCTTGACTTGCACTCCAGGCTCTCCGGATCAGATTTGTTCCAAAAATAACGCTCCCGAAGGTTTCATTCCGTTTGGACTCTGGTTGATATTCCTTTTCTTCGAAATACTGAAATAGGCAAAAAAAACAGCAATATGGGCTGGGCCTCCGGTTAGTAGGTTAGTCCCAAAAATGATATAAATGTGTAAAATAAAGCCCATAAACATCCAAAAGAGGTAATATAATAGCATGGAACAATCAAAAATTATAGATACGTTGGAGACGTATCAGTGTGTACAGCAAGGATGATTGTGGTAAACTAAAAAGCAAGGACTAATATAATACATGACGCTCCAAGCAAAACACATATCATGTGGCAAATAAAAATATAGCTCCAAGTAAAGTTACCAATGAACGAAGACGAAAGAGGAGATGCCTTCCCGGGGCATCCCCAAGCTTAGGCTTTTGGCTATCCTTGAATATTTTGGGGTGCCATGGGCATCCCCAAGCTTAGGCTCTTGCCACTCCTTATTCCATAGTCCATAAAAGCTTTACCCAAAACTTGAAAACTTCACAACACAAAACTCAACAGGAAATCTTATAAGCTCTGTTAGTGAAAGAAAACAAAACCACCACATAAGGTACTGCAATGAACTCATTATTTATTTATATTTGTGTTAAACCTACTGTATTCCAACTTCTTTATGGTTTATAAACTAATTTACTAGCCATAGATGCATTGAAATAAGCAAACAACACACGAAAAACAGAATCTGTCAAAAACAGAACAGTCTGTAGCAACCTGTAACTAACGCAAACTTCTGGAACTCTAAAAATCCTACCAAAATAGGAAGTCCTGGACAATTTGTTTATTGAACAGAAGCAAAAAGAATCAACACAAAAGAACGTTCCTGTGATTTAACAAAATTATATTCGTGCGCACAAAGTTTCTGTTTTTCAGCAGAATCAAATCAACTATCATCGTAGGTTATCCTATAGGTTCTACTTGGCAGAAACACTAACTAAAAGATAAAAACACATCTAAACAGAAGGTAGATGCAAGATTTATTACTAAACAGGAGCAAAAACTAAAAACATAAAGAAAAATTGGGTTGCCTCCCAACTAGCGCTATTGTTTAACGCCCCTAGCTAGGCATAAAAACAAAGATAGATCTAACGAGTGCCATCTTTGGCACTAAATTCATAAGTAGCACGCATGATAGATTCATAAGGTAATTTGACTTTCTATCTTGGAAAGTGCTCCATGCCTTTCTTTAATGGAAATTGGAATCTAATATTCCCTTCCTTCATATCAATAATCGCACCAATCGTTCTAAGGAAAGGTCTACCAAGAATAATAGGGCAAGAAAGATTGCAATCTATATCAATAACAATAAAATCGACGGGCACCAACTTTCTATTTGCAACAATAAGAACATCGTTGATCCTTCCCATAGGCTTTTTAATGGTGGAATCCGCAAGGTGCAAATTTATAGAGCAATCATCAAGATCATGGAAACCTAGAATATCACATAAAGTTTTCAGAATCGTGGAAACACCCAAATCACACAAAGCAAAACACTCATAATCTTTAATTCTAATCTTTATAGTAGGTTCCCACTCATCATTAAGTTTTCTAGGTATAGAAACTTCCAAATTAAGTTTTTCATCATAAGATTGCATCAAGGCATCAACAATATGTTTGGTAAAAGCTTTGTTTTGACTATAAGCATGAGGAGAATTAACAACGGATTGTAACAAGGAAATACAACCTTTTAAAGAGCAATTATCATAATCAAATTCCTTGAAATCCGAGATAGTAAGTTCAACATTATTAGAAGTTGAGGATTCTCCAATCTCACTTTTACCAAATTTAACATCAAGATCTAAAGACTCCGAATTTTTGGGATGCCTCCTAGGCAAAGTTGATTCATCATCACTCCCCTAATCATCAAAATTCATATTGCAAAACATAGATCTAATCAGAGACGCATCAATAACTTTAAGACTAGAAGAACACGCTTTTATAAAGCTTTCTTTTTTAGCACGCAATCTAGCGGTTCTTTCCTTGCACTCATCAATGGAAATTCTCATTACTTTGAAAAACTCATTGATATCATGCTTAGGAGAAGAAGATCCAAGTTTAAGAGAATTAACATCAAGCGAATGTCTATCAACGTTCCTAGCCAAATCATCAATTTTGAGCAATTTTTCTTCAAGCAAAGCATTAAGATTCTTTTGAGAAATCATAAATTCTTTCACACTATTCTCAAAATTAGAGGGCATCTTATTAAAATTACCATAAGAATTATTGTAGGAATTTCCATAATTATTAGAGGGATTACTAGGGAACGGTCTAGCATTAAAATTTCCTCTATAAGCATTATTTCCAAAACTATTCCTACCAACAAAATTCACATCCATAGATTCATTATTATTCTCAATCAAGGAAGGCAAAGGCATATCATTGGGATCAAGAGGGGTATTTTTAGTAGCAAACATCTTCATAAGTTCATCCATCTTTCCACTCAAAACATTAATTTCTTCTATAGCATGCACTTTTTTACTAGAAGATCTTTCGGTGTGCCATTGAGAATAATTAGCCATAATATTATCAAGCAATTTTGTAGCATCTCCTAACGTGATTTCCATAAAGGTGCCTCCCGCGGCCGAATCTAAGAGATTTCTAGAAGCAAAGTTCAAACTGGCATAAAATTTTTGTAAGATCATCCATAAATTTAAACCATGAGTAGGGCAATTGCGAGGCATAAATTTCATTCTTTCCCACGATTGGGCAACATGCTCATGATCAAGTTGTTTAAAATTCATAATATCGTTCCTAAGAGTGATGATCTTAGCGGGAGAAAAATACTTAGAGATAAAAGCTTCTTTGCACTTGTTCCAAGAATCAATACTATTTTTAGGCAAAGACGAAAACCAAACTTTAGCACGATCTCTAAGTGAAAACGGAAATAACTTCAATTTGACAATATTTTTATCCGTATCTTTCTTCTTTTGCATATCACACAAATCAACAAAATTGTTTAGATGAGTAGCGGCATCTTCACTAGGAAGGCCGGCAAATTGATGTTTCATAACAAGATTCAGCAAAGCGGTATCGATTTCACAAGACTCCACATCATTAAGAGGAGCAATCGGAGTACTAAGGAAATCATTATTATTGGTATTCGAGAAGTCACACAACTTGGTATTATCTTGCGCCATGGCAACAAGTAATCTAACACACAAGCAAACAGAAAAAGGCAAGCAAAAAGAGAGGAGGAGATTGGGAAAGAGAGGGCGAATAAAACGGCAAGGGTGAAGTGGGGGAGAGGAAAACGAGAGGCAAATGGCAAATAATGTAAATGCGAGGGAGATGGGTTTGTGATGGGTACTTGGTATGTCTTGACTTGAGCGAAGACCTCCTCGGCAACGGCGCCAGAAATCATTCTTGCTACGTCTTGAGCTTGCGTTGGTTTTCCTCGAAGAGGGGAGGGTGATGCAGCAAAGTGTAGCATAAGTATTTCCCTCAGTTTTGAGAACCAAGGTATCAATCCAGTAGGAGGCTCCTCAAAAGTCCCACGCACCTACACAAACAAACTGAGAACTCGCAACCAACGCAATAAAGGGGTTGTCAATCACTTCACGGTCACTTGCGAAAGTGAGATCTAATAAAGATAAATATATTTTTGGTATTTTATAAGATAGATGCAAAAGGTAAAGATGCAAATAAAGGTAGATTGAAAGCAAATATGATAAGAGATAGACCCGGGGGCCACAGGTTTCACTAGAGGCTTCTCTCAAGATAGCATAAGTATTACAGCGGGTGAATAAATTACTGTCGAGCAATTGGTAGAAAAGAGCATAGTTATGAGATTATCTAGGCATGATCATGTATATAGGCATCACGTCCGTAACAAGTAGACCGACTCCTGCCTGCATCTACTACTATTACTCCACACATCGACCGACTCCTGCCTGCATCTAGAGTATTAAGTTCATAAGAACAGAGTAACGCATTAAGCAAGATGACATGATGTAGAGGGATGAACACATGCAATATGATATAAACCCCATCTTGTTATCCTCGATGGCAACAATACAATACGTGTCTTGCAACCCTTTCTGTCACTAGGTAAGAACACCGCAAGATTGAACTCAAAACTAAGCACTTCTCCCATGGCAAGAAAGACCAATCTTGTAGGCCAAACCAAACTGATAATTCGAAGAGACTTGCAAAGATAACTCAATCATACATAAAAGAATTCAGAGAAGATTCAAATATTATTCATAGATAAACTTGATCATAAACCCACAATTCATCGGATCTCGACAAACACACCGCAAAAAGAGTTTACATCGAATAGATCTCCACAAGAGAGGGGGAGAACATTGTATTGAGATCCAAAAAGAGAGAAGAAGCCATATATAGGAGGAAGAAGTACGTCGGTGGCCGCCCGAAGGGCCCACGAGACAGGGGCGCGCCCTACAGGGGGGCGCGGCCCCCTATCTCATGGGGCCCTCGGAGGCTTCTTGACTTGCACTCCAAGCTCTCTGGATCATGTTTGTTCCAAAAATCACGTTCCCGAAGGTTTCATTCCGTTTGGACTCCGTTTGATATGCCTTTTCTTCGAAATACTTAAATAGGCAAAAAAACAGCAATATGGCCAGGGCCTCAGGTTAGTAGGTTAGTCCCAAAAATGATATAAATGTGTAAAATAAAGCCCATAAACATGAAAAAGGGGTAATATAATAGCATGGAACAATCAAAAATTATAGATACGTTGGAGACGTATCAATTATCTTTAGGCCTGTCTCTCATGCATTGTCTCACACCTCTCTTCCTAATCGACGAGTATGATTCTAGTAGAGCATTCTGTACGATGCCCCTTAAAGTTAGGTTGGATGAATAGTAATATCAGAGATAAAGGGGTTACCTTAGTCCGAGAACCTAGGGTTACAAATCCTAGCCGGCTTTCTTAGTGGACATAGAGTCGTTCACAGTTATGCTATCTTTGTCTTGTATGACTAGTCATCCATGGGTCTCCCTAAATGCGTCACGGGCCGACCAATGTGGCACAGCACGGAACCAAACGAAGGGCCTCACCTCGACCCACCGGACCTCATGCGGTGACACACCCTCTGCCCCCACGTCTTGTTATCTTCTCACACCCCACACATACCAACACAGACACCACACACAAAAAATATATTCTCCTGGTGCCTCTATCCACTCCCCCCTTGCCTATACACACTCAAGGGAATCTCTCGCCATGACGTCATATTCGTCTCTCTCTCTCTCTCTCTCTCTCTCTCTCTCTCTCTCTCTCTCTCTCTCTAGACCACTCTCATTTCTCGTGCTATCTCTCCCACTACCCCCGAGGGTGAGATCAAACACATAGCTACTGGTACATACCTTCAGCCCCGAGGGTGAACTACTCCCTCCTCGTCATGGAGAGCGCCGGGATGATGAAGATGGCCACCGGTGAGGGATCCCCCCTCCGGCAGGTTGCCAGAATGGGCTCCCGAGAGGTTTTTCGTGGCTACAGAGGCTTGCGGCGGCGGAACTCCCGATCTATCTTCGTATACAATGGTTTTAGGGTATATGGGAATATATAGGCGAAAAAAGTTGGTCGGGGGAGCCACGAGGGGCCCACAAGATAGGGGGCACGCCTAGAGGGTGGGCACGCCCTCCTATCTCCTGGCCTCCTTGAAGCTTCCCTGCTTGTACTTCAAGTCTCCTGGATCACGTTCGTTCCAAAAATCACGCTGCCAAAGGTTTCATTCTTCTTGGACTCTGTTTGATATTCCTTTTCTTCAAAATACTAAAACAGGAAATAAAACAGCAATATGGGTTGGGCCTTCGGTTAATAGGTTAGTCCCAAAAATGATATAAAAGCGTAAATAAATCCCATAAACATCCAAAATAGGTAATATAATAGCATGGAACAATCAAAAATTATATATACGTTGGAGACGTATCAAGCATCCCCAAGCTTAATTCCTGCTCGTCCTCGAGTAGGTAAATGATAAAAGAAAGAATTTATGAAGTGTGAATGCTAGAAGGTGCACAAGTTTGATCAATCATAATTTCAATCACCTTTCCTAGCATGATTATATGTCATAATAGTAGTTCATCTCATAAAACTTCTCACGATCAAGTAACAAGCTATTCACATCTCAAAGCATAGACCATAAACTTTCTTGAAAACTAGCAAACTTCATTCTCAGTCATCAAACAATTGCAATTCATCTTATTTTCGGGAAGGGTCTATGACAGAGCTTTGATTTAGCAAACTCCACATACTCAACTATCATATAGTCTTCTACAATTGCTAACACTCACGCAATACTTATAGTTATGGAGTTTTAATCGAACACTGAGAAAGATAGGGGCTTATAGTGTTGCCTCCCAATGTATTCACCTTTGGGTGATGTCAACAATAATAGTTCATGCTAACTTACATCCAATTGGATATATATATTAGGATCTTTCCAACACGAGGTGCTTGCCAAAGGATAAAATGAAAAAAGGGAAAGGTGAAGATCACCTTGACTCTTGCATAAAGTAAAAGACATAAAGTAAAAGATAGGCCCTTCGCAGAGGGAAGCAGAGGTTGTCATGTGCTTTTATGGTTGGATGCACAAAATCTTAATGCAAAAGAACGTCACTTTATATTGCCACTTGTATATGGACCTTTATTATGCAGTCCGTCGCTTTTATTTCTTCCATAACAAGATCGTATAAAGCTTATTTTCTTCACCCTAATAAATCATGCATATTTAGAGAGCAATTTTTATTGCTTGCACCGATGACAACTTACTTAAAGGATCTTACTCAATCCATAGGTAGGTATGGTGGACTCTCATGGCAAAACTGGGTTTAAGGATATTTGGAAGCACAAGTAGTATCTCTACTTGGTGCAAGGAATTTGGCTAGCATGAGGGGGAAAGGCAAGCTCAACATGTTTGAATGATCCATGACAATATACTTTAACTGAGATGTGAGAAAACATAACCCATTACGTTGTCTTCCTTGTCCAACATCAACTCTTTAGCATGTCATACTTAATGAGTGCTCACGATTATAAAAGATGTCTAGGATAGTATATTTATATGTGAAATCTCTCTTCCTTCAATATTGTTTCATGAATTGTTCAAATGACCAATACAATGCTTGCTAACCTTCAATAAATTTACAACCTCTACTTCTAAATGTGAAGTCATTACTCCCCATGGGATAAGCAAATGAGACATATATAACTTCAGATTTATGACAATCAACTCATTCAACCATTTACTCATAGGATATAAGTGAAGCACACGAGTAACTGAAAAACTACTCCAAAAAGATATAAGTGAAGATCAATGAGTAGTTTAAATAATTATGTAACTATGTGAAGACTCTCTCTCATTTAAGAATTTTAGATCTTGGTATTTTATTCAACAGCAAGAAAAGCAAGATAAAATGACATTACAAGGATAGCACAACTCATGTGAAGAAGCAAAAACTTAGGCTCAACCGATACTAACCGATAGCTGTTGAAGAAAGGTGGGATGCCTAACGGGGCATCCCCAAGCTTAGATGCTTGAGACTTCTTGAAATATTATCTTGGGGTGCCTCGGGAATCCCCAAGCTTGAACTTTTGTGTCTCCTTAATTCCTCTCATATCATGGTTTCTCTTTTTATCAAAAGCTTCATCCACAACAAACTCAACAAGAACTTGTGAGATAGGTTAGTATAAACCAATGCAAAACCTTATCATTTATTTTACTGTAACAAATCACTAAAATTATTATTCAACATTGCATACTAAATATCTCTTCATATTTAATACTCCTATCCTCAAATAGAATCATTAAACAAGCAAACATATGCAAACAATGCAAACATAACAGCAATCTGCCAAAACAGTATAGTCTGTAAAGAATGCAAGAGTATCAATACTTCACTAACTCCAACAATTATGAGAAAAATACTATTCTGTATAAGATTTATCATAGCTCAATATGCAAAAAGTTTCAACATTATACCATTCTCTGACTTTTCTAGGGAATTTTTGCAACAGCGGTAAAGTTTCTGTTTTCAAACAGCAACATGTATACTAGCAAAATAAGCATGGTAAAGGCTATCCTTGGCATTTTTATTGAAAATAAAAATGCAAAACATTATTACAAATAACAGGAAACAAATAGTAACAAAACAAAATGACGCTCCAAGCAAAACACATATCATGTGGTGAATAAAAATATAGCTCCAAGTAAGGTTACCGATGAACGAAGACGAAAGAGGGGATGCCATCCGGGGCGTCCCCAAGCTTAGGATCTTGGTTGTACTTGAATATTACCTTGGGGTGCCTTGGGCATCCCCAAGATTAGGCTCTTTCCACTCCTTATTCCATAGTCCATCGAATCTTTACCCAAAACTTGAAAACTTCACAACACAAAACTCAACAGAAAACTCGTAAGCTCCGTTAATATAAGAAAATAAAACCACCACTTAGGTACTGTAATGAACTCATTCTAAATTCATATTGGTGTAATATCTACTGTAATCCAACTTATCTATGGTTCATACCCTCCGATACTACTCATAGATTCATCAAAATAAGCAAACAACACATAGAAAACAGAATCTGTCAAAAACAAAACAGTCTGTAGTAATCTGTATCAAACGTATACTTCTGGAACTCCAAAAATCCTACCAAATTATGAAGTCCTAAGAAATTTATGTACCAATCCATAGAAAAAAGAATCAGATAAGAATCACGTTTATGTGAATTACAAAAACTAATTTACTTGTTGCAAAAGTTTCTGATTTTCAGCAGGATCCACACAACTATCACCGTAAGCTATCCTAAAGGTCTTACTTGGCACTTTATTGAAACAAAAGCAATAAAACATGATTACTACAGTATCATAATCATGTGAACACACAAAAACAGTAAGGTTAAATATTGGGTTGTCTCCCAACAAGCGTTTTTCTTTAATGCCTTTCTAGCTAGGCATGATGATGGCAATGATGCTCACATAAAAGATAACAGGAGCGTCATGAAGCATATGACTAGCACATTTAAGCATAACCCACTTCCTATGTATAGGTATTTTGTGAGTAAACAACTTATGGGAACAATAATCAACTAGCATAGGAAGACAAAACAAGCATAACTTCAAGATTTTAAGCACATAGAGAGGAAACTTGATATTGTTGCAATATGTAAGAACACATGTTCCTCTCTCATAATAATTTTCAGTAGCATCATGAATGAATTCAACAATATAACCAGCACCTGAAGCATTCTTTTCATGATCTACAAGCATAGAAATTTTACTACTCTCCACATAAGCAAAATTCTTCTCATGGATAGTAGTGGGAGCAAACTCAACAAAATAACTGTCATGTGAAGCATAATCCAATTGAAAACTAAAATCATGATGACAAGTTTCATGGTTATCATTATTCTTAATAGCATACAAGTCATCACAATAATCATCATAGATAGCAACTTTGTTCTCATAATCAATTGGAACCTCTTCCGAAATAGTGGAATCATCACTAAATAAAGTTGACACTCTTTCAAATCCACTTTCATAAATATTATAAGATTCAACATCCTCCAAAATAGTGGGATCATTACTTCCTAAAGTTGACACTCTTCCAAACCCACTTTCATCAATATAATCATCATAAATAGGAAGCATGCTTTCATCATAATAAATTTGCTCATCGAAACTTGGGGGACAAAAAATATCATCTTCATCAAACATAGCTTCCCCAAGCTTGTGGCTTTGCATATCATTAGCATCATGGATATTCAAATAGTTCATACTAACAACATTGCAATCATGCTCATCATTCAAAGATTTAGTATCAAGCATTTTATAGATTTCTTCTTCTAGCACTAGAGCACAATTTTCCTTTTCATCATACTCACGAAAGATATTAAAAAGATGAATAGTATGAGACAAGCTTAACTCCAATTTTTTTGTAGTTTTCTTTTATAAACTAAACTAGTGATAAAACAAGAAACAAAAAGATTCGATTGCAAGATCTAAAGATATACCTTCAAGCACTCACCTCCCCGGCAACGGCGCCAGAAAAGAGCTTAGTTGACGGGGTGTGAGTGCCGCTTACCTAGCCTCCCCGGCAACGACACCACAAAAGAGCTTGATGTCTACTACACAACCTTGTTCTTGTAGACGTTTTTGGGCCTCCAAGTGCGGAGGTTTGTAGGACAGTAGCAAATTTCTCTCAAGTGGATGACCTAAGGTTTATCAATCCGTGGGAGGCGTAGCATGAAGATGGTCTCTCAAACAACCCTGCAACCAAATAACAAAGAGTCTCTTGTGTCCCCAACACACCCAATACAATGGTAAATTGTATAGGTGCACTAGTTCGGCGAAGAGATGGTGATACAAGTGCAATATGGATGGTAGATATAGGTTTTTGTAATATGAAAATATAAAAACAGCAAGGTAACTAACGATAAAAGTGAGCGTAAACGGTATTGCAGTGGTAGGAAACAAGGCATAGGGTTCATACTTGCACTAGTGCAAGTTCTCTCAACAATAATAACATAGATAGATCATATAACAATCCCTCAACATGCAACAAAGTGTCACTCCAAAGCCACTAATAGCGGAGAACAAACAAAGAGATCATGGTAGGGTACGAAACCACCTCAAAGTTACCCTTTTTGTTCTATCTATTCAAGAGTCCGTAGTAAAATAACATGAAGCTATTCTTTCCGTTCAATCTATCATAGAGTTCATACTAGAATAACACCTTAAGACACAAATCAACCAAAACCCTAATGTCACCTAGATACTCCATTGTCACCTCAAGTATCCATGGGCATGATTATATGATAAGCATCACACAATCTTAGATTCATCTATTCAACCAACACAAAGTACTTCAAAGAGTGCCCCAAAGTTTCTACCGGAGAGTCAAGATGAAAATCATGTGCCAACCCCTATGCATAGGTTCATGGGCGGAACCCACAAGTTGATCACCAAAACATACAAGTGGATCACGTGATATCCCATTGTCACCACAGATAAGCACGGCAAGACATACATCAAGTGTTCTCAAATCCTTAAAGACTCAATCCGATAAGATAACTTCAAAGGGAAAACTCAATCCATTACAAGAGAGTAGAGGGGGAGAAACATCATAAGATCCAACTATAATAGCAAAGCTCGCAATACATCAAGATCGTGCCATAGAGAGAACACGAGAGAGAGAGATCAAACACATAGCTACTGGTACATACCCTCAGCCCCGAGGGTGAACTACTCCCTCCTCATCATGGAGAGCGTCGGGATGATGAAGATGGCCTCCGGTGAGGGATCCCCCCTCCGGCAGGGTGCCGGAACGGTTTCCCGAGAGGTTTTTGGTGGCTACAGACGCTTGCGGCGGCGAAACTCCCGATCTATCTTCGTATTTGATGGTTTTAGGGTATATGGGAATATATAGGCGAAAGAAGTCGGTCAGGGGAGCCACGAGGGGCCCACGAGATAGGGGGCGCACTCAGGGGGGTGGGCACGCCGTCCTATATCCTGGCCTCCTCGAAGCTTCCCTGGCTTGTACTCCAAGTCTTCCGGGTCACGTTCGTTCCAAAAATCACGCTGCCGAAGGTTTCATTCCGTTTGGACTCCGTTTGATATTCCTTTTCTTCGAAATACTGAAACAGGAAATAAAACAGCAATATGGGCTTGTCCTCCGGTTAATAGGTTAGTCCCAAAAATGATATAAAAGTGTAAAGTAAAGCCCATAAACATCCAAAACAGGTAATATAATAGCATGGAACAATCAAAAATTATAGATACGTTGGAGACGTATCACTATCCATGCCTCTCTTGAATACGTAATACACACACATACCTCTCTAGGCCCTGCCAAATGCATCAACTACACATTCATGCATGTTACATCACGTACCCCATTTATCTAAAAGCCCTCTCTTCACGTTTATTTCGCATACAACATTCCTTTTGAATAAAGTGTTGCCAAAAAATATTTTAGAATTTCTACATATATACAACATTACAAAGTTATATGGAGGAGTATGAATGCTTGCATTGCATGGTGCCCACAATGATATTTATTCCGCACTATGAATTTGTATATTTTTATACTATATATAAAGTTAGCCATAATAAAGAGAAACGAAGAGCATCTCTCTCTCCCCATCGCATACCCCCCTCTACGCCCCTTTCACGCACGTACACAAACTATCTCCAGGTCCTCTAAAAGTAAGCCCCAGCACATTCACGCATGTTTCATCTCTCTCGCGCGATATATACAGTGGCGATCATTGTATTTGAAGCGAAAGCACGATACGTACATTGGACTTCAGAATCCACTCATTACGGTTACCATTTATGTTTTGTGGTTATTATACAGACACGGGCTCACCGTACAACTCTGTATTTTCTCAAGACACGACTAGTTGACTAGTTAAATGCTCCACGTGGCACCTCTAGTGTTGCATCACATTATCTCACTACCATCGGGCCCACCTGTCGGCTTGTATCTACTCTACATCTACACTCTTATAAAATACTAGCAAGATGCCCATGCGTTGCACGGAACATCAAGATGCATTTGTATGAGTAGTTTATCTTGTGGGAGAAAAGGATGAACAAGGGAAGGCCTTATTTGCAAGTGTGGAGAGGGGTGTGGGTATCTTTTTGCAAAATTGCCATAGTTTCCTTCCTATCCGTCGGATATAGATCGGACGGCCTATATTGCAGGACGGCAGGCACACGATCATCACCGACTATGCTTTTATAAGAGTAGGGATAAAATACACTCATATAAAAAAAATAGAGTTGGTGATGATGGTGTGCCTGCCATCCTGCAATATGGGCCGTCTGATTTATATCTGATGGGTAGGAAAGAAACTATGACAGTTTTGCAAAAAGGTACCCACACACCTCTCCACATTTGCAAATAAGGCCTTCCCTCATTCATCCTTTTCTCTCACAAGATAAACTAGTCATACAAATGCATCTTGATATTACGTGCAACGCACGGGCATCTTGCTAGTAAGAATGAAAACAAACGACAAAAAAATATTGGACGGTGGTTCGAAGTCATGACCGCGGGCACAGCGGACAAGGTGGCCTTGTATTGGTATGCTGAGCCGTCTGTTTTAACACACAGGAGTTGGTGTGGTCATTATACACAAACGCACGCATGCACACGAACTGCATGCATGCGACACTCACACAAACACATGCACCAACACACGCACGCAACACTCACACGTACACATGCAGCCACGCACGCACGCCACTCACACGCACACACGCACGCATGCATCCACACACCAGTACACCACACGACCAACACACACTCTCACGCTTAGGTGCTCAACCTACACGTGCATTCACACACATCAGGCCCTAACAGACACATACACAACCAGGTGATTCCCGCGCACGGGGTGGAGTCTTGTCGCGCGTGCGTAAATTTGTGTTTATCTGACCTTTTCCCTATGTGAACTGATAGGTGGGACCCACAAGGAACATGGTAAATTTAACTAGTCAACATGGTGCCACACAGACTATTTGGTCGGTCAACAGAGTGCAATCCGATGCTGAACCGTGAGCAAGTGACCGTATAATAATCGCAAGACGTATATAGTGACCGTAATCAGCTTATTCCGAAGTTCGGTGAATGTATTACGCTTTTCTCTCTGTAGGCCCTCCAAAACTACATCTCTACACGTTCTCTCATGTTATTTCTAACAACTATGCAATACAGCACTACTACTACACTCTAACACAATAAATCATATGTGTTTTTAGTTTTACTAGATATCATATTGTTACTTAATTATTCAGTTTGCATACATTAAAATTGCCTTTGAAATGTATGGCCAGTATCATATACCGCGCGGGAAAAATCCCGCCCTTTCCTGTTTAATCGGGTTTGTATCAATGGATCATGCGAAACAGCAAAACTATAGTACTATACAGTACAAGGGACAGTTCACTGGGCCGTCGTGTCGTGTACTCCTCCGTCGTAAGAGTGGAGCGCTCGCTTTCATAAATCTTCTATTCCCTTTCGCCGACATGTGGGACATCAAGCTACCGGGTCCATGTGCCATACCGGAATACAGTGTAGAGCAGCTGGGGTGAAGCACCCAGTCATGGCGCCGGCGTAGTAATGAGCAATGAGGCGTCAAATCACAAAGCTACACCTTTCCCGCAGTTAAGTTGGAGGGACGAAGTAATAATGCTAAAAAAGAAGTTGGAGGGATGAAGCAACCATCATTTCACTCGTTGTTGAATCCGCTTCTCCCTCATCTTCTTCAAGTTAAGCACGTGTTGCTTCTGCCGTTGTTCTGCCTCATGTGGGAAGCGGATTGGCTTGGTAAAGCACTGACACATGGGACCGCATGTTAGCAAACCGCCAGGACAATGTCCTCTAAAAATAAGAAACCTCCCCCGCCATCCGCGCGGCAAAATCACCTCCTTTTTACTAATCTTGATTCTATAATTTTTTAGATCAATATAATTGAGATTTGTATAGATAGCACACAGGAGCAAAACCAAGTGGCATGGTTAAGGGCATCCACAATGTGTAGCCAAATGTGAAAATAGTTTTTGGCATCGTGGGAACCATTGTGGACGGTGTTGCCAAAGCCAAAAGGATGGAACCGAAGCTCCCTGATTGATTGATTGATTGAAGAAATAGAAAAATGCAACGTCTCTACTCTTTCTCCCGTGCCTGGACTCATGTACAGTATAAGGCACATAGTGTACTCCCCTGTCCCTTCTATCACAAATCACAAAGCAGTGAGGCATCAAATCACAAAGCATGGATGAAGCAACCATCATTTCACTCTTCGCTGACTCTGCTTCTCCATCGTCTTCTTCGAGAAACCATCTCACCGCACTAAGCTGGACGGACGACACTATTGTGTACTAGTAGTACTAGTACATTTACGCGTCCTTTGGTTCAACGGACTTCCTAGATGCAAATAAGGCGGTTGTCTCGGCTTGTAGGCGGCACTTGCGAACGACTTATTGTGGTCCCCCTCACTCAGTGTTCTCCTTCGAACGCACTTCGCCAAACAACAATGTTAGAGATATCGTCGACGTCACCGCAATGGGGAAGGAAGTCAAATATAGTTACTACCTCCATTTTTTTGTACACAAGGCCAGTATATCAAAATTACAATTTGCAAAAGGCCACTAAAACTAATCGAGGCAAAATTGATGGGGTTTGCCTCATTCCAGCAACCAAGGACATTAGTATCCCCTGCATGCATGCAGAAGTGAGAAGGTTGGTTTGCATGGCGCTGCATTAATCAAGCGACGAGGAGTGAGATGGTTAGCTCTTTGGGCTTTGGAGAAAAAATACGCATTAATTGACACGTGAAACGGGGATTTGTATCGATTAATCCCGCGAAGGAAAACCCGGCCTTTCTTTTTTAACACTAGTACTCCTAGTACGTAGTACGTTATCCTGTTTGGGTCTAGGCCGTGCATTGCCATACTTCGCCACACATTTTTGCCAAGCTTGCCTAAAGTTTTCAAAATGAAAAGGAGGTACACTTGCGCACGGCTGTCGCGGTCGCACTGCACCCTCACACGGTCGCTCCTGCACGCCGCGGTCGCACCGCACCCTCACACAGTCGCTCCTGCACGCCGCAAACCCAACCAAGGGAACGCACCCTCACTGACACATGCTGTCGCATGTGAACAAACCAAACTCAGCCATCCTACCACTAACACATAATTTTTGTTCATAGAGTATGCTTCCAACTGCATGTTGGGGAGTATCCATACGGCCCGTGCGATGGTCTGTTGGGGAAGAAGAAGAGGTGAGGAAGAAGGGTTAGGAGACGTAGGATATTCATCCAACCGCCTGAAATGGTAGACTGACCCAAGTCAGGTGACTTGCATAACAATATATGTTTTTACACAGCAAAAGATCCATAAAAACAACAACATAAAGAAAAACTATCACTGCTCGCGGAACGAGACGGCCTCGTCGTCTTTGGCTGCCGGTGCAAACCAGCCGTAGCTGCCGACGTGTGTCTCCGCACCGTGGTTGTCCTTGGCCTCCAGCTACTCGTTCACGTGGAGCGTGCGGGCGCTTTGCATGGATGAGAGCATCGCCCGGTTCAAGTTGAGGACATCCGGTTCCGCCTATAGGAGGGTCTCGATGGCAGTGGCATCCGCGTGCTCCGTGTCGAGTACCATGAACATCCGCGCGCGTGCTTCGTGTCTCGTAGCTTGGCTCCAGAGAACTCGGGGATAGGCCCGCCATAAAGCGAGCTTGGGAACGGAGGTTTGTGGTACCGACCGCCACCGCGATTTCTGCGCGGCGCTCCGGCGTCATCATCTTGTAGTACGTGATCTTGCGGCGCACCATGGCTTTCCGGTGAACTAGGGGACGCTTGATGCGGGCTAGGGGATCGAAAGGTGGGTTAAGGGGCTGGAGATTAGGTGTGGTTTTAGGGCAGTGGCTGGCGTAGGCCGAGCAGTGAAGGTTTTGGTGTGAATAGTGGTTCCGGTGATGACCGGTCAATCGGTTTTGACTGTGCAACGCTCTTGTCGCGTTCGCGTTGCAGCCCGGCACGCTGGACCTTCCACATCGCTCACCGAATGGAAAGCACTTTGTCTTGCATTTTCGCTCACTTGTGGGACCGCAGTTGAGAGCAAACCGACGTCCCTCCCCCTCCCACACCCGCGTCATTTATACTACCACTCCCTCCGTGTTATGCGGAGTAAATAAAAATAGAGGGAGTATACTACGGATGAGGATCCCCTGATGTGGCCGAACCCATTGAGTAACTGACATGCGGGGCCTAGCAAGCATGGGGTCCGCCAGTAAGTGACCAAAAGGGAGGGTAAGGTAGGGATACCCACGTCAGAGGATCCACTTCCACTACCTCTCCCTCCTTCCATTTCCTATACAGGGCCTAATGCGTTTTTTGAGGCTAACTTTGACCAAATGTTAGAGTAATAATATATGACATGCAACTTACACAAAGCATACGGTCAAATTCGTATGTGAAAGGAGCTTCCAATGATATAATTTTCACATTATACATCTCATGTACTATTAATCTTGTCAATAGTCAAATGCGGTTTTGAAAAACGCATTAGAGCATGGTTAATAATATAGCCAGTCGATGGCTATAAGGAACTGCCATGTCATCTATAGCCATCATCTATTATATGCACTCATACAGTAGTGTGGGCTATAAGGTTGGCTATTTCCCGCAAAAAAATTATAAGGTTGGCTATTGTATTAGTACTTTTTTCCATGTCCTCTCCATCTCTTTCTTCATATTTATTGTATTTAATTAGGAATGCGTATATAGCTAGGCTCTTGCATGAGAGCTCACTCCCATACTTTTTCACATCTCTCTCCTCCACATAGGCCCTATATAAATGGAAGGAGGGAGTACTACTATGAGCACTGCATTACTCTAGTACAGATGTTGTCAGTACTCCACTAGTACTATTGGACAAGGAGCTTAAAAAAAGTTACTATTGGACTGGCTATACGTGGAGAAATCCTAGTAGGAAGAGCATGCGCGAGAACAAGCACATTCACGTGGTTGAAAACAAATTGGTAACCATCTCGAGTACAAATCTAGGAGTATGTACGAAACTAACAATATTGATTGGGCGTTGTTGAATGTTAATATTTTTTGATCAAAGTAGAGATACTTTGACTACACATAAAACTTATATGTAGACTAGAAAGGATAGGAGGGAGTATATTGTACGTTCAAAAACGAAACAAACATTGAATACCCTTTATATATGATTTGCGGATGTTATGATTACCGCTTCAAAATTTTGAATCCGCCTTAGGTATCATACATGCCCCCACTCGTTCTCTCTCGATTTCATCTCGGGGTCCGAAGATCGATTGAAAGAGGACTAGGGTGGGTACAATCGCTCGCTTAAACTTATGAACGTACAATATACTCCCTCTGATCCCCACAGACACCCCCTCGCGGGTCATTTCTATCATAGAAACAGATCAAACCTTTATCTCCTTGCACGAGACGCAATTGATCTTTGAACATCAAATGATCTCGTCAACATGTGTCGGGGCATGAACCGAATGCGATGTCAAAACTAAGACGCAAAGCGACACGTAGTGGAGGCAAAGTGAAACTTTAAATGAACCGTTTGTTTGTATGCATGTCGGACAAATTACGAAACATTGGAAATACAAGCATGGTCTAGGCCCACATGCGAATGATACTCGGCGGAATGTTCAAATGAGGCATGCGGGAGGATGGACTCGACCGGAGGGCGACATGATGGATGGAGAAGAGGGTTGGAGAGTAATGAGAAATAAGCAAATGTCACATGATTATACTTGAACGGCTCAAATAAACAACAAGTTGTCTCGCTTGGCCTACATAGTGAAAGGCCTAATGCGCAACGCAGAGCACTAACGCTCGAATATGGCCGGGAAAACAGGGAAACCCACATGTGGGGCACACCTGTCGGGACGATGTAGCGCAGACTAGTCCAGTGGAGGAGCTGGCCCACAACCTCCTCGCCACCGGCAACCGTTCATGTGGGGCGTGGGGGCAAACAACGTGGCGCAGCTCCAGCACCGCCTCTGGACACGGCGACTGCGGTGAGCGACACACTCATCATCGCTAGACACGGTCGGTTTCAGTGTGACGAGGGCGGCATTAGTGTTGTGGCACGACCAACAGTATGTTTGGTTTGTGCCCAAGGTTGCCCCATCAAAGCATTGGGTAGCCAAAATTTTGGTTGAGGTTTTGGTTGCCCATGATTTGGCCGACATTGGCAAGAAAAATGAACTAGAGTTGGCTAGAGTTCATTGGCATGCCAAAAAATGGCAACCATCCAAACAAAGACCAATCTTTGGGTCATGACCAAAATTTTGGTAAGGTGCACTTTGGCCACAATCCAAGCACACCCCAACACCCGGCTCGTCGAGGATGCACGGGGCGCCGGGACGCGTCCGCGGAGTGGTGTAGCGCAGCCAACTGCATCCTTAGGACCTGAGACCATGCCAGGTCGTCTTGCTTTTTTAATGACATGCATCGATCGCATGTGAGCAAAGGGCATCTCCAACGTTGCCACGACCGCAGCTGACTACCCTGGCACACCCAAAACCCACGTCCCTCGCGCCGTCGCACGGTGTGTTCCCAGCCGGCACCAGTTGCCCACACTCATACCCCTCTAAGGATGGTCTTCTGAAGGCGCACCTGCTCATGACTGGTTTCATGGATGGCTATACTCCATGGATAAGTGAAGATGATGATGATGAGGAGGAGGCCGACGGGGCAACCAAAGACGACATGGGGCCAGATTAAAAATAATATGCTAAATCATGTCGGCTATTTTATGGTCTAGGAAATTTATAAAAAAATAGAAAAGAATTGCATTGTGTCACCCAGTGTGACCTACTATTTAATAAAAATAACACACTTTGAATAAAACAAATAACTTAAAAAAGTGTTCTCATAAATTAGTTTTTCTTACAAAAGAATCACTTTTCGAGTGCCCAAAATGAGTTGTTTTGTGAAGAACATAGCAAATAGTTATTGCCAAATTGGATCAAATATATTTTCTAAAATACTAGGCCATATATAATGTACAATTGACCAAATGGTTGGGTGTCAAAAGTTTTCGATCCATCGCTCGCGAAAAAGACAAAATATCCGCCAATTCACCAGAAAGCGGGTCAAATTTGAACTACAGCTGCCTCATAGTTTGCTCTTTATTTTATTTTCCAAAATTCATTTATAGGTACAGAAGTATCTATTTAATCAGTGATACTCCAAAAGTTTTCCAAGGTTCAACCCCTACCTATGAATGGTCATGCTCGTCGTTTTGACCGCATTTTAAAACGGGCATAATGTTGGGGAACGTAGCAGAAATTCAAAATTTTCCTACGTGTCACCAAGATCTATCTATGGAGAAACCAGCAACGAGGGGAAGGAGAGTGCAT
The DNA here is from genome assembly GCA_021437245.1 of Aegilops speltoides. Classification (NCBI taxonomy): domain Eukaryota; kingdom Viridiplantae; phylum Streptophyta; class Magnoliopsida; order Poales; family Poaceae; genus Aegilops; species Aegilops speltoides. The sequence continues at coordinate 85,735,967 of CM038145.1, read as the reverse complement.
CTACATACCATTGTAGATTGCTAAGCAGAAGCGTTCAAGAGAACGGGGTTGAAGGAGTCGATTGTCGTGATCCAAATCACCGGAGATCCTAGTGCGAACGGACGGCACCTCCGTGTTCAACACACGTACAGCCCGGTGACGCCTCCCATGCCTTGATCCAGCAAGGAGAGAGGAGAGGTTGAGGAAGACTCCATCCAGCAGCAGCACGATGGCGTGGTGGTGGTGGAGGAGCGTGGCAATCCTGCAGGGCTTCGCCAAGCACCGCGGGAGAGGAGGAGGATTTGGGAGAGGGGGAGGGCTGCGCCAGAACTTCGTGTGTCGCTCCCATGCGCCTCCCCACTATATATAGGGGTGGAGGGGCTGGTTTCTTGCCCTCCAAGTCCATTGGGGCGTTGGACAAGGTGGGAGGAAAGAAATCCCATCATTTCCTTCCCCACCGATTGTTATCCCCCGTTTTTAGGGATCTTGATCTTATCCTTTCGGGATATGATCTTATTCCTTCTAAGGGGGATCTTGGTGCGCTTGACCAGGGGTGTGGGGCCTTGCCCCACTACCCACGTTCATGTGGGTCCCCCATGCAGGTGGGCCCCACTCCGAACCTTCTAGAACCTTCCCGGTACAATACCGAAAAATCCCTAACATTTTCCGGTGGCCAAAATAGGACTTCCCATATATAAATCTTTACCTCCGGACCATTCCGAACTCCTCGTGACGTCCGGGATCTCATCCGGACTCGAACAACATTCGTAACCACATACAATCTTCCTTTATAACCCTAGCGTCATCGAACCTTAAGTGTGTAGACCCTACGGGTTCGGGAGACATGTAGACATGACCGAGACGTTCTCAGGTCAATAACCAACAGCGGGATCTGGATACCCATGTTGGCTCCCACATGTTCCACGATGATCTCATTGGATGAACCACGATGTCAAGGACTCAATCGATCACGTATACAATTCCCTTTGTCTAGCGGTATTATACTTGCCCGAGATTCGATCGTCGGTATGCCGATACCTTGTTCAATCTCGTTACCGGCAAGTCTCTTTACTCGTTCCATAACACATCATCCCGTGATCAACCCCTTGGTCACATTGTGCACATTATGATGATGTCCTACCGAGTGGGCCCAGAGACACCTCTCCGTTTACACGGAGTGACAAATCCCAATCTCGATCTGTGTCAACCCAAGAAACACTTTCGGAGATACCTGTAGTGCACCTTTATAGTCACCCAGTTACGTTGAGACGTTTGACACACCCAAAGCACTCCTACGGTATCCGAGAGTTACACGATCTCATGGTCTAAGGAAGAGATACTTGACATTGGAAAAGCTCTAGCAAACGAACTACACGATCTTTGTGCTATGCTTAGGATTGGGTCTTGTCCATCACATCATTCTCCTAATGATGTGATCCCGTTATCAACGACATCCAATGTCCATAGCCAGGAAACCATGACTATCAGTTGATCACAACGAGCTAGTCAACTAGAGGCTCACTAGGGACATATTGTGGTCTATGTATTCACACGTGTATTACGATTTCCGGATAATACAGTTATAGCATGAATAAAAGACAATTATCATGAACAAGGAAATATAATAATACTTTTATTATTGCCTCTAGGGCATATTTCCAACAGTCTCCCACTTGCACTAGAGTCAATAATCTAGTTCACATCGCCATGTGATTAACACTCACAGGTCACATCGCCATGTGACCAACATCCAAAGAGTTTACTAGTGTCACTAAACTAGTTCACATCATCATGTGATAAAGACTCAATGAGTTCTGGGGTTTGATCATGTTTTGCTTGCAAGAGAGGTTTTAGTCAACGGGTCTGCAACTTTCAGATCCGTATGTACTTCGCAAATCTCTAGGTCATATTGTAAATCCTGCTTCCACGCTCCACTTGGAGCTATTCCAAATGGTTGTTCCACTATACGTATCCGGTTTGCTACTCAGAGTCATTCGGATAGGTGTTAAAGCTTGCATCGACGTAACCCTTTACGCCGAACTCTTTATCACCTCCATAATCGAGAAACATGTCCTTATTTACTCCAAGGACAATTTTTTTTGACCGCTGTCCAATGATCCATTCTGGATCATTCTTGTACCCTTGATGACTCATGGCAAGGCACACTTCGGTGCGGTACACAAAGATAGCATACTATAGAGCCTACGTCTGAAGCATAGGGTACGACCTTCGTCCTTTCTCTCTATTCTGCCGTGGTCGAGCTTTAAGTCTTAACTTCGTACCTTACATCTCAGGCAAGAACTCCTTCTTTGACTGATCCATCTTGAACACCTTCAAGATCATGTCAAGGTATATGCTCATTTGAAAGTACCATTAAGCGGTTTTTGATCTATCCTCATAGATCTTGATGCTCAATGTTCAAGTAGCTTAAACCAGGTTTTCACTTGAAAAACACTTTTCAAATAACCCTATATGCTTTACAAAAAATTCTACATCATTTCTGATCAACAATATGTCAACAACATATACTCATCAGAAATTCCATAGTGCTCCCACTCACTTCTTTGGAAATACAAGTTTCTCATAAATTTGTATAAACCCAAAATCTTTGATCATCTTATCAAAGTACATATTCCAACTCCGAGATCCTTACTCCAGTCCTTAGAAGGATCGCTGGAGCTAGCATACCTTTTAGCATCCTTAGGATCGACAAAACCTTTCTGATTGTATCACATACAAACTTTCCTTACGCAAACTGGTAAGGAAACTAGTTTTTGACATCCATCTGCCAGATTTCATAAATGCAGCTAATGCTAATATGATTCCGACGGACTTTAAGCATCGCTACGGATGAGAAAATCTCATCGTAGTCAATTCCTTGAACTTGTGAAAAACTCTTCGCCACAAGTCGAGCTTCATAGATGGTGACATTACCATCCATGTCCGTCTTCTTCTTAAAGATCCATTTATCTCAATGGCTTGCCGATCATCGGGCAAGTCCACCAAAGTCCATGCTTTGTTATGATACATGGATCCTATCTCGGATTTCATGGCTTCTAACCATTTGTCAGAATTTGGGCCCACCATCGCTTCTCCATAGCTCGTAGGTTCATTGTTGTCTAGCAACATGACCTTCAAGACAAGATTACTATACCACTCTGAAGCAGTACGCATCCTTGTCACCCTACGAGGTACGGTAGTGACTTGATCCGAAGTTTCATGATCACTATCATAAGCTTCTACTTCAATTGGTGTAGGTGCCACAGGAACAACTTCCTGTGCCCTGCTACACACCAGTTGTAGTGACGGTTCAATAACCATATCAAGTCTCCACCATCCTCCCACTCAACTTTTCGAGACAAACTTTTCCTCGAGAAATGACCCGATTCAAGAAACAATCCCTATTGCTTTCGGATCTGAATTAGGAGGTATACCGAACTGTTTTGGGTGTCCTATGAAGATGCATTTTATCCGCTTTGGGTTCGAGCTTATCAACCTGAAACTTTTTCACATAAGCATCGCAGCCCCAAACTTTTAAGAAATGACAACTTAGGTTTCTCTAAACCATAGTTCATACGGTGTCATCTCAATGGAATTACGTGGTGCCCTATTTAAAGTGAGTGCGGTTGTCTCTAATGCCTAACCCATAAACGATAGTGGTAATTCGATAAGAGATATCATGGTACGCACCATATCCAATAGGGTGCAACTATGATGTTCGGACACACCATCAAACTATGGTGTTCCAGGCGGTATTAATTGTGAACCAATTTCCACAATGTCTTAATTATGTGCCAAAGCTCAGAAACTCAGATACTCATCTCTATGATCATATCATAGACATTTCATCCTCTTGTCACGATGATCTTCAACTTCACTCTGAAATTACTTGAACCATTCAATAATTCAGACTTGTGTTTCATCAAGTAAATATACTCTACATCTACTCGAATCATCCGTGAAGTAAGAACATAACGATATTCATCAGATGCCTCAAAGACTCATTGGACTGCACACATCAAAATGTGTTACTTCCAACAAGTTGCTATCTTGTTCCATTTTACTTTGAAAACGAGGCTTTTTAGTCATCTTGCCCATGTGGTATGATTTGCATATCTCAAGTGATTCAAAATCAAGTGAGTCCAAACGATCCATCTGCATGGAGTTTCTTCATGCGTATACACCAATAGACATGGTTCGCATGTCTCAAACTTTTCAAAACGAGTGAGTCCAAAGATCCATCAACATGGAGCTTCTCCATGCGTTTTACACCAATATGACTTACATGGCAGTGCCGCAAGTAAGTGGTACTATCATTACTATCTTATATCTTTTTGGCATGAAAATGTGTATCACTACTATCGAGATTCAATAAACTATTCCTTTAGGTGCAAGACCATTGAAGGTATTATTCAAATAAATAGAGTAACCATTATTCTCCTTAAATGAATAACCGTATTGTGATAGACATAATCCAATCATGTCTATGCTCAATGCAAACACCAAATCTCGACGGTAGAGGGAGCGTGCGATGCTTGATCACATCAACCTTGGAAACACTTCCAACACATATTGTCAGCCCACCTTTAGCTAGTCTCCGTTTATTCCGTAGCTTTTATTTCGAGTTACTAACACTTAGCAACCGAACCGGTGTTTAATACCCTAGTGCTACTAGGAGTACTAGTAAAGTACACATTAACATAATGTATATCCAATATACTTCTATCGACCTTGCCAGCCTTCTTATCTACCAAGTATCTAGGGTAATTCTGCTCCAGTGGTTGTTCCCCTTATTTCAGGAGCACTTAGTCTTGGGTTTGGGTTCAACCTTGGGTTTCTTCACTAGAGCAGCAGCTGATTTGCCGTTTCATGAAGTATCCCTTCTTGCCCTTGCCCTTCTTGAAACTAGTGGTTTCACCAACCATCAGCAATTGATGCTCCTTCTTGATTTCTACTTTCGCGGTGTCAAACATCGCGAGTACCTCAAGGATCATCATATCTATCCCTGATATGTTATAGTTCATCACGAAGCTCTAGCAGCTTGGTGGCAATGACTTTGGAGAAACATCACTATCTCGTCTGGAAGATCAACTCCCACTCAATTCAAGTGATTGTTGCACTCAGACAATCTGAGCACAAGCTCAACGATTGAGCTTTTCTCCCTTAGTTTGCAGGCTAAGAAAATCGTCGGAGGTCTCATACCTCTTGACGTGGGCACGAACCTGAAATCCCAATTTCAGCCCTCGAAAACATCTCATATGTTCCGCGACGTTTCGAAAATGTCTTTGGTGCCTCAACTCTAAACCGTTTAACTGAACTATCACGTAGTTATCAAAACGTGTATGTCCGATGTTCGCAACATCCACAAACAACGTTTGGGGTTCAAAGACACTAAGCGGTGCATTAAGGACATAAGCTTTCTCGTCCGCATAATCGCCATCACAACTTTCAACTATATTTTCTCTAGGAACATATCTAAACAAGGAACTAAAGCGCGAGCTTTTACATAATTTGCAAAGATCTTTTGACTATGTTCAGGATAATTAAGTTCATCTTATGAACTCCCACTCAGATAGACATCCCTCTGGTCATCTAAGTGATTACATGATCCAAGTCAACTAGGCCGTGTCCGATCATCACATGAGACGGACTAGTCATCATCGGTGAACATCTTCATGTTGATCGTATCTACTATACGACTCATGCTCGACCTTTCGGTCTCCGTGTTCCGAGGCCATGTCTGTACATGCTAGGCTCGTCAAGTTAACCCTAAGTGTTTTCGCTGTGTAAAACTGTCTTACACCCGTTGTATGTGAATGTAAGAATCCATCACACCCGATCATCACGTGGTGCTTAGAAGTGACGAACTGTAGCAACGGTGCACAGTTAGGGGAGAACACTTCTTGAAATTTTGTAAGGGATCATCTTATTTACTACCGTCGTCCTAAGTAAACAAGATGCATAAACATGATAAACATCACATGCAATCAAATAGTGACATGATATGGCCAATATCATTTTGCTCCTTTTGATCTCCATCTTCGGGGCTCCATGATCATCATCGTCACCGGCATGACACCATGATCTCCATCATCATGATCTCCATCATCGTGTCTTCATGAAGTTGTCTCGCCAACTATTACTTCTACTACTATGGCTACCGTTAGCAATAAAGTAAAGTAATTACATGGCGTTGTTCAATGACACGCAGGTCATACAATTAATCAAGACAACTCCTATGGCTCCTGCCGTTGTCATACTCATCGACATGCAAGTCGTGATTCCTATTACAAGAACATGATCAATCTCATACATCACATATCATTCATCACATTCTTCTTGGCCATATCACATCACATAGCATACCCCGCAAAAACAAGTTAGACGTCCTCTAATTGTTGTTTGCATGTTTTACGTGGCTGCTATGGGTTTCTAGCAAGAACGTTTCTTACCTACGCAAAACCACAACGTGATATGCCAATTGCTATTTACCCTTCATAAGGACCCTTTTCATCGAATCCGTTCCGACTAAAGTGGGAGAGACTGGCACCCGCTAGCCACCTTATGCATGAAGTGCATGTCAATCGGTGGAACCTGTCTCACGTAAGAGTACGTGTAAGGTCGGTCCGGGCCGCTTCATCCCACAATACCGTCGAAACAAGATTGGACTAGTAACGGTAAGCATATTGAACAACATCAACGCCCACAACTACTTTGTGTTCTACTCGTGCAAAGAATCTACGCTATAGACCTAGCTCATGATGCCACTGTTGGGGAACGTAGCAGAAATTCAAAATTTTCCTACGTGTCACCAAGATCTATCTATGGAGAAACCAGCAACGAGGGGAAGGAGAGTGCATCTACATACCATTGTAGATCGCTAAGCAGAAGCGTTCAAGAGAACGGGGTTGAAGGAGTCGTACTCGTCGTGATCCAAATCACCGGAGATCCTAGTGCCGAACGGACGGCACCTCCGTGTTCAACACACGTACAGCCAGGTGACGTCTCCCATGCCTTGATCCAGCAAGGAGAGAGGGAGAGGTTGAGGAAGACTCCATCCAGCAGCAGCACGATGGCGTGGTGGTGGTGGAGGAGCGTGGCAATCCTGCAGGGCTTTGCCAAGCACCGCGGGAGAGGAGTAGGACTTGGGAGAGGGGGAGGGCTGCGCCAGAACTTCGTGTGTCGCTCCCATGCGACTCCCCACTATATATAGGGGTGGAGGAGCTGGTTTCTTGCCCTCCAAGTCCATTGGGGCGTTGGCCAAGGTGGGAGGAAAGAAATCCCATCATTTCCTTCCCCACCGATTGTTATCCCCCCTTTTTAGGGATCTTGATCTTATCCCTTCGGGATATGATCTTATTCCTTCTAAGGGGGGATCTTGGTGCGCCTTGACCAGGGGTGTGGGGCCTTGCCCCCACTACCCACGTTCATGTGGGTCCCCCATGCAGGTGGGCCCCACTCCGAACCTTCTAGAACCTTCCCAGACAATACCGAAAAATCCCGAACATTTTCCGATGGCCAAAATAGGACTTCCCATATATAAATCTTTACCTCCGGACCATTCCGAACTCCTCGTGATGTCCGGATCTCATCCGGACTCAAACAACATTCGGTAACCACATACAATCTTCCTTTATAACCCTAGCGTCATCGAACCTTAAGTGTGTAGACCCTACGGGTTCGGGAGACATGTAGACATGACCGAGACGTTCTCCGGTCAATAACCAACAGCGGGATCTGGATACCCATGTTGGCTCCCACATGTTCCACGATGATCTCATTGGATGAACCACGATGTCAAGGACTCAATCGATCCCGTATACAATTCCCTTTGTCTAGCGGTATTATACTTGCCCGAGATTCGATCGTCGGTATGCCGATACCTTGTTCAATCTCGTTACCGGCAAGTCTCTTTACTCGTTCCGTAACACATCATCCCGTGATCAACCCCTTGGTCACATTGTGCACATTATGATGATTTCCTACCGAGTGGGCCCAGAGACACCTCTCCGTTTACACGGAGTGACAAATCCCAGTCTCGATCCGTGTCAACCCAACAAACACTTTCGGAGATACCTGTAGTGCACCTTTATAGTCACCCAGTTACGTTGTGAGGTTTGATACACCCAAAGCACTCCTACGGTATCCGAGAGTTACACGATCTCATGGTCTAAGGAAGAGATACTTGACATTGGAAAAGCTTTAGCAAACGAACTACACGATCTTTGTGCTATGCTTAGGATTGGGTCTTGTCCATCACATCATTCTCCTAATGATGTGATCCCGTTATCAACGACATCCAATGTCCATAGCCAGGAAACCATGACTATCTGTTGATCACAACGAACTAGTCAACTAGAGGCTCACTAGGGACATATTGTGGTCTATGTATTCACACGTGTATTACGATTTCCAGATAATACAGTTATAGCATGAATAAAAGACAATTATCATGAACAAGGAAATATAATAATACTTTTATTATTGCCTATAGGGCATATTTCCAACACATAAGAAATACAGAAACACAAAAAATATGAAAACCTTCACGTTGTGTCATTATATATGACCTAGTTTCTAGAGAAAATAACAAACTTGGACTACGGCAAATGTCTTAAAAAGTGTTCTCAGAAACTAGCTATCTTGTATGAAGTTCCATGGCTTTAAGGCAAATGGTCAATGTTGTGGCAACATTCATGGCATAGTTTGTTCAAATGATATCATATTTTGCACAAGTTTGTATCTTGCAATGTCAAACAATGTTTCCTAAGGAAGTTTTCATTTTTCTTCACGGAAATTTCATTTTACATTTTTCGAGTGCCTAAAATGAGTTTTTTTTATGAAGAACCTAGCAAATAGTTGCTGCAAAATTGTACTAAATCAATTTTCTAAAATACTAGGCCATATTTAATGTACAATTGACCAAATGGCTGGGTGTCAAAAGCTTTTGATCCACCTCTCATGAAAAAGACATATTTCCACCGATTCAGTAGGAAGCGGGTCAAATTTGAACGATATCTGCCTCATAGTTTGCTCTTTATTTTTTTTTTCAAAAATCATTTCTAGCTACATCAGTATCTATTTAATCAGAGATATCCAAAAGTTTTGCAAATTCAACCCCTAGCTACGGACGGTGATGCCCACTGTTTTGACCTCTTTTGAAACGGGCATAAGAAATTTAGAAAAAATTGAAAAAATTTGAAAACCTTCGCATTGTGTCATTATATGTGACCTACTTTTTAGGGAAAATAACAAACTTGGACTACGACAAATGTCTTAAAAACTGTTCTCAAAAGCGAGTTATCATGTATGAAGATCCATGCCATTTAAGGCAAATGGCCAATGTTGTGGCAACATTCATGGCATAGTTTGTTCAAATGATATAATATTTTGCACAAGGGTGCATCTTAGAATGGAAAACAATGTTGCCTAAGAAAGTTTTCATTTTTTTGCACGAAAAATTTATTTTCCATTTTTCGAGTGCCCAAAATGAGTTTTTTGTAAAGAACCTACCAATTATTTGTTGTAAATTTGGACCAAATCAATTTTATAAAATATTAGGCCATATTTAGTGTATAATTGACCAAATGGTTGGGTGGCCAAACGTTTTGATCCACCTCTTGTGAAAAAGACAAAATTTTGTCGATTTAGTAGGAATTGGATCAATCATTGGCATCATCATGCCTAGCTAGAAAAGCATTAAAGAAAAGCGCTTGTTGGGCGACAACCCAATATTTACCTTTACTATTTTTGTGTGTCCAAATGATTATTCTACTATAGTCATCATGTTTTATAGCTTTTGTTTCAATAAAGTGCCAAGTAAGACCTTTAGGCTAGCTTACGATGATAGTTGTGTTGATCCTGCTGAAAATCAGAAACTTTTGCACCCAGTAAATTAGTTTTTTTAATTCACAGAAACGTGATTTTGATCTGACTCTTTTTTCTGTGGATTGGTACACGAATTGCTCAGGACTTCCTAATTTTTTAGAAATTTGGGAGTTCCAGAAGTATACGTTTGATACAGATTACTACAGACTGTTCTGTTTTTGACAGATTCTATTTTCTATGTGTTGTTTGCTTATTTTGATGAATCTATGAGTAGTATCGGAGGGTATGAACCATATATAAGTTGGAGTGCAGTAGATATTACACCACTATGAATTTAGAATGAGTTCATTACAGTACCTAAGTGGTGGTTTTATTTTCTTATACTAACGGAGCTTATGAGTTTTCTGTTGAGTTTTGTGTTGTGAAGTTTTCAAGTTTTGGGTAAAGATTCAATGGAATATGGAATAAGGAGTGGCAAGAGCCTAAGCTTGGGGATGCCAAAGGCACCCCAAGGTAATATTCAAGGACGACCAAGAGCCTAAGCTTGGGGATGCCCCGGAAGGCATCCCCTCTTTCGTCTTCGTTCATCGGTAACTTTAGTTGGAGCTATATTTTTATTCATCACATGATATGTGTTTTGCTTGGAGCGTCATTGTATTTTCTTAGTATTTACTTTCTGTTATTTAGAATAGTGTTTTGCATCTTTAGTTTCAATAAAAATGTCAAGGATAGCCTTTACCATGCTTATTTTGCTAGTATACATGTTGCTGTTTGAAAACAGAAAGTTTACCGCTATTGCAGAAATTCCCTAGAAAAGTCAGAGCATGATATAATGTTGAAACTTGTTGCATAATGATCTATGATAAATTTACTACAGTGGAAATTTTATTTCATAATTTGTGGAGTTAGTTAAGTATGATGAATCTTGCATTCTTTACAGACTATACTGTTTTGACAGATTGCTGTTATGTTTGCATTGTTTGCATATGTTTGCTTGTTTAATGATTATATTTGAGGATAGGAGTGTTAAATATGCAGAGACATTTAGTATGCAATGTTGAATAATACTTTTAGTGATTTGTTACAGTAGGAAATGATAATGTTTTGCATTGGTTTATACTAACCTATCTCACGAGTTCTTGTTGAGTTTGGTGTGGATGAAGCTTTTGATAAAAAGAGAAACCATGATATGAGAAGAATTAAGGAGACACAAAAGTTCAATCTTGGGGATGCCCAAGGCACCCCAAGATAATATTTCAAGAAGTCTCAAGCATCTAAGCTTGGGGATGCCCCGGTAGGCATCCCACCTTTCTTCTTCAACAACTATCGGTTAGTATCGGTTGAGCCTAAGTTTTTGCTTCTTCACATGAATTGTGCTATCCTTGCAATGTAATTTCATTTTGCTTTGCTTGCTGTTTGAATACAATACCAAGATCTGAAATTTCTTAATGTTAGAGAGTCTTCACATAGTTTCACAATTATTTGACTACTCATTGATCTTCACTTATATCTTTCGGAGTAGTTTGTCATTTGCTCTAGTGCATCACTTATATCTTTTAGAGCACGGCGGTGGTTATATTTTGTAGAAATTGCTAGTCTCTCATGCTTCACTTGTATTATTTTGAGAGTATTTTAGAACAGCATGGTATTTGCTATGGTTACAAATTTGGTCCTAGAATGATGAGCATCCAAGTTGGGTATAATAAAAACTATCATAGAAAGTGAATTGGATGCTATGATCAATTTGATACTTGATAATTGTTTTGAGATATGGAGGTAGTGACATTAAATTCATGCTAGTTGAGGTGATTATGAAAAATTCTTGTGTTGAGTTTTGTGATTCCCGTAGCATGCACGTATGGTGAACCGCTTTGTAATGAAGTTGGAGCACAATTTTATTTATTGATTGTCTTCCTTATGAGTGGCGGTCAGGGATGAGCGATGGTCTTTTCCTACCAATCTATCCCCCTAGGAGCATGCGCGTAGTGCTTTTGGTTTTTGATGACTTCTAGATTTTTGCAATAAGTATATGAGTTCTTTTGACTAATGTTGAGTCCATGGATTATACACACCCTCACCCTTCCACCATTGCTAGCCTCTCTTGTGCCGCGCAACTTTTGCAGGTACCATACACCCACCATATACCTTCCTCAAAACAGCCACCATACCTACCTATTATGGCATTTCCATAGCCATTCCGAGATATATTGCCATGCAACTTTCCACCATTCTGTTCATATGACACGCATTACTTTTGTCATATTGCTCTTTGCATGAGCATGTAGTTGACATTGTATTGTGGCAAGGCCACCTTCATAATTTTCATACGTGTCGCTCTTGATTCATTGCATATCCCAGTACACCGCCGGAAGCATTCATATAGAGTCATATCTTGTTCTTGCTTTGAGTTGTAATTCTTGAGTTGTAAATCCATAAAAGTGTGATGATCTTCATTATTAGAGCATTGTCCTAGTGAGGAAAGGATGATGAAGACTATGATTCGCCCACAAGTCGAGATGAGACTTCGGACTTTACAAAAAAGAAAAAAAGAAGAAAGAAAGAAAAAGGAAAAGGCCAAAAAGAAAAAAAAAGAAGGCCAAATAAAAAAAAAGAAGAAAAGAAAAGGAGAAAAGAAAAAAATAAAATGAGAGAAAAAGAGAGAAGGGAGAATGCTACTATCTCTTTTTCCACACTTGTGCTTCAAAGTAGCACCATGATCTTCATGATAGAGAGTCTCTTATGTTGTCACTTTCATATACTAGTGGGAATTTTTCATAATAGAACTTGGCTTGTATATTCCAATGATGGGCTTCCTCAAAATGCCCTAGGTCTGCGTGAGCAAGCAAGTTGGATGCGCACCCACTTAGTTTCTTTTGTTGAGCTCTCATATATTTATAGCTCTAGTGCATCCGTTGCATGGAAATCCCTACTCACTCACATTGATATCTATTAATGGGCATCTCCATAGCCCGTTGTTACGCCTAGTTGATGTGAGACTATCTTCTCCTTTTTGTCTTCTCCACAACCACCATTCTATTCCACATATAGTGCTATGTCCATGGCTCACGCTCATGTATTGCGTGAAAGTTGAAAAAGTTTGAGATTACTAAAGTGTGAAACAATTTCTTGGCTTGTCATCAGGGTTGTGCATGATTAAATAATTTGTGTGATGAAGATAGAGCAACAGCCAGACTATATGATTTTGTGGGGATAACTTTCTTTGGCCATGTTATTTTGAGAAGACATGATTACTTTGATTAGTATGCTTGAAGTATCACTATTTTTATGTCAATATGAACTTTTATTTTGAATCATTTGGATTTGAACATTCATGCCCCAATAAAGAAAATTACATTGTGAATTATGCTAGGTAGCATTCCACATCAAAAATTCTGTTTTTATCATTTACCTACTCGAGGACGAACAGGAATTAAGCTTGGGGATGCTTGATATGTCTCCAACGTATCTATAATTTTTGATTGTTCCATGCTATTATACTACCCTTCTTGGATGTTTATGGGCTTTATTTTACACATTTATATCATCTTTGGGACTAACCTATTAACCGGAGGCCCAGCCCATATTGCTTTTTATTGCCTGTTTCAGTAATTCAAAGAAAAGGAATATCAAACGGAGTCCAAACGGAATGAAACCTTCAGAAAAGTTATTTTTGGAACAAAACCAATCCCAGGAACTTGGAGTGCAAGCCAGGGGATCATCGAGGAGGCCACGAGATAGGGGCGCGCCCTACCCTCTCGTGGGCCCCTCGAGGCTCCCCCGACCGACTTCTTTCGCCTATATAAGCCTACGTACCCTAAAAACATCGATAACCAAGATAGATCGGGAGTTCCGCCGCAAAGGCTCAGAGCCACCAAAACCTCTCAGAGCCTGTTCCAAGCACCTGCCAAGGGGGAACCCATCACTGGTGGCCATCTTCATCATCCCGGTGCTCTCCATGACGAGGAGGGAGTAGTTCACCCTCGGGGCTGAGGGTATGTACCAGTAGCTATGTGTTTGATCTCTCTCTCTCTCTCTCTCGTGTTCTCTCTATGGCACGATCTTGATGTATCGCGAGCTTTGCTATTATAGTTGGATCTTATGATGTTTCTCCCCCTCTACTCTCTTGTAATGTATTGAGTTTTCCCTTTGAAGTTATCCCGTCGGATTGAGTCTTTAAGGATTTGAGAAAACTTGATGTATGTCTTGCTGTGCTTATCTGTGGTGACAATGGGATTTCACGTGCCACTTGATGTATGTTTTGGTGACCAATTTGCGGGTTCCGGCCATGAACCTATGCATAGGGGATGGCACATGTTTTTGTCTTGACTCTCCGGTAGAAACTTTGGGGAACTCTTTGAAGTACTTTGTGCTGGTTGGATGAATTTGAGATTGTGTGATGCATATCGTATAATCATGCCCACGGATACTTGAGGTGACAATGGAGTATCTAGGTGACATTAGGGTTTTGGTTGATTTGTGTCTTAAGGTGTTATTCTACTATGAACTCTATGATAGATTGAGCGGAAAGAATAGCTTCGTGTTATTTTACTGCAAACTCTTGAATAGATAGAATAGAAAGGATAACTTTGAGGTGGTTTCGTACCCTACCATAATCTCTTCGTTTGTTCTCCGCTATTAGTGGCTTTGGAGTGACTCTTTGTTGCATGTTGAGGGATTGTTATATGATCTATCTATGTTATTATTGTTGATATAACTTGCACTAGTGAAAGTATGAACCCTATGCCTTGTTTCCTACCATTGCAATACCGTTTACGCTCACTTTTATCATTAGTTACCTTGCTGTTTTTATATTTTCAGATTACAAAAACCTTTATCTACCATCCATATTGCACTCGTATCACCATCTCTTCGCCGAACTAGTGCACCTATACAATTTACCATTGTATTGGGTGTGTTGGGGACACAAGAGACTCTTTGTTATTTGGTTGCAGGGTTGTTTGAGAGAGACCATCTTCATCCTACGCCTCCCACGGATTGATAAACCTTAGGTCATCCACTTGAGGGAAATTTGCTACAGTTCTACAAACATGTGCACTTGCAGGCCCAACAACGTCTACAAGAAGAAGGTTGTGTAGTAGACATCAATGGACCTCACTTTAACAAATTGTCATTTTAACTTTGACAAGTTCAGGGCTTGCATAAGATTGACTTGTCAAACGTTCGGTGGGTCATTCCAGGAATACCTGGGCGGAGTGGCTTACTTAAAAAGGCAGGATAACCAAGGGTTTTAGGTGAATACACCTGGCTTCCAAGCCTAGCTTTTAAGCCTATCACAAGGGTTATAGCAACTCTGGTTCTTTAGAACAAAAGAGCCCCCAAGCAATATTTTTGAGCTATGCTCAATGGGCGCCTATGTTTGAGTTGTGGTTTTGCAACAAACTCTCTTTGGTCCCTTTAATCTGGGTAGAAGCCCCCAAGTTTTTTTTGTGGCCGATAAGCTGGATCAAAGGGTAATCATAACTTTGCTCTATAAAACAGAAGCCCCCAAGTGACCAAAAACTCATTATTTAAGAGAAAACGACAGAGGCCCTGCTTTAACAGGGATGCCGGTTTTACTATATTGATCATAATATATACATTGTCGAAATATGTACATCAGAAGAGCCGGTGGCTCAGGTGTAGTAAGGCTGAAGATGAGCAATATTGATCATAATATATACAAAGGGTCCTTCCCAAGGTGGGGATAACTTCTGCATATCAGTCTGATCCTGGATGAGCCGGAGCACTAGATCTCCTTCTTGGAAAGTTCTGGTTTTAACCTGGCGGCTGTGGTAATGGCGTAGATCTTGCTGGTAAATCGCCGAACGAGCCGCTGCGATGTCACGCTCCTCATCTAATAGGTCAAGTGCGTCCTGACATGCTTTTTCATTGTCAGCTTCAACATAGGCCGCCACACGAGGTGAGTCGTGACAGATGTCACTAGGAAGAACCGCCTCTGCTCCATAGACCATGAAGAAAGGTGTATAACCCGTAGACCTATTGGGGGTGGTGTTAATGCTCCATAACACGGAAGGCAACTCCTCCACCCAACAACCCAGCGTCCTCTGCAGGGGAACCATAAGCCGGGGCTTGATGCCTCTCAAGATTTCTTGATTGGCTCTCTCAGCTTGACCATTAGACTGGGGGTGAGCCACTGATGATACATCAAGCCGGATGTGCTCACATTGACAAAATTCTTTCATAGCACCCTTGGAGAGATTAGTGCCATTATCTGTTATAATGCTGTGTGGAAAGCCAAAACAGAAAATCACCTTCTTCATGAATTGAACCGCCGTGGCAGCATCACACTTACTGATCGGCTCTGCCTCTACCCACTTAGTGAACTTATCAACCTCCACCAAAAGGTGGGTCTTCTTATCCTTGGACCTCTTAAAAGGCCCAACCATATCAAGCCCCAAAGTTGCAAATGGCCAAGTGATTGGGATCATCCTCAGCCCCTGAGCTAGAACATGAGCTCGATTCGAAAACTTCTGACAACCGTCACATTTTTTGACCAAGTCTTCAGCATCAGCATGAGCCGCCAGCCAATAGAAACTGTGACGAAAAGCCTTGCCTACTAGATATTTTGAACCGGCATGATGACCACAATCTCCTTCATGGATCTCATGCAGAATCTCATAGCCTTCTTCAGGAGAAACGCAACACTGAAACGCCCCTGTGACATTGCAGTGATGTAACTCATCGTTGACAATAGTCATTGACTTGGACCGCCGGGTTATCTGCCTGGCCAAAGTTTCATCCTCAGGTAACTCGCCCCGGGTCATATAAGCCAAATATGGAACTGTCCAATCAGGGATTACATGAAGAGCTGCCACCAACTGTGCTTCCGGGTCAGGAATAGCCAAATCCTCCTCTATAGGTAACTTGACCGACCGGTTATACAAAACATCAAGAAAGACATTGGGCGGCACTGGTTTACGTTGAGAACCCAACCGGCTTAAAGCGTCCGCCACTTCATTTTGTGCTGATCGACATGCTCGACCTGATAACCCTTGAAGTGACCAGCAATAACATCCACCTCTCGTCGATAATCTGCCATGAGTGGGTCCTTGGAATCCCAAGTACCAGAGACTTGTTGAGCCACCAAGTCTGAGTCACCAAAACACCTTACCCGGCTTAAGTTCATCTCCTTAGCCATCCAAAGACCGTGGAGCAAGGCCTCATATTCAGCTGCATTGTTAGTGCAAGGGAACATTAAACGGAGAACATAACAAAATTTATCACCTTGAGGGGAAACTAGCACAACTCCAGCCCCCGAGCCCTCCAATTGTCTAGACCCGTCAAAGTGAATAGTCCAATACGTGTTACCGGTTTTTCCTCAGGCATCTGCAACTCTGTCCAGTCAGTGATGAAATCCACCAGTGCTTGAGACTTGATGGTCGTACGAGGCATATATTTTAAACCATGAGGCCCAAGCTCAATGGCCCATTTAGCGACCCGGCCAGTTGCTTCCCTGTTTTGGATGATATCTCCCAAAGGAGCAGAACTGACCACAGTGATGGGATGACCCTGAAAATATTGCTTAAGATTCCAGCTTGCCATGAAAACTCCATACACAAGCTTCTGCCAATGTGGGTATCTCTGCTTGGACTCAATAAGCACCTCGCTGATATAATAAACCGGCAGTTGAACCGGGTATTCCCTCCGCCTCCTTTCGCTCCACCATAATAGCCATGCTGACAGCCCGGCCATTGGCAGCCACATATAACAGCAATGGCTCTTTATCAACAGGGGCAGCAAGAACAGGTGGCTCAGCAAGCTGCTTATTCAAATCTTCAAACGCTGCATTAGCAGCATCACTCCAGACAAAATTATCTGTCTTTTTCGTCATCTGATACAGAGGAATAGCCTTCTCTCCTAAACGGCTTATGAACTGGCTCAGCGCCGCAATATGACCCGCCAGACGTTGAACATCATTGATACACGCCGGTTTAGCCAGAGAAGTAATGGCCTTGATCTTCTCCGGATTAGCTTCAATGCCCCTGTTAGACACCAGAAAGCCCAAGAGCTTGCCTGCCGGTACACCAAAGACACACTTGGCCGGGTTAAGCATCATCTTATAAACCCGGAGGTTATCAAAGGTTTCCTTCAAATCGTCTATCAACGACTCCTTCTTCCTGGACTTCACCACAATATCATCCACATAATCATGAACATTGCGCCCGATCTAATTATGAAGGCAATTCTGTACACATCGCTGATAAGTCGCCTGGGCACTCTTGAGCCCAAAAGGCATAGACACATAGCAGAAAGCCCCAATGGGAGTAATGAAAGTTGTCTTCTCCTGGTCCTTAACTGCCATCTTGATCTGATGATAACCAGAATAAGCATCCAAAAAACTCAACCGCTCACAACCTGCCGTAGCATCAATAATCTGATTAATACGAGGGAGAGCAAAAGGATCAGCCGGACAAGCCTTGTTTAAATTTGTGTAGTCCACACACATGCGCCAAGTGCCATTCTTCTTAAGTACCAGCACCGGGTTAGCCAACCACTCAGGATGAAAAACTTCAACAATAAACCCAGCCGCCAAGAGCCGGGCTACCTCCTCACCAATGGCCTTGTGCCTTTCTTCATTGAAACAACGAAGAAATTGCTTGACCGGTTTAAACTTGGGATTAATATTGAGAGTGTGCTCGGCAAGTTCCCTCGGTACACCTGGCATGTAAGAAGGTTTTCATGCAAAGATGTCCCGTTCTCACGGATGAACTCGATGAGTGCGCTTTCCTATTTCAGATCCAGAATAGCGCTGATGCTAAATTGCTTGGATGAATCGCCAGGAACGAAATCAACTAGCTTAGTCTCATCAGCCGATTTAAATTTCATGGCCGGATCATGCTCCGTAGTTGGCTTTTTCAAAGAAGTCATGTCCGCCGGATCCACATTGTCCTTATGAAACTTTAACTCCTCTGTTGCACAAACCGACTCAGCATAAGCTGCATCGCCCTCTTCACACTCCAAAGCTATCTTCCGGCTCCCATGTACTGTGATGGTCCCCTTGTCACCCGACATCTTGAGCTGCAGATAAACATAAGAGGGTCTGGCCATGAACTTAGCATAAGTCGGCCATCCAAACAGAGCATGATAAGGGCTCTTGAATTTCACCACTTCAAAGGTCAAGGTCTCTGATCTAGAGTCATGATCATCTCCAAAAGCAACTTCCAGAGCTATCTTACCAACTGGGTACACCGACTTACCAGGCACCACGTCATGGAAAATAATGTTCGATGGTTTAAGATTTTTATCAGTCAACCCCATGCGGCAGAAAGTCTCATAATAGAGAATATTGATGCTGCTCCCTCCGTCCATGAGTACCTTGGTGAATTTGTACCCTCCAACCTGAGGTGCCACCACCAACGCCAGGTGACCCGGATTATCAACCCGGGGCGGGTGATCTTCCCGACTCCACACAATGGGCTGCTCAGACCAGCGCAAATAACGGGGAACAACCGGTTCAATGGAGTTCACCACCCTCTTATGAAGCTTCTGGTCGCGCTTGCATAACCTAGTGGTGAAGACATGATATTGTCCGCTATTCAACTGCTTCGGGTTGCTCTGATACCCTGACTGTTGCTGCTGTTGACTCCCCTGACTATTCTGCTGATTGTAACCACCTTGGTTGACATAACTCCCTTGATTTCCTTGGAACCCGGAGTTAGAGCCGCCGTAACCCGGTCCATAAGAGTATGACCCTGAACACCGCCTATCCCATGACTGTCTTGAAAAAGATTTGAATTTTTGAACTCCTTCATGATGAAACAATCCTTCCAGAGGTGGCCATATGGTCTTTCTCGCGTACCGTGCCTTGGGTAGGGCTGATTCAACAGCTGCTCAAGATTAATGCCTGATCCTCCAGTCTGTGGGGCAGCTTACCCTTACGACGCTGGCCATTATTCTGCGTATTATCAGCCTTGCGCTTACCTTTACCTTCCTGATTCGTCGGGTTATGCTGCTGTCCTCTGGTGCTACTGCTCTTCTTTCCCTTTCCCGGCTTTTAATCATCAGACTCGGGGTCCTTGGTACCATCAGAGTCAGCATATTTAACCAGAGCCGCCATGAGTGTCCCCATGTCATTGCAGTGACGTTTGAGCCGTCCCAACTTCTGCTTTAGGGGTATGAACCGATAATTGTTCTCCAGCATCAACACTGCTGAGTCGGCATTGATGCAATCCGCTGAGTGCAGGATTGTTGAGACCCGGCGCACCCAATGGGTTGTCGACTCCCCTTCTTCTTGGACACAGGAGGCTAAATCCACAGTTGACATAGGTTGCTTGCATGTATCCTTGAAATTCTGGATAAACCGGGCTTTTAACTCAGCCCATGACCCAATGGAGTTGGCAGGGAGACCCTTCAGCCAAGTACGGGTTGTTCCTTCCAACATCAGGGGGAAATATTTAGCACATGCTGCATTGCTAACATCTAGCAACTCCATGGCCATCTCATAACTCTTGATCCATGCTTCAGGAGGTAAATCGGCTGTATAGTTAGGCACCTTACAGACCCTTGAAATCCTTGGGCAGACGCTCATTACGTAGAGCCGACACTAAACACGGCACACCCAAATTCCTGAAGGTTACACCCGGCTCCACCGAAGTTGTTGGACAAACCGGAGAAGGTTGACGAGCCACATACTGCGCCGCTAATTCGGCCTCTCGACGGGCTCTACCTTGATCCACTATGTTATGAGCATCAGCACCACCGCCCGTCGGGTTATACCCACACGGCGGGTTACGGTTCTGCGCACTACTTGACACAGCCGGTTCATTCATATGCCTGTTGTAACTCCGGCTTGGGCAAGGGGTGGAATGAATCCTGTCACGACTATAAGAATAAGCCTGCTGCTGAAACAAAACCGTCTGAAGGAGCTCTCTAGCCCTCCGTGTTTCAACCGCCGTCAAAGACTCGCCCACAACCGGAAGAGCGGCCAACAGTGACGCCGCAGCGGTCATGTTATCCAAAGGGTTAGAGTAATGACCCGGTGGTGTCGGCGCGTGTTGCGGTGGGTTATTGTTCTGACAAGGCGGGTCCGTCGTGCGCGGCTGAACTGGCGTACCCGTCCCAGGTGCTTCAACTCGATTCCCCACTGGCGGGTTACTAGTTCCTGCTCCTAGCGTGTTAAAGAGATTTCTTGCCTTGTAAACCATGGGCAGACGAGTCTGATGCCTCCTCCTCATGACGTTGTTTGATGCGTTCTGATCTAGCATGAGTCGGTAAGACTGCGACTGAATCCGCCGCGCCTGAGCATCCAAAGCGGCCCGCTCCTCGGCCATCCTAGTGTTTTCTGCATTCAGCTCCTCCTTGGCATGTGCTATCTCATCACGCAATTTTGTAACCGCTGCATTATGATGATCCTGTTCTGCCGGGTTAACCACCGTTGTTAACAATGCTGTCAATTTATCCAGCAAATCAGTTAAGGCCTGAGCCGGCGGACGCGCAGGGCCTCCTGCCCCGGCTGCCGTCACCACTGCTGATCCGAAAATCAATGCCGCTATAGTTGAAGAATGTTGTACCTGCTATGTACCGGCCATGAAGATCACAACCCGGTTTGGCGGCTCGCAGGGGTCTGGAATACCATCACCATCGGAACAGCCCCCAAGCCGGCCATCTTGCAGTTGATACAATGACTTGGTCTCACGGTGGATGACTCGCCATCTGAATAGACAACTGTCTCACTGTTAGATACCGATTCAGATTCCGCACTGTTAATGAATCCCACGAAGGCATGCTTCATGGCGGGCTAAACTCGGGCAGGTCTTGCACGCTGAGCTGTCTTGATGATGTCAGTGCAGATGTCCGGTTCAGGGCCCGGTTCGCCAATCTTGCCAATGAAGACGTGAATTCCACCAAAGGGGACCCGGTACCCGTACTCAATTGAGCCGGCCTCGGGGCCCCAGCCTACGTCGTCGATGTAGAGCTTGCCGCGAAAACTCTTAGTCATCTGGCCCACAGCGTATCCCTTGAGCCCTTCGAAGTTGCCCTCTAAGAACTTGAAACCATCGTGCGATAGCCCCACGGTGGGCGCCAACTATCATGGAATTGTCACGGCAGATGTCCTAGTGTGAGGACTCAGTCGTGGAGCCATCGCAACAAAGTTATCTTAAAGGGGTTAAAGAGGACAAAGGACACGAGGAGTTTATACTGGTTTGCCCCCTTGTAGTGAAGGTAAAGGCCTAATCCAGTTTGAGGTGGTACTGCTAGGGTTTCGATGACCAGGGGGCGAATACGCTTAACCTAGATCTCGAACTGTTGTTTCTTGTCCCTAAGTCGCCGCCGGGTCGTCCCTTTATATACACAGGTTGACGCCCCATGGTTCACAGAATCCCGGCCGGCTCATAAACATGTCCGGCTTGGTATATACTCTTTCCTATCTTACAATACAAGTCATACGCCTATGGCGGTTTATGTCTATGGTCCCTAACCCGCCTCTGGGCTTTGGGCCTTCTGATTAAGTCTCCTTCATAAGTCTCCATCTTCGATGTCTTCATGGGCTTCAATACTAGTAATCATCTTGAGTATAATCCGGACCCTCCTGGGCGGTTTATACTCAATAGTTATATCCCCAACACTACAGGTTCGAGAACTATGTAGACATGACAGAGACACCTCTCCGATCAATAACCAATAGCGGAACCTGGATGCTCATATTGGCTCCTACATATTCTACGAAGATCTTTATCGGTCGAACCGTTATGACAACATACGTTATTCCCTTTGTCTGTCGGTATGTTACTTGCCCGAGATTCGATCGTCGGTATCTTCATACCTAGTTCAATATCGTTACTGGCAAGTCTCTTTACTCATTCCGTCATACATCACCTCGTGACTAACTCCTTAGTTGTTTGCTTGCAAGCTTATGATGTGTATTACCGAGAGTGCCCAGAGATACCTCTTCGATACTTGGAGTAACAAATCCTAATCTCGATCTATGCCAACTCAACAAACACCTTCGGACATACCTGTAGAGCATCTTTATAATCACCCAGTTATGTTGTGACGTTTGATAGCACACAAGGCATTCCTTCGGTATCTGGGAGTTGCGTAATCCCATAGTCAAAGGAATATGTATTTGACATGAAGAAAGCAATGCAATAAAACTGAACGATCATAATGCTAGGCTAACAGATGGGTCTTGTCCATCACATCATTCTCCTAATGATGTGATCCCGTTATCAAATTACAACTCATGTCCATGATTAGGAAATCTTAACAATCTTTGATCAACGGGCTAGTCAAGTAGAGGCTCACTAGGGACACAATGTTTGTCTATGTATTCACACATATATTTAGGTTTCCAATCAAACAATTTTAGCATGAATAATAAACATTTATCATGAATAAGGAAATATAAAATAACAACTTTATTATTGCCTCTAGGGCATATTTCCTTCATATATTTGTTGCAAAATTGGACCGGGTCAATTTTCTAAAATACTAGGACATACTTAGTGTATAATTGACCAAATGGTTGGGTGCCAAAAGCTTTTTATCCACCTCTCGTGAAAAAGACAAATTTCCACCGATTTAGTAGAAAGCGGGTCAAATTTGAACTAACACTGCCTCATAGTTTGCTCTTTATTTTTTTCCAAAAATCATTTTTAGGTACGTAAGTATATACTTAATCAGAGATACTCCATAAGTTTTCCAAGATTCAACCCCTAGCTACGAACATTCATGCCCGCGGTTTTGATCGCGTTTTTGAAACGGACATAAGAAGTTCAAAAAATTGAAAAGATTTGCATCGTGTCATTATGTGACCTAGTTTCCAGGAAAAATAACAAACTTGGAGTACGGCAAATTTCCTAAAAAGGTGTTATCATAAACGAGCTATCGTGTATGAAGATCCATGGCTTTCAAGGCGAATGGCCAATGTTATCACAACATCCATGTTATAATTTGTTAAAATGATATCATAGTTTGCACAAGTTTGCATCTTCGAATGGAAAACAATGTTGCCTAAGTAAGTTTTCATTTTCTTTGCAAAAAAAAAATCCATTTTCCATTTTCGGAGTGGGAAAAACCAGTTCTTTTGTGAAGAACCTACCAAATCTTTGTTACAAAATTGTACCACACCATTTTTCAAAAATATTAGACCACATTTTATTGTTTCAAAAGGGTGTTACAAGCTTTTCACCCTCCTCAAATTAATTTCCATTTTCACAGTGCCCAAAATGAGTTTTTTTGTGAAGAACCTATAAAATACTTGTTGCAAAATTGGACCATGCCATTTTAAAAAAAATATTAGACCGAATTTTACGTACAATTGACCAAATGGTTGCATGCCAAAAGATTTCATCAAAAATATTTGTTGAAAAATGGGACTGCGCCAATTGTAGAAAATATTAGACCAAATTTTATGTGTAATTAAACTTCTTTTCATATAGTTGCTATATTTTAGTATACGTGTAAAATATTTTATGCACATTTAACACTTTAAATACTTGTTTAACATTTTTACGAAATCGGATTTTTAAATATATTTTCATATACATGTTAAATATTTTTTTCAACACTTTTGTATACATGTGATACATTTTTTACATACATTTAGCATTTTGAAAACACATGATTAACATTTTTGTAGAATTGATTAACATTTTTGTATACATTATAGCATATCATATTTCTTCATTCAGTTTAGACATTTTTCATATACATAAAAAATGGACACTTTTAACATGATGTATTTTTAAGATTAAGATTTTTAAGTTTTTATATAATGTTTTTTAATATGTGTTTATTTAACTATGATATTTCAAATTATAAACAAAGGTAAAGAAATAAAATAGAAATGTGAAGGAAAAAATCCCACTTAGCCACGTTCTAGGCCCAACAAAGGAACGTATCCGAGTGTGGCCGAGCATGGGATATGTTCACAAACAGAAAATGCTTTGGTACATCATGCACGCTTGTGTGATCATGCATAACATGATCATCGAGAATGAGCGTGGCCAAGACGTAGACTACTCTCGGTATGAGCTCTTGGGACATCCCGTGAGAGCGCGACGGAGGGCTGAAAGGGTGGCCCGTTTTGTTGCCTCCTATCATGCCATTCGACGTCCCGCAGCGCATAATGATCTTCAGAAGGATCTCATTGAGGAGTGGTGGGCATGGAATGGACGACAAAGAGCATCATGATTTGTGCGTTCGATATTGTATTATTGAACTATTTGTTCTGTTTATTGCACTATTTGTTGTATTGAACGATAAACTGTTTATTTGAGTTGTAATAACAAAATTGAACTATTTATTTCGATTTATTTTTGTTTGTGTTTGATCATTTTGCTTCTGTTTTGGAATGCATATGTTGTTTGTGCGAGAGTCGCGCGCGCTGCATTTTTGCGCACTGCTAGAGCTGTGCGCGCTGCATTTTAGCGCGGCTGCTGGAGCTAGCGCTGCCCGCCGAGCCAAATCTGGCGATGGGCGCATGGCAAAGTAGTTTTTAGCGCGGCGCGCGTTCGGCGGCTTTTGGAGATGCTCTAAATTGCTCACACGAACCATTTTTTGCGTACGAGGAGGCGATCGTCAAGGCGACTAGGTTTTGCTGGGTCAACGTCGTCCGCCCCGGTGGCAGCGCTGGTGCCGGCGTTCTTGTCCCAGGGCGGCGACCTCGTGTCATCGCTGCTGGTCCTCCAATCTCTACTGCAGGCTTTCTTGATGGTTTTCCACCAGGGTTCGGAGAGTAGATCCGTTGTCTGCTTCTTCGTCTACGGCCGGTGAAGCATATGTTGCAGATTTGTTGAAGCTGTGATCTAGCGTTTAGCCTAGATTTATTGATGTGAGGGTGATAATCGTTTGTGGGCAATGAAGACCGTCTGCTGGAACTGCCGTGGTATGGCCAGTACCGCGGCAGAGAGAGCGCTTCTGGACGTCCAGAAGCAATGAGGGCCGGATGTATTTTTTTTCTGTCCAAGACACATCTGAATAAAGTTAGGGCAGAAAAGCTAATGAGAAAACTAAAGATGGATCACTTTGATGTGGTGGAGAGTGTAGGGGCCAGCGGTGGCCTCTTACTGTTGTGGCGCAATCCTTTTGTGCTAGAAGTGATGGGTAAGACAAAGAATTTCATTGACGTAAAAGTGGGTGCGGTGGCGGATGAAAATTGGCGGTTTACTGGATTCTATGGTGAACCCAAATGGGAAGATAAACACCTGACTTGGGACTTCCTGAGGAACCTGTGATTGCAGGCATCTTTGCCGTGGGTTGTCATAGGGGATTTCAACGAAATCCTCTACTCTCATGAAAAAGAAGGAGGAGCTCCAAGACCAGTACATATAATGCAGAATTTCCGCAATGCTCCGGTTGATTGCGAGCTGGATGACATGGGTTGCTCAGGAGAACTTTTCACTTGGATAAGACGGCGCCTCAGGGAACGACTGGACCGAGCTGTGTGCAACGCTGGGTTCCATGGCCTTTTTCCTGATGCAAAGATAGTTAATGCTCCACATACAAAATCTAACTATAGACCTCTCATGCTGGACACAAAGGGTGATGCGGGAAGCACATTCCATCATGGGCAGGGGCAGTGGCGGTTTGAGGCAAGCTGGCTTAAAGAAAGCGACGTTGTGGACAGAGTTACTGAGGCATGGAATCGAATGCCCAGTTCAGTACCACTGTCAGAACGAACGGTGGCAGTGCATTTGGAGCTGCATGACCGGGACCGAAGAGTTCTGAAGTCCCCCCCCCCCAACACCGTCTAAAAAAATCTGAAGGAGGAGCTTGAATCTTTGCAGTCGGGGCCACTCACTGATGAGTCGGCGGACAGGCGAAGACATCTGCTGATTGAGATTGAAGAGACCATGGAGAAAGAAGAAATCTATTGGGTTCAATGAGCCAGAGCGAATTGGCTTAAATTTGGTGACCAAAACAGAAACTTCTTCAACAATTTTGCATCAGCCAGGAAGGAGAGGAACTTTATTCGTCGGCTTATGGACGATAGCGGGAATTGGAGAGAGGACAATGAATCTATGAAATCATTGATTGATAACTATTTTCAGCATCTCTTTTCTACAGAAGTTACTGTTCCAAACCTAGAGGTCCTTGATAAAGTAAAGCCTAAAGTTTTATCTTATATGAATGAAGCTCTACTTGCACCTTATACGGAGGAAGAGGTAAAGCGAGCGTTGTTCAGCATTGGGGATTTAAAAGCCCCTGGCCTCGATGGCTTACATGCGATCTTTTATAAAAAAATCTGGCACCTCCTAGGTGATGACCTCATGAAAGAAGTTTTGCAGGCAGTGAACAATGGGGTGATTCCTGAAGGATGGAACACCACCACAATTGTTTTGATCCCCAAAGTTGATACACCGGAGAAGGTCACACAATTTAGACCGATAAGCTTATGCATTGTGGTATATAAAGTCATTGCAAAACTGCTGGCAGCTAGGCTAAAAGTTTTCCTTCCTGATATTATTAGTGAAACACAAAGTGCATTTGTCCCTAGTCAGATCATCACTGACAATGTAATTGTCGCTTATGAGTG
The DNA here is from genome assembly GCA_021437245.1 of Aegilops speltoides. NCBI lineage: Eukaryota > Viridiplantae > Streptophyta > Magnoliopsida > Poales > Poaceae > Aegilops > Aegilops speltoides. The sequence continues at coordinate 85,708,660 of CM038145.1, read as the reverse complement.
TTTGCACTATGATGAAGAAAAAGAGGGGGAAGGTTGGAACATGTGTAGTAAAATTAGACATGCATAAGGCATATGACCAAGTTGAATGGGTGTTCATGGAGGCAATATTGCAGAAATTGGGCTTTAACACCCGATGGATCTCACTTATCATGGCATGTGTCACATCTATACAATACAAAGTGAGATTTAGTTCTAATGAGATGGAGCAATTTTCACCAACTAGAGGCTTCAGACAAGGGGACCCCTTGTCCCCATATTTGTTTCTGCTATGCGCTGAAGGTCTGTCAGCTTTAATTGCTCATGAAGAGGAGAATGGGCACCTGAAGGGAGTCCAGGTTTGTCATGACTACATTTATTTCTCACTTATTATTTGTTGATGACTCATTAATACTCATGAGGACAGATTCTACCAATGCTACTACTCTAAAGAGGATTCTGGATGACTACTATGCTGCTTCTGGGCAACTGGTTAGTGCCGCCAAATCCTCTATCTATTTCAGTCCTAATACTCATGTTGATGAGAAGGTGGAAGTTTGTCAGATCCTTGATATTATGACCGAATCCTTGTCGGATAAATATTTGGGTCTTCCATCAATGATCGGTGTTAACTCGGGTGGATCATTTTAAGAATCTTATTGAAAGAATACAGACGCTAGTGAATGGCTGGAAAGAAAGAACATTATATTATGGGGGTGAGGAGGCTCTAATCAAAGCGGTGGCTGAAGCCATCCCAACATATGCGATGGGTGTATTCAATTTCCAAAAAAAAATATGTAAGGGAATCACTGATATTATATCACATTTTTGGTGGGGTGATGACGAAGACCAAAAAAAATTACATTGGTTTGCATGGTGGAAGATGTGCGTCCCTAAAGTATGGGGCAGTATGGGTTTCCGTGATATCCAATTTCAATCTTGCAATGCTTGCTAAACAATGTTGGTGGCTCATTGATAATTATGATTTGCTATGTGCGAAAGTTTTAAGATCAAAGTACTATCCTTTTGGTGACTTGTTAAACTGTGATTTAAATAAGGGATCCTCCTACGCATGGCAAAGCATTTGGTCAGGAACCCAGACTTTTAAAAAGGGCTGCATATGGAGAGTTGGAAACGGATTGAAAATCAATATTTGGGAGGACTGTTGGATACCAAACAGTAGCTCCCAGAAGATTATCACAGCTCGTGGTAATTGTGTTCTCACTACAGTTAATGAGCCCATAAGTCCAGTCACGGGAGAATGGGATGGAGCATTGATCCGTGATAATTTCTGGCATATTGATGCTGAGGGAATTCTGAAAATTTCAATATTTCAGCATGACACTGAGGATTTTATTGCTTGGCACCTCACAAAATCAGGCATATTTAGTGTCCGCTCAGCATACTATAGGCAGTGGAAGGAATGCTACGAATCCAATAATGCGAACCCAGTTGGTATTCGAGGTTCCTCACCTCATCCAGTATGGAAAAAGCTATGGAATTTGAAAGAACAGGGAAAGGTGAAAATTTTCCTGTGGAGATGTATGCATGATGCAATTCCCTGCCATTGCGTGCTAGCTAATAGGCACATATCACAATCTGCTTAATGCCCAATTTTCTCATGATTTGCAGATGATATAGCACATCTCTTACTTAAATGTGATAGAGCACAAGACATTTGGAGGGGGCTCGGACTGCATGAAATAATAGCCAAAGTGGCAATACCGGGTCGATCGGGCGCTGAAATCATTGAGATATTCCCGTGCGATCCAGAACACAACACTAAATATATGGACCAGGTGGTATTTCCTGAATTGATTGCGGTGGCATCATGGTATCTGTGGTAGCAGAGGAGAAGCATAACTCGGCAGGAACCAGTGCAATCTCCAACACGGACGAGCCAGGCGATTCAAGCTTTGTCTTTTAACTTTGTACGGGCTGCATGTAAACCAACGATGATCTTGCGTCTTAATCACTGTAAAAAAACACTACTGAATCAGTTAGCCCTGAATGTCGACGCTGCGTTTTCAGAGGATACTAACTCGGGGGCCTGCGGCGCCATTATCCGGGACAGCGGGGGCTTTTCTATTGCGGCATCTATAGCAAAACCTGAACATGTCGCGGATGTGTTATCAGCCGAAGCTGCAGCTCTGGTTGAAGGCTTAAAATTGGCTAATACAGTTGGGAGCAACTCCTTGTTGATGCAAACAGATAGTTTGATTTTAGTGGAGGCTCTCCAACAAAACACTGGGCACTCGATGGTGGCATGCCCAATTCTTGAAGAATGTCGTTTACTAATAGTTAATTTCGGAAAGGTCGTTTTTATGCATTGTAACCACGAATCAAATATGGTGGCTCATTTGCTAGCGCAGAATGGAAGTGTTGATCCACCAAACTTGTGGTTGGACTCACCTCTAGTTTTCATTTCTGATTATTTAGCGGATGATGTAAACGTTGTTGAATTTTAATAAAGCTAGCCATGATGGCCTTTCCCTCAAAAAAAGGGCGCGCATACATATCCCATGTTAATTGGTCGTAACTGACAAAAATGAGGCAGTTGATCAGTGTTGTCTGCTCTACGATCCTCTCGTGTAAGAAACTTACAACTATTCTCACCCAAATGGCCGTTATGGTTTAGGGTTTGGACCCTCTTGATAACCCACAAGTGTAGGGGTAATTGTAGCCTCTTTCAATAAGTAAGAGTGTCGAACCCAACGAGGAGCTAAAGGTAGAACAAATATTCTCTCAAGTCCTATCTCGCCATCGACATTTACTCTCACGACGCTTAGTGTTCGCTTTACCTAGAACAAGTATGAAACTAGAAGTACTTTGTAGGTGTTGTTGGATAGGTTTGCAAGATAATAAAGAACATGTAAATATAAACTAGGGGCTGTTTAGATAAAGAAACTATAAAGTAAATATAGCGAGTGTGGAAAAGTGGTGGTACGAGTTGTGAAATTACCCCTAAGCAATCGACTACGTTACTGGACCGATAATCACTATTGCAATTCTATTTGAGGGAGAGGCATAAGCTAACATACTTTCTCTTCTTGGATCATATGCACTTATAATTGGAACTCTAGTAAGCATCCGCAACTACTAAAGATCATTAAGGTAAAGCACAACCATAGCATTAAAGTATCAAGTCTCCTTTATCCCATACGCAAACAACCTACTTACTCGGGTCTGTGCTTCTGTCACTCACGCCACCCACCATAAGCAAATCATGAACATATTGCAAACCCTACAGCGGGAATCCCTCACACTTGCGCGACACGGAGAGCACCATAGGACAGCACCAATAATAAACCATGCAACTCAAACCAATCATAGCAATTCATCAATCACCAATAGGACAAGAAAATCTACTCAGACATCATAGGATGGCAACACATCATTGGATAATAATATGAAGCATAAAGTGAAGGAAATATGCCCTAGAGGCAATAATAAAGTTATTATTTATTTCCTTATTTCAAGATAAATGTTTATCATTCATGCTAGAATTGTATTAACCGGAAACATGATACATGTGTGAATGCATAGACAAAACAACATGTCACTAGTATGCCTCTACTAGACTAGCTTGTTAATCAAAGATGGTTATGTTTCCTAACCATGAACAAAGAGTTGTTATTTGATTAACAAGGTCACATCATTAGTAGAATGATCTGATTGACATGACCCATTCCATTAGCTTAGCACACGATCGTTTAGTATGTTGCTCTGCTTTTATCCATGACATATACATGTTCCTGTAACTATGAGATTATGCAACTCCCGTTTGCGGAGGAACACTTTGGTGCTACCAAACGTCACAACGAATCGGGTGATTATAAAGGAGTACTACAGTGTCTCCAAAGGCGATGTTGGGTTGGCGTATTTGAGATTAGGTTTTGTCACTCCGATTGTCGGAGAGGTATCTCTGGGCCCTCTCGGTAATGCACATCATCAAGCCTTGCAAGCATTACAACTAATGAGTTAGTTGTGAGATGACGTATTCACGGAACGAGTAAAGAGACTTGCCGTAACGAGATTGAACTAGGTATTGGATACCGACGATCGAATCTCGGGCAAGTAACATACCGATGACAAAGGGAACAACGTATGTTGTTATGCGGTCGACCGACAAAGATCTTCGTAGAATATGTAGGAACCAATATGGGCATCCAGGTCCCGCTATTGGTTATTGACCGGAGACGTGTCTCGGTCATGTCTACATTGTTCTCGAACCGTAGGGTCCGCACGCTTAAGGTTTCGATGGCGGTTATTATGAGTTTATATATTTTGATGTACCGAAGAAGTTGGTCCCGGATGTGATCACGGACATGACGAGGAGTCTCGAAATGGTCGAGACATAAAGATTGATATATTGGAAGCCTATATTTGGAGTTGAATGGTTCCGGTGAAAACAGAATTTATCGAGTACAGGAGGTTACCGGAACCCCGGAACTAAATGGGCCATAGTGGGCCTTGGTGGAAAGGAGAAAGGGCCAGCCCTAGGTGGCACAGCCCCCCCTTCCCTAGTCCTACTAGGACTAGGAAAGGGCGCCCCCTCTCTCTCTCCCCCTCCGGTGAATCCTATTCCAACTAGGATTGGAGGGGAATCCTACTCCCGGAGGAGTATGACTCCTGGCGCGCCTCCCTTGGCCGGCCCCCTCCCCTGCTCCTTTATATCACGGGGGGGGCACCCTAGGACACACAAGTTTGATCTACGGATCGTTCCTTAGCCGTGTCGGTGCCCCCTCCACCATATTCCACCTCGGTCATACCGTCGCGAAGCTTAAGCGAAGCCTGCTTGCCGTGAAACATCAAGATCGTCACCACACCGTCGTCTTGTGAAACTCTCCCTCGACACTCGGCTGGATCGAGTCGAGGGACGTCATCGAGCTGTACGTGTGTCAAGAACTCGGGCGCGGAGTAACGGCGCGGGATCGGTCGGATCGCGAGGAGAACGTACGACTACTTCCTCTACGTTGTGATCGCTTCCGCTTCGGGTCTACAAGGGTATGTAGACAACACTCTCCCCTCTCGTTGCTATACATCACCACGATCTTGAGTGTGCGTAGGAAATTTTTTGAAATTACTACGTTCCCCAACAGTGGTATCAGAGCCTAGGTTTTTTCTATGGTTTGATGTTTTGCACGAGTAGAACACAAGTGAGTTGTGGGCGATACAAGTCATACTTTGGTTCAGCGGTATTGTGAGATGAAGCGGCCCGGACCGACATTACGCGTACGCTTACGCGAGACTGGTTTCACCGCTGCGAGCACTCGTTGCTTAAAGGTGACTGGCGGGTGTCTGTCTCTCTCACTTTAGTTGAACCAAGTGTGGCTACGCCCGGTCCTTGAGAAGGTTAAAACGGAGTCTATTTGACGAAGTATCGTTGTGGTTTTGATGCGTAGGTGAGACTGGTTCTTGCTTAAGCCCGTAGCAGCCACGTAAAATTTGCAACAACAAAGTAGAGGACGTCTAACTTGTTTTTGCAGGGCATGTTGTGATGTGATATGGTCAAGACGTGATGCTATATTTTTGTATGAGATGATCATGTTTTGTAACCGGTTATCGGCAATCGGCGAGAGCCATATGGTTGTCGCTTTATTGTATGCAATGCAATGCGCCTGTAATGCTTTACTTTATCACTAAGCGGTAGCGATAGTCGTAGAAGCATAAGTTTGGCGAGGCGACAACAATGCTACGATGGAGATCAAGGTGTCGCGCGGTGGCGATGGTGATCATGGTGGTGCTCGGAGATGAAGATCACGAAGCACAAGATGATGATGACCATATCATATCACTTATATTGATTTGCATGTGATGTTTATCCTTTATGCATCTTATCTTGCTTTGATTGACGGTAGCATTATAAGATGATCTCTCACTAAATTATCAAGAAGTGTTCTCCCGGTATGCACCGTTGCCAAAGTTAAATCGTGCCCGGACACCACGTGATGATCGGGTGTGATAAGCTCTCGTCCATCTACAACGGGTGCAAGCCAGTTTTGCACCGCAGAATACTCGGGTTATACTTGACGAGCCTAGCATATGCGATATGGCCTCGGAACACGGAGACCGAAAGGTCGGCGTGAATCATATAGTAGATATGATCAACATAAGATGTTCACCATTGAAAACTACTCCATTTCACGTGATGATCGGTTATGGTTTAGTTGATTTGGATCACGTGATCACTTAGATGACTAGAGATGTCTTTCTAAGTGGGAGTTCTTAAGTAATATGATTAATTGAACTTAAATTTATCATGAACTTAGTACTGATAGTATCTTGCTTGTTTATGTTTGATTGTAGATAGATGGCTCGTCTTTGTTGTTCCGTTGAATTTTAATGCGTTCCTTGAGAAAGCAAAGTTGAAAGATGATGGTAGCAATTACACGGATGGGTCCGTAACTCGAGGATTATCCTCATTGCTGCATGAAAGAGTTACGTCTGGATGCACCGCTGGGTGCGAACTGCTTCTTGATGCTGGCGACGCGGCGTTAAGAACGTCTGGCGAGCAAAGCTGATGACTACTCTATAGTTCGATGTGCCATGCTTTACGGCTTAGAACCGGGACTTCAACGGCGTTTTGAGCGTCATGGAGCATATGAGATGTTCCAGAGTTGAAGTTAATATTCCAACAGAATGCCCGGATTGAGAGATATGAAGTCTCCAATAAGTTCTATAGCTGCAAGATGGAGGAGAATAGTTACATTAGTGAGCACATACTCGTAATGTCGGGTACTACAATCACTTAACACAATTGGGAGTTAATCTTCCGGATGATTGTGTCATTGATGAATTCTTCAATCACGCCACCAAGCTACAAAGGCTTCGTGATGAACTATAATATGCAAGGGTTAGTAAAGACTATACAGAGCTCTTCGCAATGCTAAAGGCTGCGGAGGTAGAAATCAAGAAGGAGCATCAAGTGTTGATGGTCAATAAGACCACTAGTTTCAAGAAGAAAGGCAAAGGGAAGAAGAAGGAACTTCAAGAAGAACAGCAAGCAAGTTGTCGCTCAGGAGAAGAAACCCAAGTCTGGACCTAAGCCTGAAATCGAGTGCTTCTACCGCAAGCGATCGGTCCTTTGGAGCGGAACTGCCCCAAGTATTTGGCGGATAAGAAGGATGGCAAGGTGAACAAAGGTATATGTGATATACATGTTATTGATGTGTACCTTACTAGAGCTCGCAGAGCACTGGTATTTGATCTTGGTTACATTGCTAATATTTGCAACTCGAAGCAGGGGACTACGGATTGCGAACACCGGCAAAGGGCGAGGTGGCGATCGCGTGGGAAATGGTTCCAAAGTCGATGTGATCGCGGTCGGCACGCTACCTCTACATCTACCTTGGGATTAGTTTTAGACCTAAATAATTGTTATTTGGTGCTGCGTTGAGCATGAACATTATATCTGGATCTTGTTTGATGCGAGACGGTTATTCATTTAAATCGAGAGAATAATGGTTGTTCTATTTATATGAGTAATATCTTTTATGGTCATGCACCCTTGAAGAGTGGTCTATTTTGATGAATCTCGATAGTAGTGATACACATATTCATAATGTTGAAACCAAAAGATGCAGAGTTGATAATGATAGTGCAACTTATTTGTGGCACCGCCGTTTAGGTCATATCGGTGTAAAGCGCATGAAGAAACTCCATCTTGATGGACTTTTGGAGTCACTTGATTATGAATCACTTGGCACTTAAGAACCGTGCCTCATGGGCAAGATGACTAGAACCCGTTCTCCGGTACTATGGAGAGAGCAACAGATTTGTTGGAAATCATACATACAGATGTATGTGGTCCGATGAATGTTGAGGCTCGTGGCGGATATCGTTATTTTCTCACCTTCACAGATGACTTAAGCGAGATATGGGTATATCTACTTAATGAAACATAAGTCTGAAACATTTGAAAAGTTCAAAGAATTTCAGAGTGAAGTTGAAAATCATCGTAACAAGAAAATTAAATTTCTACGATCGATCGTGGAGGTGAATATTTGAGTTCTGAGTTTGGTCTACATTTGAAACAATGCGGAATAGTTTAGCAACTCCGCCACCGGAACACCACAACGTAATGGTGTGTCCGAGCGTCGTGTCGTACTTTACTAGATATGGTGCGATCTATGATGTCTCTTCTGATTTACCGCTATCGTTTTGGGGTTATGCTCTAGAGGCGGCCGCATTCACATGAATAGAACACCGTCGAAATCCGTTGAGACGACACCTTATGAACTATGGTTTGGCAAGAAACCAAAGTTGTCGTTTCTAAAAGTTTGGGGATGCGATGCTTATGTGAAAAAGCTTCAACCTGATAAGCTCGAACCCAAATCGAGAAATGTGTCTTCATAGGATACCCAAAGGAGACAGTTGGGTACACCTTCTATCACAGATCCGAAGGCAAGACATTCGTTGCTAAGAATGGATCCTTTCTAGAGAAGGAGTTTCTCTCGAAAGAAGTGAGTGGGAGGAAAGTGGAACTTGATGAGGTAATAGTACCTTCTCCCTTACTTGAAAGTAGTTAAATCGCAGAAACCGGTTTACGAGACACCTACACCAAGTAGTGAGGAAGTTGATGATGTTGATCATGAAACTTGAGATCAAGTTACTCTGAAACCTCGTAGATCAACCAGAGTAAGATCCGCACCAGAGTGGTACGGCAATCCTGTTCGGAAATCATGCTACTAGATCATGATGAACCTACGAACTATGAAGAAGCGATGGTGAGCCCAGATTCATAAAATGGCTTGAGGCCATGAAATCTGAAATGGGATCCATGTATGAAAACAAAGTATGGACTTTGGTTGACTTGCCCGAGGGTCGGCAAGCAATAGAAAACAAGTGGATCTTCAAGAAGAAGACCGACGACGACGGTAATGTTATCGTCTACAAAGCTCGACTTGTCGCAAAGGGTTTCGACAAGTTCAAGGGATTGACTACGATGAGACCTTCTCACCCGTAGCGATGCTTAAGTCCGTCCGAATCATGTTAGCAATTGCCGCATTTTATGATTATGAAATTTGGCAAATGGATGTAAAGACTGCATTCTGAATGGATTTACGGAAGAAGAGTTGTATATGATGCAACCGAAGGTTTTATCGATCCAAAGGGAGCTAACAAAGTGTGCAAGCTCCAGCGATCCATCTATGGACTGGTGCAAGCATCTCGAGTCGGAATAAGCGCTTTGATAGTGTGATCAAAGCATTTGGGTTTGTCTGGACTTTTGGAGAAGCTCAGATTTACAAGAAAGTGAGTGGGAGCTCAGTAGCATTTACGATATTATATGTAGATGACATATTGCTGATCGGAAATGATATAGAATTCTGGATAGCATAAAGGGATACTTGAATAAGAGTTTTCAATGAAAGACCTCGGTGAAGCTGCTTACATATTGGGCATTAAGATCTATAGAGATAGATCAAGACGCTTGATTGGACTTTCACAAAGCACATACCTTGACAAAATTTTGAAGAAGTTCAAAATGGATCAAGCAAGGAAAGGGTTCTTGCACTGTGTTACAAGGTGTGAAATTGAGTAAGACTCAATGCCCGACCACTGCAGAAGATAGAGAGAAATGAAAGATGTTCCTATGCTTCACCATAGGCTCTATCATGTATGCAATCTTGTGTACCAGACTGATGTGTGCCTTGCTATAAGCCTAGCAGGAGGTACCAAAGTAATCCAGAGTGGATCATCGACACAGCGGTCAAGAACATCTGAAATACCGAAAAGGACTAAGGATATGTTTCTCGTATATGGAGGTGACAAAGAGCTCATCGTGGCAGTTACGTTGATGCAAGCTTTGACACCGATCCGACGATTCTAAATCGCAGACGGATCGTATTTACACTAAGCGGAGGAGCTGTCGGTTGGTGCGGTTCTAAACAAAGCGTCGTGGCGGGATCTACATGTGAAGCGGAGTACATAGCAGCTTCGAAGCAGCTAATGAAGGAGTGCGGATGAAGGAGTTCATATCCGATCTAGGTGTCATACCTAGTGCATCGGGTCCAATGAAAATCTTCGTGACAATCTTGGAGCAATTGCCTTAGCGAAGAATCCAGATTTCACAAGAGGACCAAGCACATCAAGAGACGCTTCAATTCCATCCGGGACTTAGTCCGTGGGAGACATAGAGATTTGCAAGATACATACGGATCTGAATGTTGCGCACCGTTGACTAAGCCTCTTCCACGAGCAAAACATGATCAGCACCAAGACTCCATGGGTGTTAGAATCATTACTATGTAATCTAGATTATTGACTCTAGTGCAAGTGGGAGACTGAAGGAAATATGCCCTAGAGGCAATAATAAAGTTATTATTTATTTCCTTATTTCATGATAAATGTTTATCATTCATGCTAGAATTGTATTAACCGGAAACATGATACATGTGTGAATGCATAGACAAAACAACATGTCACTAGTATGCCTCTACTAGACTAGCTTGTTAATCAAAGATGGTTATGTTTCCTAACCATGAACAAAGAGTTGTTATTTGATTAACAAGGTCACATCATTAGTAGAATGATCGATTGACATGACCCATTCCATTAGCTTAGCACACGATCGTTTAGTATGTTGCTCTGCTTTTATCCATGACATATACATGTTCCTGTAACTATGAGATTATGCAACTCCGTTTGCGGAGGAACACTTTGGTGCTACCAAACGTCACAACGTGAATCGGGTGATTATAAAGGAGTACTACAGGTGTCTCCAAAGGCGATGTTGGGTTGGCGTATTTCGAGATTAGGTTTTGTCACTCCGATTGTCGGAGAGGTATCTCTGGCCCTCTCGGTAATGCACATCATCAAGCCTTGCAAGCATTACAACTAATGAGTTAGTTGTGAGATGACGTATTCGGAACGAGTAAAGAGACTTGCGTAACGAGATTGAACTAGGTATTGGATACCGACGATCGAATCTCGGGCAAGTAACATACCGATGACAAAGGAACAACGTATGTTGTTATGCGGTCTGACCGACAAAGATCTTCGTAGAATATGTAGGAACCAATATGGGCATCCAGGTCCGCTATTGGTTATTGACCGGAGACGTGTCTCGGTCATGTCTACATTGTTCTCGAACCGTAGGGTCCGCACGCTTAAGGTTTCAATGCGGTTATTATGAGTTTATGTATTTTGATGTACGAAGAAGTTGAGTCCGGATGTGATCACGGACATGACGAGGAGTCTCGAAATGGTCGAGACATAAAGATTGATATATTGGAAGCCTATATTTGGAGTTCGAATGGTTCCGGTGAAAACAGAATTTATCGAGATCTAGGGAGGTTACCGAACCCCGGGAACTAAATGGGCCATAGTGGGCCTTGGTGGAAAGGAGAAAGGGCCAGCCCTAGGTGGCGCGTGCCTCCCCTTCCCTAGTCCTACTAGGACTAGGAAAGGGGCCGCCCCCTCTCTCTCTTTCCCTCCGGTGAATCCTATTCCAACTAGGATTGGAGGGAATCCTACTCCCGAGGAGTAGGACTCCTGGCAGCGCCTCCCTTGGCCGGCCGGCCCCTCCCCTTTCTCCTTTATATCACGAGGCGGGGGGAACCCTAGGACACACAAGTTTGATCTACGGATCGTTCCTTAGCCGTGTCGGTGCCCCCTCCACCATATTCCACCTCGGTCATACCGTCATGAAGCTTAGGCGAAGCCTGCCGATGAAACATCAAGATCGTCACCACACCGTCGTCTTGTGAAACTCTCCCTCGACACTTGGCTGGATCGGAGTACGAGGGACGTCATCGAGCTGTACGTGTGTCAAGAACTCGGGCGCCGGGATCGGTCGGATCGCGAGGAGAACGTACGACTACTTCCTCTACGTTGTGATCGCTTCCGCTTCGGGTCTACAAGGGTATGTAGACAACACTCTCCCCTCTCGTTGCTATACATCACCACGATCTTGAGTGTGCGTAGGAAAATTTTTGAAATTACTACGTTCCCCAACATAAAGCACCATGTTCAAGTAGAGGGTACAACGGGTTGTGGGAGAGTGGACCGCTGTAGATAGAAGGAGGAAGGTGATGGAGATGTTGGTGAAGATGGCGGAGGTGTTGGTGAAGATCGCGGTGATGATGATGGCCCCCGGCAGCGTTCCGGCGCCACCGGAAGCAAGGGGGAGAGGGCCCCCTTCTTCTTCTTCTTCCTTGACCTTCTCCCTAGATGGGAGAAGGGTTTCCCCTCTGGTCCTTGGCTCCCATGGCGTGGGAGGGGTGAGAGCCCCTCCAAGATTGGATCTATCTCTCTATCTCTCTCTCTTTCTGCGTTCTCAGATTCTGCCCTTCCACCGTTTTTTTATATCCGGAGATCCGTAACCCCGATTGGGGCGAATCTTTCGCCCAGATTTTTATCATAAATTAGCTTTCTTGCGGCAAAAGAAGAGCATCAACCGCCTTACGGGGTGCCCACGAGAGTCCAGGGCGCGCCTGCCCCTCTGGAGCGCGCCCCCCTGTCTCGTGGCCCCATCGGGCACCGTCTCGAGTTGATTCTTCCTCCCAAAAATCACAAATATTCCAAAATAATTCTCCGTCCATTTTTATCCCGTTTGGACTCCGTTTGATATTGGGTTTCTACGAAACATAAAACATGCAACAAACAGGAACTGGCACTGGGCACTGGATCAATATGTTAGTCCCAAAAAATAGTATAAAAAGTTGCCTAAAGTATATGAAAGTTGAAAAATATTGGCATGGAATAATCAAAAATTATAGATACGACGAAGACATATCACCTCTCAAGTAGCTTACGACCAACTGGATTGAAATGGTCGTACAATTACGATCAACTTACCCGCGATCGCTAAGAGAAGGTCACAAGTTAACATATTTCTTGTAGAGTCATGCCATCCACATGGCCATGGCCACAGGACAGGACCGATCCACGGGCTTTGCCCATGAGCACCGCGGAGCCACCACCAAGGCCGTCACCCCGGCCTCCAAGCCCTTGATACCACCTCAACCGAGACCCGCCACTACCCCAACCAAATAAACGAGCAAAAAGGACCCGCCTTTTGCACCCCTGGGCGGTCCCAGCGGCGAGACCCAATAGAGTGGCCAAAACTGGCCTCCATCGACCCGTCCAATGGTAGTGGGCGCGAACGGGGTCGGCCTTGCTGTCGAGCTCGAGACGAGCTCGGTCCTGCTGCCGAACGCGAGACGGGCGATGGATCGCAGCTGGGGGAGGTCTGCCCTTTAACCCGCAAATTTTTTTTACAGAGAAGTACAAATGTATTGGTATTATTATTTTTGCGAGAAAAACTTCCAATCTATTCATCTTCAATCATGGTAGTACAACGAACACTAGAAATAATAAACCAGATCCATAGACTACCTAGCGATGACTACAAGCACTGAAGCGAGCCGAAGGCGCGCCGCTGTCATCGCCCCTCCCTCGTCGGAGCCGGACAAACCTTGTTGTAGTAGACAGTCGAGAAGTCATCGTGCTAAGGCCCCGTAGAATCAATGCACCAGACTAGCAACCGCCGCAGATGAAGAGTGTAGATCAAAAGGATTCAATCTGAAAACACACGAACGAAAACGAACGACGAACAGATCCGAGCAAATCCATCAAAGACAAATCCGTCGGAGACACAACTCCACACGTCCACCGATGATGCAAGATGTATCACCGGAACGAGGGCTAGGCGGGGAGACCTTTATTCCATCTAAAAAGAAACAAGTGTGTTGGTATTACCGCATGAAGCATAAATATATGGTTTTGGAAGTATGTTTGATTTTTTAATGAACTCTAAAATATAGCATCTAACTTTAAAATAAGGACGCTGATAACGCCAACACGTGTGGGCGTTAAAGGGGCTGGCCACGCACCGTGTGTGGTGTGAGCAGGAGGTAGCCCACATGGGTTGTGTGTGGGTGGCCATTAGAATTGCCCACACGTGTGGGCGCGGCTACTTCGTGCCACACACCCAATAAGTACTACTCATCTTCACCCCGCGCGTGTGGCACGAAGCAAAAATGCCCACACGTCCTAGCGCAGCTACGTTAGGTACCCGCGGGATGACGATTTAGTTGCCATCCTGGTTGGCAGATGTAATTATCTGGGATGGCAAGTGTAGTTGTAAAAGCATGACAACTCTATCTGTTTTGATTAACTATAGTTGCCATGTCTAATTTATGGTAGTTGTCGCATGTAATCAAATTGTAGTTACCGTGTGTGATTAACTACTTGCCACACATGATCAAACAGTAGTTGTCATGTGTGTTTGCCTAGTTGGCACGTGTGGTCCAACCATAGTTGCCATGTATAGTTAATCACAGTTGCCATGTGTGTTTATCTGGTTGTCACGTACGCGCAACTGCAGTTGCCGTCTAGCAAAAGAATCACAGTTGCCATGTTTGTTTACCTAGTTGCCACGTTCGCGTAATTGCAGTTGCCATCCACAACGTGGGAGTGTCGTGTGGACAAAATCAGTTCGCCCACACGCGCATGGACTAGGTGGTGGCTGTGTGGGCAGAAACTAGTTCGCCCACCAGCACAGCTGGCAACACCGTGATGCGGGCGTGTGGGCAAACTCTCCAACGCACACACACCAGCCTCGTCATACGAGGCACACCAAATCCACATTTTCGTGTCAAGATTCGTGCAAAAGACAATCAACGACCATCCAGACGTGTGGGCGAGTTGAAGAACGCCCACACGTGTGGGCGTTAGTGTTTTCGTAAAATAATTGATGCGAGTATCATAACAGTGAAACCGTTCATAAATTGGACGCTCAATTTGAGAGACATTTCGTTGTGAGAATCAAACACCAACAATAGCCTCCGAATATTGGTGCAGCTCTCCTCCTCGTCGATCACCGCCTTCGCCTATGAAGGCGCGGCCAAGGCCTCCTCTCAGCGCCCGTCCCCTCTCTCTTCCTCCTTCTGCCGCCGTCGCGGCGCTGCCTCGAGCCTCGCCGGCGACTTAATGGCGGCGGCCCCGACCCTTCCCGTCTAGGGTTCCTCCGCTGGGCGGAGCGGCTCGGCGGTGTCTTCAGCGGCGGCGGTCTCAAGGGCGGCGGGGCGAAGCTTCTGGCGGCGCGCCGCCGTGGCAGGCGGCGGGCAACACAAGCGGCATCGGGTGGCGGCGTCGCCCGGCCAGATCTGAGCCGCCGGGCTCCATCTGGTCGGGCGGGCAGCGACTTCGCGTGGCGTCGGCGTGGCCTTCAGAGGCGGTGGTGGCGGCGATGCGGCGGGTGCTAGCGGCGTTGAGGCCGGCTTTTTGCTGCGGCGTGGCCGCGGGGCTTTGCGGGCCCGTTTGAGGTGGCTGGTGTGCCCGCTGCCGTGTCCGGACGGCTACGCGGACGGTGCGGGCGCGGGCCTCCGCGACGACGGCGGTGGAGGTGGTTCCTCCGCTTTCGGCCTTGATCTTCTTTGCTCCGTCACTCGGATCTTCTCTCGGTCTTCTTGGCCTCGTGGTGGTGTTCGCAGCGAGAGCGGTGTGGGTGGCGGCGCAACCGTGATGGCGCATAGTTGGGCGGTGGTTTGGCTGGTCGGCTCCGATTGGCTGGTGGGGTTTGGCGTCGCGGAGAAATCCTTGCGGTTCGTCCGGCTCGACATCTGATGACACCGTGGTGCCACTATCCCTTCTTGGAGGGTGTCGGGGTGGCTATCCCCACCTTCCTCCGCGTCTTCGGGGAAACCCTAGGACTTGTCCGGCAAGCGGCGTCGTCGGCGTCGCATCCCTTCTTGGAGGTCTTTGCTTAGTTCGCGATGAGCCGGAGCCTCGGTACGTGGTGGTTTGTTTCGAGGGCGCAGCTGTCGGGTCTTCGCACTTTGTCGAACTGCCGCTGTTAGCATTTTTTTTCTTCTTCTTTCTCTTTGGGCTTGTTGTGCTGCTCGCCCCAGCATTGTGTACTATGATGGTTTGTTTTGGAATACAAAGCGGGGGGAAACCTTTTTCGGTAGAATCAAACATCGAAAGAGAAAACCCTTTTTTTTTATTTGCCGTACCACGAGGCCTGTCCCTGGCCCAAGCCCAAGCGAGATCCGACGACGGCCGCCTCTGCTTCGTCTCCCCCGACGGCCGAGCGAGCCGATTCCCAATCCGGGAGAACGCCGGCGATTCCGTCGTCGCTCCATAGCCGTACGATCCCCATAGTGCCGCGGCGGAGTGGCCAGCCGGCCGGCCGGGGGACTGGCAACGAGAGAGGATGAGGGAGAATCAGCTGTCATACACTTTGGAGGAATGTTTTTTCCCCTCCTTTTTATTGGGCAATTCGCAAGGTTTCGTCTTCTTCATAGCCTTCTATCTTCTTGCAGCAAACAGATCGAGGGGCTCGGCTGGCTAGCGCCGGTCGAATAGGAAGCCTGAATAAGGTACCTGACTGTCAGATAGGAAGCCTGAACATGTACTACTTGACTGTCAGATAGCAAGGTAGCATCTTCCTACTGGAGCGCTCTAGCAGCAAGCACTTCTATCATCGACAAAACCGACTCCGCATTCGACAGTTGCTTTTAATGAAAACTCCCCTGTGCGTATCTGTGCTCTGAAGCACCACACGTAGTCCCGCTAAATTGTAATTACCGAGTAACGCTAAATAACATTCTTGCTATGTACTCCCTTAAACTAATATAAGAGCGTTTGGGAGCATTTAGATCACTAAAATAGTAATGATCTAAACGCTCTTATATTAGTTTACAGAGGGAGTACCACCATAGTGTTAGAAAACATTTAATGGGTAATGGCAGAGGTTACCACAATTCCAGAAGTAGAGAGAATATTAAGCTAGTGGCGTCAAGGATTCATATCTCTATTCCCTACTCCCTAGTGTCATTATGGATGGTTTTGTAAACAAAATTATCTGACCGTTCTGGTCTGAAAGCAAGCAAAAATAGAAAAAAAACATAGGGTATAATATTTTGTTTTTCTTTAGGCTTTAGCGAGATAATGTGTAGCTGTATTGGTATGATGAAATTTAGTGTGGAAGAAGAAGAAGAAGGAATCTACAGCCCCACAAAGTGCACCACACACCAAAAGAAAGGTAAAAAGAAGCAAAGCTACCAGTACCAGATCCAGAGGGCATACGACTTGCTTCACCTCAGAAGAAGAGCATCAATTCACACAGAATTCATGATATGCCTCGCCTCAGCAAAGAAGAAAAGCAAGACTATATTCATTGCCGCCTCTCGACCAAATATTATTTCTTGCTACGTACAACCATAGTGTTAGAGAACAGTTAATGGGTATGTATGCCTTGCTTCACCTCATAAAAAGATCGTATGCCTCGCCCCAGCGAAGAAGATAATCAAGATTATTAATTCAGACCATGACACTCGACGAACACCACTCTTTCAGTACTGTTGGTCCAATTTATCTTCTCTAAAAGTTCGCTTTGTTTCTTTTTCTGATTCGTGCCAACGCTGAAAGCTACAGCACCTACCAAAGTCCTGTGTTCACACACAAAAAAAAAAGTTAGTACGAAAGACCTGGTCACATCAATAAATACCTTGGTCAAAGTATTAATAGGAAAATTGGCACATCAATATATGGATGCATGCATGCTTGGTCAATCCCGCCAGCGCCTACGATGTGGGCTGGAGCTGCCATTTTTCTCAAATGGGAGAAAGAAACAGAGCAACTTCATACATATGCTTTCTTGATACTAGCCTGCTAGGTCGTTCAGGCGGACAGTGCATACATGTTCGACTTTGGCGGCGCCCATGCTCGGGCCTTGATCTCTCCTCATTCCTCACACACGAGCTCGATCGGTCTTCCTGCTCCTTCAGGTAACCATGAAAGGAATCCCTGTTCTCAATCTTTTTCTGCTCCTTTATCCTACTTGATATGCATTTTTGGGCTTCCAATGTGTCTAGTTTTCACTCCTAGTTTGGCCAAGTTTACTCTGTTCATCCACGATCCTAGCAAGAAGATTCATTTTGCTAAGCTTCTTGCAATTATTAGTATTGTTTTGTTACTCAAAGACATGGATGTTCTGCTTTGCATCCATCAGCTGATGTTCATATTTCCATGATTCAGTCTACTGGATAACTTTTTTTTTTCTATGCTTGCAGGTTGTGTGGCTCTCTAGGTGTATCTTTGTCACTAAACAAGAGCACTATCCTCCATTTTTTCACATTTTCTCGCTCCAAATCCCATCAAGAAAATCACAATGTTCTTGTACTATGCAACTGCTCCTAGAGACACCCTGTAGTAAAACTGAAATCTCCATTCTTTTTCCATGGTACACCAATCACCGCAATATAATGGTGTTCCCAACCCTACCAGGTACCCTCATGTTGTTAGTTCTCTTTCCAATTGCCATGGTGGCTGATAATGATTCCATGGACTCTGGCCTCATCCTCCTAAATTGCGGAGGATCAGGGCAAGAGGTTGATAGTGGTGGTCGTACTTGGGACGGGGACAACGGCTCCAAGTTCACACCATCTGTGGAAGGAGTTGCAGCCAGTGCTTCATACCAAGACCCTTCCCTCCCCTCCATGGTCCCTTACATGACTGCACGCATCTTCACTTCAAATTACACCTATTCCTTCCCCGTTAGACCAGGCCGCATGTTCTTACGTCTTTACTTCTATCCAGTTGCTTATGGAAACTATGTTACCCCCGATGCCATTTTTGGTGTCATGGCAGAAAATCTTGTCCTCTTAAATGGTTTCAATGCTTCGCAAACAGCTCAAGCAATCAATTATGCCTACCTTGTCCGTGAGTTCTCGTTGAATGTTTCTTCACATAGCTTGGACCTCACCTTTTCACCATCAGCATTTCAGAATGGTTCATATGCATTTATCAATGGCATTGAGATTGTGCCCACGCCTGACATCTTCACAACACCTGACGCAACTTTTGTCCATGGTGATTACATAGCACCATTCACATTTTTTGCTGACACAGGCTTCCAGACTATGTACCGGCTCAATGTCGGGGGCCAAGCCATTTCCCCGAAAGATGACACGGGCTATTACCGCTCATGGGACGATGATTCCCCATACATATATGGTGCCGGCTATGGGGTGACCTACTCCAAAGATCCTAATGTGACCATCATGTATACACCCGCAGTGCCGAATTACACAGCGCCACTTGATGTCTATGGTACAGCTCGGTCGATGGGGCCAGATCCACAGCTCAACCTCAACTACAACCTTACATGGATTTTGCCGGTTGATGCCGAATTCGTGTACCTCCTAAGGTTCCATCTCTGTGAGATTCAGTCTACTTTTACCTTGCAAAATCAGAGGACTTTCTACATCTACATCAACAACCAGACAGCGTGTGACCCCATGGATGTAATCTTCTGGAGCGGAGGAATTGGTAGACCAATATACAAAGACTGTGTTATCGTGGCTAGTGGTTCCGGTCAGGTGGACATGTGGATTGCACTGCACCCTTATATTTCAAGTAGATCACAATATTATGATGCAATACTGAATGGTCTTGAGGTCTTTAAGCTACAGGGTCACGGATCGAACAATCTTGCTGAGCTCAATCCTCCAATTCCACAAAAGCTTGATGTGGATCCTAATAGGCTGTCTAGCGGTGTACGAAAATCCAAAGGTGACATACTAGCAGCCATCGGTGGCGGATTTGCTTTGGTGTTGATTGTTCTTTTCAGTATGTGTGTTATCTGCAGACGGAAGAAGGTCGTGAAGATTTCTTGCAAAACCAGCTATGCATATCGGAATCGTCCCACATGTGATCTTGTCCATCACTTCTCATTTGAAGAAATTCAACTTGCCACCAAAGATTTTGATGAAGCACATATCATCGGCAGAGGCGGTTTTGGGAACGTCTACAGCGGTGAGATAGATGGAGGGACAAAGGTGGCGATCAAGCGACTCAACCAGGAATCCCAACAAGGCATTCATGAGTTCCAGACTGAACTCGAGATGTTGTGCCATTTCCGCCATGGCCACCTTGTATCTTTGATTGGCTACTGCAGGGACAAGAATGAGATGATTCTGGTCTATGACTACATGCCTCATGGAACACTGCGTGAGCATCTGTACGGCACCAGAAACCCATCACTATCATGGAAGCAGCGCCTTAATATTTGCATCGGTGCAGCCAGAGGGCTGCATTACCTCCACACTGGTACAGAGCAAGGAATCATCCACCGCGACGTTAAGACCACCAACATCGTACTGGATGATAGGTTAATGGCGAAAGTTTCTGACTTTGGTCTATCTGGGGCATGTACAGACATTGACAATGCGCATGTGAGCACCGCAGTGAAGGGCTCCTTTGGATATTTTGATCCGGAATACTTCCTGCTGCGACGTCTCACCAAAAAATCAGATGTGTACTCCTTCGGGGTCGTGTTGTTGGAGATTCTGTGTGCACGCCCTGAGATAAACACTGAGCTCCCGGACGAGCAAGTGAGCTTGCGTGACTGGGCGCTATCTTGCCAAGAAATAGGTGTACTCGAGAAGATTATTGACCCCTGTGTTAAGGAGGAGATCACCCCAAAATGCCTCAGGATATTTGCAGAGCTAGCGGAGAAATGTGTTGCTCATCGTAGCATCGATAGGCCATCAATGGGTGATGTACTCCAGAATCTGGAGGTCGCACTCAGGGTGCAGGACAGTAACAACTATGCCAGGGGGCCATCGTCTCTTCAGATCATCAGTCTAGTGAACTCATACAAATCATCAACCCACTCAATAACTGACATCGCTGCACAGGGAGACATATTTTCAGATATTTTACATCCGGAAGGCCGATAAAAGCAAACTGCAGGTCAGGAATTTTATTTTATTTACATGTTCATCGTTGCCTAACCTGTATGTTCAATATAGTATATATGAGGCCATGTTCTAGTGACCTTGCATAATACTCTCAGATAATTTACTCTGCAGATAATAAAAGGACATGTCACATATTTTACACAAGTGAACCCTACAGGATGGAGACAAACATTTCAATGCAAAGGTACTATTCGTTGTCCCTTATCAGTGTATATAGTTAATCTTCTTTCTTAATCTCCTCCTGTCGATTCCATTCCATCTTATTAGTTACTGCACTGGTATGCTAGAGCCTTAATGCACTCTCCACCGTTTTTGTTGGCTTGCCAGGAGTTGTGAAATGAGGAAGGAGGAGTAGCAGATTAAGGAGGCAAGAACTTTCATGGATCCAAGGATGTGTATGTTAAATTCCTGCTGATAGCTAGCCACGCAGAGTACAGCGTACCACTTGTCATCACTGGCATGGTTCGTTTGTACTACAGGATGTTAATTATTAGCTAGGCTTGTGAATAGTGCAGAGTATATGAGGCCTGCAGCGATCAATATATCAACTTATTTACAATTGGCTCAGCAAGACAAAAATCTTGTAAAGGGATTGGTTCACAGGCAGGCAGTGAAGTGAAATGAGCCTGAAACATGGGTATCTTATCTTGCTACATGTTGTGTATACCTGTGGTTGTTGTCTTCCTTCTGTTGGGTGAACATGCATGCATGTTACTCCCTCCGTTCCTAAATACAAGTCTTTTTAGAGATTTCGATTTCACTATGAACCACATACGAAGCAAAATTAGTGAATATATGCTCTAAAATATGTCTATATATATCCGTATATTGTTTGTAGTGGAATCTTTAGAAAGACTTATATTTAGAAACAGATGACACTACTGGAATTTTCGTATATGCCGGGTGCCAGGCTCTTCGCCGAGAGCCAAAACGCGGGCACTCGGCAAAGTAAGAGACGCTGAGCGTGACTCTCGACAAAAGGAGCACCTCGGCAAACACATGATATTGCCGAGAGTAGACCTCAGCAAAAAAGGCAACACTCGGCAAAGGCACTATTTGCCGAGAGCCAAGCAGTGCCGCACGACAATGTTCTGCCACGTGGCACATCCGGCGGCGGTTAACGGCACGACCACGGTTTGACTTCTTTACCGAGAGCAGCTCTTGGAAAACTAACTGTTGCCTATTTGGTTCCACCTCGCCTACCTCTATACATTGTCCGGTAGTCCAACAGTTGAATCAAACTTCGGTGTTCATAATTAATAATATGTGACTTTATGATTCAACTGTACCTGTACAGAGTGCTGCTCTCGCTAAGGCAACAGTTGCTGAGAGTAGCTCTCGGTAAAGATAAGGCTCCCATCAAACTTTCCCGGTAGCGGCATGGGAAATCCTTTGTGATGTCCTTGCGGCATATGCTTAGGCCTTGCACAGACGAGGGAGAACAGGGTTACCGAAAGTACCTCGGTGGCATGCTTGATGCAACCATTGAAATCCTCGGAAAATTGTATGATGTCGAAATTCCTCGAGAGCTAGCACGGTGTCATCACATGGCCCATCTAAGGTGTGGTAAAAGTTTGGGCGCGTTTCGAATAAGCCTCCCCTAAGGCCACTTGTAAACGGCACCATCTCCGAACTAGTCTCTGGGTATCGAGAGGGAATGTGTCCGATTTGTGCAGGAAGTGTGGTCCTCTTGCTTCGTTGGCCTCGAAACTTCTCGTGCTCTCAAAGGAGGCAATCGCATGACACGTGCCATGCCCCACATATTTCGGTCACGCTGCAATATTCGAGATTTTTGTTTTGCTCTGCTAGGGTTTCATCGCCGGAAATTGCAGATCTGCAAGGCGTTCCATCAAACTTTCCTGGCAGCGGCATGGGAGATCCTTTGTGATGTCCTTGCGGCATGCCTAGGCCTTGCGCAGACGAGGGAGGGGCATGCCCTGCCACCGATTTACCGAAAGTACCTCGGTGGCAAGCCTGATGCAACTGCTTGAAATCCTTGGAAAATTGTACAATGTCGAAATTCCTTGAGAGCTGGCACGGTGTCATCAAATGGCCCCTGTAGGGTGTGGTAAAACTTTGGGCGCGTTTCAAATAAGCCTCCCCTGAGGCCGCTTGTAAAACGCACCGTCTCCGAGCTAGTCTATGGGTATCGAGAGGGAACTTGTCCGGTTTGTGCAGGAAGTGTGGGTCCTGTTGCTCCGTTGGCCTCGAAACTTCTCGTGCCCTCAAAGGAGGCAATCTCATGACACATGCCATGCCCCCACATTTTTTCGGGCACGCGTGCTGTTGGGAATCGTTGCATGGAAAACAATATTTTTTCTATGCACCCGCAATGATCTATCCACGGAGATGCATAGCAACGAGGGGGAGAGTGTGTCTATGTACCATCGTAGACCGTAAGCGGAAGCTTTTCACAACGCGGTTGATGTAGTTGAACTTCTTCGCGCTTCAACTGATCAAGTACCGAACGCACGGCACCTCCGCGTTCTGCACACGTTCAGCTCGGTGACGTCCCTCGCCTTCTTGATCTAGCAAGATGTCGAGGTAGTAGTTGAGTTCCGTCAGCACGACGGCGTGGTGACGGTGATGGTGAAGTGATCTCCGCAGAGCTTCGTCTAAGCAGTACGAAAATATAACCGGGGTGTAAACGGTGGAGGGGGCGCCGCACACGGCTTAACAATTGTCTGGGGTGTGCTAGGCACCCCCCCTCCCACATATATATAGGTGGGAGGGAGGAGGGAGCAGCTAGGAGGGCGCCCCAAGTAGGTCAAATCCTACTTGGGGTCCTCCCCAAGTGGTGCCCCCCTTTCCTTATTTGTCGGAGAAGAAAGGAAAGAGGGGAAGAGAGAAGGAAGGGGAGGCTGAATCCTCCCTCCTTTCCTTCACCACTTGGCCGGCTGCCATGGGGGGCACGCCAGCCCCTTGTGGGCTGGTGTGCTCCCCTCTTGTGGCCCAATAGGCCCAATACTCTCCCGGGGGTGTTCGGTACCCCTTCCGGTACTCCGATGACTATCCGATTTTCTCCGAAACACTTTCGGTGTCCGAATACCATTGTCCTATATATCAATCTTTACCTCTCGACCATTTCGAGACTCCTCGTCATGTCCGTGATCACATCCGGGACTCAACATTCGGTCACCAAATCATATAACTCATATAACACTATATCATCAACGAACATTAAGCGTGCGGACCCTACGGGTTCGAGAACTATGTAGACATGACCGAGACATCTCTCTGGTCAATAACTAATAGCGGAACCTGGATGCCCATATTGGCTCCTACATATTCTATGAAGACCTTTATCAGTCGAACCGTTATGACAACATACGTAATTCCCTTTGGCCATCGGTATGTTACTTGCCCGAGATTCGATCGTCGATATCTTCATACCTAGTTCAATCTCGTTACCGGCAAGTCTCTTTACTCGTTTCGTAATACATCACCTCGTGACTAACTCCTTAGTCATTTGCTTGCAAGCTTATGATGTGTATTACCAAGAGGGCCCAGAGATACCTCTCTGATACTCGGAGTGACAAATCCTAATCTTGATCTATGCCAACTCAACAAACACCTTCGGAGATACCTGTAGAGCATCTTTATAATCACCCAGTTTCATTGTGACGTATGATAGCACACAAGACATTCCTCCAGTATCCGGGAGTTGCATAATCTCATAGTCGAAGGAATATGTATTTGACATGAAGAAAGCAATAGCAATAAAACTGAACAATCATAATGCTAAGCTAACGGATGGATCTTGTCCATCACATCATTCTCCTAATGATGTGATCCCGTTATCAAATGAAAACTCATGTCCATGGTTAGGAAACCTTAACCATCTTTGATCAACGAGCTAGTCAAGTAGAGGCTCACTAGGGACACGGTGTTTGTTTATGTATTCATGCATGTATTTAGGTTTCCGATCAATACAATTCTAGCATGAATAATAAACGTTTATCATGAATAAGTAAATATAAAATAACAACTTTATTATTGCCTCTAGGCCATATTTCCTTCACGTGCAATATTCGAGAAATTTATTGCTCTACTAGGGTTTCATCGCTGGAAATTGCAGATCAGCAAGGCGGCCGATCAAACTTTCTCGGTAATGGCATGGAAAATCCTTTGTGATGTCCTTGTGGCATGCCTCGGCCCTGCACAAACGAGGGAGGGGCATGACCTACCACCGAGTTACCGAAAGTACCTCGGTGGCATGCCTGATGCAACCGTTGAAATCCTCGAAAAATCGTACGATGCCAAAATTCCTTGAGAGCTGGCACGATGTCATCACATGGCCCATGTAGGGTGTGGTAAAAGTTTGGGCGCCTTTCGAATAAGCCTCCCTTGAGGACGCTTGTAAACCGCACCGTCTTCGAGCTAGTCTCTGGGTATCAAGAGGGAACATGTCTGGTTTGTGCAGGAAGTGCGGGTCCTGTTACTACGTTGGCCTCGAAACTTCTCGTGCTCTCAAAGGAGGCAATCGCATGAGGCATGCCACGCCCCCGCATTTTGCGGGCACGCGTGCAATATTTGAGAAATTTATTGCTTTGCTAAGGTTTCATTGCCGAAAATTGCAGATCAGCAAGGCGACACATGAAATCATGCCCAGTAGCGGGATGGGAAATCCTTTGTAATGTCCTTGCGGCATGCTAGGCCCTGCACAAATGATATTACCGAGAGTGGCGCCCGACCCTCGTGTCATTTCCAAGAGTTGCTCTCGGCAAAATGGAAGACCTAGATCTAGTTTTCAGTTTTTTCGGGTGCTCCTCTCCGTAAAAGAAAACCTAGATCTAGGTTTGACTATGTTTCTGAGAGCCCCTCTCGGTAAAGAAAGCCTAGATCTAGGGTTGATTTCTATTTCGAGTGCGGCGCCGACAAGCGCTTAGTAAAGGTAGCGTCGGCCACTTAAACTTATTCCCCCGATTGTTTCTTTTCCCTAAGCCACTCTCCACTCCTTTGCTCCCTCCTCACCGACCAACGCCCTTCCCCTCCCCTGCCGGCCAGTGCCCCCCATCGGCCGGCGCCTCCCGTGGCCGTCTTCCTACCGGCCGGCACACCCCTCCCACCCCACGGCCCCCACGCCCGCACCCCGATTAGCCGGCGCCCCCACCCCGCGCCCCACCACCACACCGAGACTGGTGTAGTGAGCTACTATACAAACGATTTTTAAACAGTCGCCTTGCTTGTGTGGGCGATAGGGGGTCCTTCCCACACGACCCAAAAACCATCGGGGATAGGCCCTCCGGTCACACACGCTGCGCCAAATGAGCTCGTGTGCGATCGGATTAGCCATCGCATACAATTATACAGGCCCAATCGTTTCCGTTCGTAAGTACATACCACACAGTGAATCCCGGAGAAACTTTTCCCTTCATATGTACATCCCACACATTAATCCAAGGAATACATTTCTGTTTGTATGTACATCCCACACAGTCAATCCAAGAAGAATGTTTTCGTTCCTATGTGTACATCCCACATGATGAATCCCAGACAAATGTTTTCGTTTGCACGTACATCACACACAATTTTCTCCATCAAATCGTATGTGATAGCGATGCCATAGCAGACGATATTAACAATTTTATCATTTGCATTATTCAATGCATCACGCACGCATGCGTAGAAGAAACAGTGTGGCATATGTTGTCCATCACACAAACTTTTTATGTGGAAAATATTTGCACAAGGTGGCCTTACGCAAATAGTTTTCAAGAGGAAGTCGTGTGTGATTGTTCATTGATCCAACATGTTTTCTTCCTAGAAACTGTGTGGGTTGTCCGAGGTCATAGTTGTTGGGGAACGTAGTATTAAAAAAAATCCTACGATCACACAAGATCTATCTAGGAGAAGCATAGCAACAAGCGGGGAGAGTGTGTCCATGTACCCTCGTAGACCGAAAGCGGAAGCGTTTAGTAACGCGGTTGATGTAGTCGAACGTCTTCCCGATCCAACTGATCAAGTACCGAATGCATGGCACCTCCGTGATCTGCACACGTTTAGCTCGATGACATCCCTCGAAATCTAGATCCAGCTAAGGCCGAGGGGGAGTCTCGTCAGCACGACGACGTGGTGACGGTGATGATGAAGTTACCGATGCAGGGCTTCGCCTAAGCACTATGACAATATGACCGAGGTGGAAAACTGTGGAGGGGGGCACCGCACGCGGCTAAGAAATCAACTTGTGTGTCTATGGGGTGCCCCCTCCCCCGTATATAAAGGAGTGGAGGAGGGGGTCGGCCGGCCTCATGGGGCACGCCACAAGGGGGGAATCCTACTCCTACTAGGAGTAGGTTCCCCCTTTTCCTAGTCCAACTAGGAGGGGAAGGAAAGAGGAAGAGGGAGAGAAGGAAAGCCCCCCCGATTCGGATTGGGCCTGGGGGGCGCCTCCACTTGGCCGCCTCCTCCTCTCTTCCACTAGGGCCCATGAAGGCCCATTAACCCCCCGGGGGGTTTCGGTAACCCCCCGATACTTCGGAAAATGCCTGAACCTATCCGGAACCTTTCTAGTGTCCAAACATAACCTTCCAATATATCAATATTTATGTCTCGACCATTTCGAGACTCCTCGTCATGTCCGTCATCTCATCCTGGACTCCAAACTACCTTCGGTACATCAAAACACATAAACTCATAATACCGATCGTCATCGAACGTTAAGCGTGCGGATCCTACGGGTTTGAGAACTACGTATACATGACCGAGACTCATCTCCGGTCAATAACCAATAGCGGAACCTGGATGCTCATATTGGTTCCCACATATTCTACGAAGATCTTTATCGGTCAAACCGCATAACAACATACGTTGTTCCCTTTGTCATCGGTATGTTACTTGCCCGAGATTTGATCGTCGGTATCTCAATACCTAGTTCAATCTTGTTACCGGCAAATCTCTTTACTCGTTCCGTAATGCATCATCCCGTAAGTAACTCATTAGTCACATTGCTTGCAAGGCTTATAGTGATGTGCATTACCGAGAGGGCCCAGAGATACCTCTCCGACAATCGGAGTGTGAAAGCACAAGTGCTCCCTGGGTGATTTTGGTAATTAATGTCAACATATCTCTTGTTGGACTAATACTTTCATTGAGTATATTTCAGATAAGTCCAACAGTGGAGTGGCATGGACAAGAGGATGTGGAACCCCTTCAAGATGATAAGGACAAAGGATTGGCTCAAGCTCAAAGCTCAGGACTCTACATTTTTTATTTTAGTGATCCAAGATCACATTGAGTCCATAGGAAAAGCCATTACTATTAAGAGAGGATGAGGTGTTGCTTAATGGCTTGCTTGCTCAAAGTGCATAGTGATATTCTCCAAAGCCCTCAACCACTTTCTCACATCCACATATGTCCCAAACCAAAAGTCAAACTCGGCCCCACCAAAACTTTCAATCCGGCGCCACCTAGTTCTCTTGACATAGCCACTACCAGAAACCCTAATCAATTTGGTCTCACCGATGGGATCTCGGTCTCACCGAGATGGGCTTGCAAACTCTCTGTTGCCTATTGCATTAATTTCGGTCTCACCGAAATATGAAATTGGTACCACCGAGTTTGCTTGGCCAACTCTCTGTTGTGCTTATTACCCAAATCGGTCCCACCGAGTTTGTGTAATCGGTCCAACCGAGATAAGGCTTTACCCTAACCCTAGCACATAAGTCCCACCGAGTTGATCATGTCGGTCCCACCAAAAATCCTAAGTTCACATTTTGAACTAAATCGGTCTGACCGAGTTTTATGATTCGGTCACACCAAGTTTGGTGATTTGTGTGTAACGGTTAGATTTTGTGTGGAGGCTATATATACCCCTCCACCCAATCTTCATTCATGGAGAGAGCCATCAGAACGTGCCTACATTTCCATTACCCATTTTCTTAGAGAGAGCCACCTACTCATGTGTTGAGACCAAGATATTCCAATCCAACCATATGAATCTTGATCTCTAGCCTTCCCCAAGTTGCTTTCCACTCAAATCATCTTTCCACCAAACCCAATCCTATGAGAGTGAGTTGAGTGTTGGGGAGACTATCATTTGAAGCACAAGAGCAAGGAGTTCATCATCAACACACCATCTATTACCTCTTGGAGAGTGGTGTCTCCTAGATTGGTTAGGTGTCACTTGGGAGCCTCCGTCAAGATTGTGGAGTTGAACCAAGGAGTTTGTATGGGAAAGGAGATCACCTACTTCGTGAAGATCTGCCCTAGTAAGGCAAGTCCTTCGTGGGTGATGGCCATGGTGGGATAGACAAGGTTGCTTCTTCGTGGACCCTTCGTGGGTGGAGCCCTCTATGGACTCGCGCAACTATTACCCTTGGTGGGTTGAAGTATCCATTAACGTGGATGTACGATAGCACCACCTATCGGAACCACGACAAAAACATCTGTGTCTCCAATTGCGTTTGCACACTTCAATCCCATCCTTTTACATTCTTGCAAGTTGCATGCTTTACTTTCCGCTGCTCATATACTCTTTGCATGCTTGCTTGATATGTATTGTGAATGTTTGAACTTGTGCTAAAACTCCACCTCTACTTAAAGAATTTAAAAACTGCAACTTTTCTTGCTAAGAGTCTATTCACCCCCTCTAGACACCTCTTCTCGATCCTTTCAATTTGTATCAGAGCTTTGGTCTCCATTGTTTTGGTTTAATCACCATTGGAGGAAGATGGATGAGTCTACGTTGGGGAGTCTTAGACGTAGAGTACCTATTCTTGATGGAGAGTTTTTTCATGAGTGGAAAAATGAGATGCTTGAGATTTTCAATGAATACCATTTGAACAAGTATATTACTAGCCCTTATGCACCTCATGTTGACCCTTTGCATCCTACCCTTGATGAATCTATTGACATGATCCGCAACCTTAGGACTGTTAATCTTATCACTAGAGGCTTACCTAGAAACTTGATTGGATGTTTACCTACTCTTGATTGTGCCTACACTATATGGAGATTTCTTGAGGAACGATTCCCAAATTATTCCTTGAAAAATCTAGACAAAATTCTCCATAAGTCTATTACCTTGAGTAAGATGAGTAGTGATCCTAATTTTGATTATTGTCTATTTGAGCTTCGTGATCTCATGCGTGCCAAAGGAGATGTTGGAATTATTAGCAATATCATTTCCGAAGTCATTAGAATTCATAGAGATGAACATTGTTATGGTCATACTTCTAATGAATTACCCTCTCTAGGAGTTGATCAACCACAAGATGATATAGAACATGGATACTATGATGAGGATGATGATAGTGACTATGATCTTGATGATGCGATGAGACACTTTGGTCTTATGGCCAATCTTCGCGGCTACCTGGCTGGAGGAAAGGAATGGGTCCTTGATAGTGGATGTACTGATCATATGACCGGAGACAAGGATATGTTTCGTGAGCTTGCTGAAAATGACATTTGAAAGTATGTCACTTTTGGTGATAACTCAAAGGGTAAGGTGGTTGGTCTCGGTAAGGTGGCCATCTCACATGATAGCTGCACACAAAATGTCATGCTCGTTGAATCTCTTGGGTATAATTTACTTTCAGTATCTAGACTTGCTGATTTCGGTTTCAACGTTCTTTTTACTGAAGTAGATTGCCAAGTGTTTCGTAGAGATAATCATAAAATGGTCTTTACCGGTATACGTAGAGGTGATCTTTACATTGTCGATTTCACTAAAAAGGCTCAACCTAGAACTTGCTTAATTGCTAAATCCTCAAAAGGCTGGTTGTGGCATAGAAGGTTAGGTCATGTGGGCATGCGAAATCTTGATAATCTTATTAAAGGTGATCATATACTTGGAGTGAAAGATGTTATATTTGACAAGGATATACTTTGTAGTGCTTGTCAAGCAGGAAAACAGGTTGGAGGAAGAGGAAAACATTATGACCACAAGAAGACCGCTCGAGCTACTTCATATGGATCTCTTTGGTCCCAATGCCTACAAGAGTCTTGGTGGTAACTCATTTGGTCTAGTCATAGTTGATGATTTTTCAAGATTTACGTGGGTGTTCTTTCTTGATGATAAATTGCAGGTCCAAAAGATCTTCAAAAACTTTGCTAGGAAGGCCCAAAATCAATTTGAAGTGAAGATCAAGAAGGTTCACAGCAACAACGGAACGGAGTTCAAGAACGTAAATGTGGATACCTTTCTTGACAAAGAAGGTATTTCACACGAGTTCTCGGCTACGTACACGCCTCAATAAAATGGAGTTGTTGAGAGGAAGAACCGGACTCTTATTGAGATGGCAAGAACAATGCTTGATGAGTACAAGACTCCAAAACACTTTTGGGCAGAAGAGGTTGAGACAGCTTGTCATGCAACAAATCTCTTATATCTTCACAAGCTACTCGGCAAGACGGCATATGAGCTTCTCACCGGAGATAAAGATCCTTTGGAAGATCCAAGACTTGTCTATTGGCAAGATTCGTCCAACGGAGGCGAAGGAGAGTACCTCGTTTGTCCAAGTGGAAGCTTCTACCTCATGACAAGGTGAACCAAGAGTTGATACAGAAGCATCCACAAGTGGGACACACCACGACAAACGAAACGAGGAAGTACACCAAGATGAACATCAACAACCTCCTTTGCCACCGTGACAAGAGAACGACAACGCCAACAATGAAGAAGGCCAAGAAGAAGAAGGAGATGATGAAGAAGATGTTCCACCCCGACCCAAGCAAAAGCTCCCACGAGTTCGAGCAAGAGTCGCCAAATACCAACCCGTCGAGCAAATCTACAACGATATCCAAACCCAGAGAATCACTCGCTCTAAAACTCGTTTGGCCAACTTTTGTGAACATTACTCATTCATCTCTAGTATTGAACCTTTGAAGAAGCATTGGAAGATCCGGATTGGATAAATGCCATGCATGAAGAGCTACACAACTTTGAGAGAAATCAAGTGTGGACATTAGTCGAGAAGCCCGACAACAACCACAACATCATCGGTACCAAATGGGTGTTTCGCAACAAGCAAGATGAAGATGGTCAAGTCGTCCGCAACAAAGCTCGTCTAGTCGCCCAAGGCTACACTCAAGTCGAAGGTATGGACTACGGTGAGACATATTCCCCTGTTGCTAGACTTGAGTCCATCCGCATATTACTTGCCTATGCTAATCACCATGATATCACTTTATACCAAATGGACATTAAAAGTGCTTTTCTACATGGTGAAATTGAGGAGGAAGTTTATGTTAAACAACCTCCCGGCTTTGTCAATACTAAGAAACCCGATCATGTTTACAAACTTCACAAAGCTCTTTATGGTCTCCTAGAGCATGGTATAAATGCTTGACCAAGTTCCTTATTGAAAAAGGCTTTGAAATTGGTAAAATAGATTCTAGTCTTTTTACTAAAAGGGTTAATGGAGAATTATTTGTGTGCCAAATTTATGTTGATGATATTATATTTGGTTCTACTAGCCCTCATTTTAGTGAAATGTTTGGAAAGCTAATGTCGGAGAAGTTTGAGATGTCTATGATGAGTGAACTCAAATTCTTTCTTGGTTTGCAAATCAAGCAAACTAAGGAGGGTACCTTTGTCTCTCAAACAAAGTACACTAATGACTTATTCAAGAAGTTCAATGTGCAAGAATGCAAAGGTATGAGTACACCCATGCCTACTAGTGGACATCTTGATTTGACTAAAGATGGTGAACCGGTTGATCAAAGAGTTTACCGCTCTATGATTGGTTCATTGTTATATCTATGTGCCTCTCGTCCCGATATTATGCTAAGTGTGTGCATGTGTGCACGATATCAAGCGACCCCTAAAGAATGTCATCTTAAGGCTGTGAAAAGGATAGTGAGGTACTTAATACATACACCAAATTTTGGCATTTGGTATCCTAAGAGGTACTCTTTTGATCTTGTTGGCTATTCCAACTCGGACTATGCCGGAGACAAGGTTGATAGAAAGTCCACTTCGGGTACTTGTCAATTTCTTGGTAGATCTCTTGTGTCTTGGTCTTCCAAGAAACAAAACTCGGTATCCTTATCCACCGCCGAAGCGGAATACATTGCCGCCGGTTCATGTTGTGCTCAATTACTTTGGATGACCCAAACTCTTAAATTACGGGATACATGTGAAACATGTTCCTTTGCTTTGTGACAATGAAAGTGCTATTAAGATTGCTCACAACCCCGTGCAACATTCTCGAACTAAGCATATTGAAGTTCGTCATCATTTCATTCGAGATCATGTTGCTAAAGGGGATATTGATCTTAAGCATGTTCGTACCGATAAGCAATTGGCGGATATATTCACCAAGCTACTTGATGAGAAAGCATTTGCCGGTTGAGAGGTGAATTGAACATCATTGATGCTTCAAACTTGGAGTAGGAACTCCATTTGGATACATGCAAGGCATGAGCCTTTGACTAATCCTTGATATTTCTATTATGATGATATTCATATGTCTTGGATATACTTGCACCCTTGCATGCTATCTAACCCTTGTAGGTACTTGGATGAATCTGAATCCATGAGATTGCAACTCACTCACATCTTGAGCAATCTCTACATCACCAATTCTCTACAAAATGGTGGTTGATCACAAGGAAGCACGAAACCCTTCAACATATCCTTTAACATATTCTATATATCAAACTTCATTTGGTATCAAGTTTCATGATTGTCATTTTGGATACACAAGTGCTATTCCTTGCAAGACTAACCCATGTAGGTAGATGAACTCCAATTAAAGTGGTGCTCCCAACTTTTGATGAGCTACATCAACCTTGAGCATCCCACACAAGTTCAACTACATGATCAAGATCAACACCACCACCCAAGGTATGTTATTCCATCTTAGAGAAGCTTTACTCCAAGTCATGGGCCAAAGCAACTCAACAAGATGTGAATACATCAAAATGCTTTAACGAAAAATGGTAACCCCACTTTGAGCTTAAACAATGAGTATGACCTATGATCAAGTGATCTCACTTGACTCCTAAGTCAATATACTCTAACATAGTTGACTTTGTTGCCGACCAATTCTAGATGAAGTTCTCTTGTGTTTCTCTATGCTCTTGCATTTGACTCATGCATATTTGTTTCCCCTTTCAAAAAAACTTCATCTAGATTTCTTTTCTTTTTATTTCTGTTCTACATTCCCTGCATCCAATTCATTGCAAATCTTTGTGAGATCTTATTTGCCTAGTGAGCTAAGGTGACAAGTGCTTTCTCTATGATGAACTCGGTCACACCGATCTGTTGCTTTCGGTCCAACCGAATCCTTTCGGTGCAACCGAAGCACACAACTCGGTGCCAGCAATTTCACTGCAGACAAAACAACTTGCCACTTGATCCTGCATTCCTTTTTTGCTCCAGCTCCACTCAATGATTCTTGTCCTCTACCAGCATCACATTAAACATGCTGCTTTGCTCTGTGACTCAAGGACCAAAGCCATTTGTAACAAAAATCCAGAAGATCCCTTCTTGGAAATTGATGTCAAAGGGGGAGAGAGAGATCACATCAAAGCTTAATCACTTTGACAGGGGGAGAGAGTTCTTCAACAGGGAGAAAGAGGAATCACATCAACGGCCCCAGATGCTTGGTGTTCAAGAGGAGAGAAGTCACATGTCTTTAAGAGGGGAAAGACATGTTCATATTTGGTTGTTTGCATTTGCTCTGATTTTCTTTACTTTTCTTTGCTCTGATTTTCTGTTCCCTATCTTCTCCCAGTATCCCATGCAAGATTCGGGGGGGGGGGCAAGACATCTAAGGGAAGGAAATCTTCGAATTCATTGCATATCTTTACCTTTGGGGACATGTCTATATCTAATAGAGTATCCAGTGCTCACACTCTACAGGTCATCCCAATCTTGGTACTCTTGTGGTTCTTTTTGTTTGCTCTGGCTAGTAGATGTATCTGTGTTATCTAACCTTGTTTACTCAGGTTCATCCCTTTCTAAGCCAACTCAAGTCCACAAGTTAAGTACATGCATCACACTCATGTGCATGAGGATTTCTTGCTGATGTACGTACTATTTGCAAGAAGGACTCATGAGCATGAAGGTACATTTCCTATATTCACATCTTTTGCTCTGGTGCATATAGCCAAGATACATGTAACTCATTGCTTGCTCTGTCATGATTATGCACTCATATGCTCTTATGTTCCATATTCACATGATTGCATACATATAGGGGGAGCCTATGCATGTTACATGTCTTTCCAAAGCTTTACTTGTTATTCTCTAGATCTTTATCTAAAGCTTTGATGTATGTTGTCATCAATTACCAAAAAGGGGGAGATTGAAAGCACAAGTGCTCCCTGGGTGATTTTGGTAATTAATGTCAACATATCTCTTGTTGGACTAATACTTTCATTGAGTATATTTCAGATAAGTCGAACAGTGGAGTGGCATGGACAAGAGGATGTGGAACTCCTTCAAGATGATAAGGACAAAGGGTTGGCTCAAGCTCAAAGCTCAGGACTCTACATTTTTTATTTTAGTGATCCAAGGTCACATTAAGTCCATAGGAAAAGCCAATACTATTAAGAGGGGATGAGGTGTTCCTTAATGGCTTGCTTGCTCAAAGTGCTTAGTGATATGCTCCAAAGCCCTCAACCACTTTCTCACATCCACATATGTCCCAAACCAAACGTCAAACTCGGCCCCAACAAAACTTTCTATCCGGCGCCACCGAGTTCTCTTGACATAGCCATTACCAAAAACCCTAATCAGTTCGGTCTCACCGATGGGATCTCGGTCTAACCGAGATGGGCTTGCAAACTCTCTGTTGCCTATTGCATTAATTTCGGTCTCACCGAAATATGAAATCGGTACCACCGAGTTTGCTCGGCCAACTCTCTGTTGTGCTTATTACCCAAATCGGTCCCACCGAGTTTGTGTAATCGGTCCAACCGAGATAAGGCTTTACCCTAACCCTAGCACATCGGTCCCACCAAAAATCCTAACGTTCACATTTTGAACTAAATCTGTCTGACCGAGTTTTTTGATTCGGTCACACCGAGTTTGGTGATTTGTGTGTAACGGTTAGATTTTGTGTGGAGGCTATATATACCCCTCCACCCACTCTTCATTCGTGGAGAGAGCCATCAGAACGTGCCTACATTTCCATTACCCATTTTCTGAGAGAGAGCCACCTACTCATGTGTTGAGACCAAGATATTCCAATCCAACCATATGAATCTTGATCTCTAGCCTTCCCCAAGTTGCTTTCCACTCAAATCATCTTTCCACCAAATCCAATCCTATGAGAGTGAGTTGAGTGTTGGGGAGACTATCATTTGAAGCACAAGAGCAAGGATTCATCATCAACACACCATCTATTACCTCTTGGAGAGTGGTGTATCCTAGATTGGTTAGGTGTCACTTGGGAGCCTCCATCAAGATTGTGGAGTTGAACCAAGGAGTTTGTACGGGCAAGGAGATCGCCTACTTCGTGAAGATCTACCCTAGTGAGGCAAGTCCTTCGTGGGCCATGGCCATGGTAGGATAGACAAGGTTGCTTCTTCGTGGACCCTTCGTGGGTGGAGCCCTCCGTTGGACTCGCGCAACCGTTACCCTTCATGGGTTGAAGTATCCATCAACGTGGATGTACGATAGGACCACCTATCGAAACCACGACAAAAACATCCGTATCTCCAATTGCGTTTGCACACTTCAATCCCATCCTTTTACATTCTTGCAAGTTGCATGCTTTACTTTCTACTGCTCATATACTCTTTGCATGCTTGCTTGATATGTATTGTGAATGTTTTAACTTGTGCTAGAACTCCACTTCAACTTAAAGAATTTAAAAACTGCAACTTTTCTTGCTAAGAGTCTATTCACCCCCCTCTAGACACCTCTTCTCAATCCTTTCAGAGTGATAAATCCTAATCTCGATATATGCCAACTCAACAAACACCATCGAAGACACGTGTTGAGCATCTTTATAATCACCCAGTTATGTTGTGATGTTCGATAGCACACTAAGTGTTCCTACGGTATTCAGGAGTTGCATAATCTCATAGTCAGAGGAACATGTATAAGTCATGATGAAAGCAATAGCAACAAACTAAACGATCATAGTGCTAAGCTAACAGATGGGTCTTGTCCATCACACCATTCTCCAATGAAATGATCCCGTTCATCAAATGACAACACATGTCTATGGCTAGGAAACATAACCATTTTTTATAAACAAGCTAGTCAAGTAGAGGCATACCAGGGACACTCTGTTTGTCTATGTATTCACACATGCACTAATTTTCCAGTTAATACAATTCTAGCATGAATAATAAACGTTTATCATGATATAAGGAAATGTAAATAACAACTTTATTATTGCCTCTAGGGCACATTTCCTTCAGTCTCCCACTTGCACTAGATTCAGTAATCTAGATTACATAGTAATGATTCTAGCACCCATGGAGTCTTGGTGCTGACCATGTTTTACTCGTGAGGCTTAGTCAACGGGTCTGCAACATTCAGATTCGTATGTATCTTGCAAATCTCTATGTACCCTTCCGACACTTGATGACGGATGGAATTGAAGCGTCTCTTGATGTGCTTGGTCTTCTTGTGAAATCTGGATTCCTTTGTCAAGGCAATTGCACCAATATTGTCACAAAAGATTTTCATTGGACCCGATGCACTAGCTATGACACCTAGATCGGATATGAACTCCTTCATCCAGACTCCTTCATTTGCTGCTTCTGAAGTAGCTATGTACTCCGCTTCACACGTAGATCCCGCCACGATACTCTGTTTGGAACTGCACCAACTGACAGCTCCACCATTCAATATAAATACGTATCCGGTTTGTGACTTAGAGTCATCCGGATCAGTGTCAAAGCTTGCATCAACGTAACCATTTACAACGAGCTCTTTGTCACCTAAATGAGAAACATATCCTTAGTCCTTTACAGGTATTTCAGGATGTTCTTGACCGCGGTTCAGTGATCCACTCCTAGATTACTTTGGTACCTCCCTACTATACTTATAGCAAGGCACACATCAGGTCTGGAACACAGCATTGCATACATGATAGAACCTATGGCTGAGGCATAGGGAATGACTTTCATTTCTCTCTATCTTCTGCAGTGGTTGGGCATTGAGTCTCACTCAACTTCACGCCTTGTAATACACGCAAGAACCCTTTCTTTGACTGATCCATTTTGAACTTCTTCGAAATCTTATCAAGGTATGTGCTTTGTGAAAGTCCAATTAAGCGTCTTGTGTTGGGGAACGTAGCAGAAATTCAAAAAATTTCCTACGTGTCACCAAGATCTATCTATGGAGAGACCAGCAACGAGTAGAAAGAGAGTGCATCTACATACCCTTGTAGATCGCTAAGCGGAAGCGTTCAAGAGAACAGGGTTGAAGGAGTCGTGCTGTCGTGATCCAAATCACGGAGATCCTAGTGCGAACGGACGGCACCTCCGCGTTCAACACACGTACAGCCGGTGACATCTCCCCGCCTTGATCCAGCAAGGAGAGAGGGAGAGGTTGAGGAAGACTCCCTCCAGCAGCAGCACAACGGCGTGGTGGTGATGGAGGAGCGTGGAAATCCCGCAGGGCTTCGCCAAGCACCAAGGGAGAGGAGGAGGAGGAGAGAGGCAAGGCTGCGCCAACAGAGGAGGAACTCGTGTCTTGGGCTGCTCCTATGCCTCCATATATATAGGGAGAGGGGCTGCGCCCCACCCAGGTTTCCACCCTAGGGGCGGCCAGCCCCTGATCCCATCCGGTGGCGGCGGAGGGAGAGAGGGGGCGCACCTGGGTGGGCCTTAGGGCCCATCTGCCTAGGGTTTGCCCCCTTCCCCACTTCCCACGCCTTGGGCCTTGGTGGGGCGCCCCAGCCCACCTAGGGGCTGGTCCCTCCCACACTTGGCCCATGCAGCCTTCTCGGGCAGGTGGCCCCACTTGGTGGACCCCGACCCTCCCGTGGTCCCAGACGCTATCGATAAACCCGAAACTTTTCGGTGACCAAAACAGACTTCCCATATATAAATCTTTACCTCCGGACCATTCCGGAACTCCTCGTGATGTCCGGATCTCATCCGGACTCGAACAACATTCGGTAACCACATACAAGCTTCCTTTATAACCCTAGCGTCATCGAACCTTAAGTGTGTAGACCCTACGGGTTCGGAGACATGTAGACATGACCGAGACGTTCTCGGTCAATAACCAACAGCGGGATCTGGATACCCATGTTGGCTCCTACATGTTCCACGATGATCTCATCGGATGAACCACGATGTCAAGGACTCGATCGATCCGTATACAATTCCCTTTGTCTAGCGGTATTTTACTTGCCCGAGATTCGATCGTCGGTATACCGATACCTTGTTCAATCTCGTTACCGCAAGTCTCTTTACTCGTTCCGCAACACATCATCCCGTGATCAACCCCTTGGTCACACTGCACACATTATGATGATGTCCTACCGAGTGGGCCCAGAGATACCTCTCCGTTTGCGGGAGTGACAAATCCCATCTCGATCCGTGTCAACCCAATGACACTTTCGAGATACCAGTAGTGCACCTTTATAGTCACCCGATTCGTGGCGTTTGATACACCCAAAGCACTCCTACGGTATCCGGGTTTACATGATCTCATGGTCTAAGGAAGAGATACTTGACATTGGAAAAGCTCTAGCAAACGAACTACACGATCTTTGTGCTATGCTTAGGATTGGGTCTTGTCCATCACATCATTCTCCTAATGATGTGATCCCGTTATCAACGACATCCAATGTCCATAGTCAGAAACCATGACTATCTGTTGATTACAACGAGCTAGTCAACTAGAGGCTCACTAGGGACATATTGTGGTCTATGTATTCACACGTATTGCGATTTCCGGATAATACAGCTTATAGCATGAATAAAAGACAATTATCATGAACAAGGAAATATAATAATACTTTTATTATTGCCTCTAGGGCATATTTCCAACAGTCTCCCACTTGCACTAGAGTCAATAA
The DNA here is from genome assembly GCA_021437245.1 of Aegilops speltoides. NCBI lineage: Eukaryota > Viridiplantae > Streptophyta > Magnoliopsida > Poales > Poaceae > Aegilops > Aegilops speltoides. Next base: position 85,669,026 of record CM038145.1, on the reverse strand, counting down.
TCTAGTTCACATCGCCATGTGATTAACATTGACAGTCACATCGCCATGTGACCAACATCCAAAGAGTTTACTAGTGTCATTAAACTAGTTCACATCATCATGTGATTAAGACTCAATGAGTTACGGGGTTTGGTCATGTTTTGCTTGTGAGAGAGGTTTTAGTCAACGGGTCGCAACATTCAGATCCGTATGTACTTCATAAATCTCTAGGTCATTCAGTAAATGCTGCTTCCACGCTCCACTTGGAGCTATTCCAAATGGTTGCTCCACTATCGTTATCCGGTTTGCTACTCGAGTCACTCGGATAGGTGTTAAAGCTTGCATCGACGTAACCCTTTACACGAACTCTTTATCACCTCCATAATCGAGAAACATGTCCTTATTTTATTCCAAGAACAATTTTGACGCTGTCCAATGATCCATTCTGGATCATTCTTGTACCCCTTGATGACTCATGGCGAGGCACACTTCCGGTCGGTACACAAAGATAGCATACTATAGAGCCTATGTACGAAACATAGGGGCGACCTTCGCCCTTTCTCTCTTTTCTGCCGTGGTCGAGCTTTAAGTCTTAACTTCATACCTTACATCTTAGGCAAGAACTTCTTCTTTGACTGATCCATCTTGAACACCTTCAAGATCATGTCAAGGTATGTGCTCATTTGAAAGTATTATTAAGCATTTTGATCTATCCTCATAGATTTTGATGCTCAATGTTCAAGTAGCTTAATCCAGGTTTTCCATTGAAAAACACTTTTCAAATAACCCTATACGCTTTATAGAAAATTCTACATCATTTCTGATCAACAATATGACAACGACATATACTTATCAGAAATTCTATAGTGCTCCCACTCACTTCTTTGGAAATACAAGTTTCTCATAAATTTGTATAAACCCAAAATCTTTGATCATCTTGTCAAAGTACATATTCCAACTCCGAGATGCTTACTCCAGTCCTTAGAAGGATCGCTGGAGCTAGCATACCTTTTAGCATCCTTAGGATCGACAAAACCTTTATGGTTGTATTACATACAACCTTTCCTTACGAAAACTGGTAAGGAAACTCGTTTTGACATCCATCTGCCAGATTTCATAAATGCAGCTAATGCTAACATGATTCCGACGGACTCAAGCATCGCTACGAATGAGAAAATCTCATTGTAGTCAACTCCTTGAACTTGTGAAAAACTCTTCACCACAAGTCGAGCTTAATAGACGGTGACATTACCGTCCACGTCCGTCTTCTTCTTATAGATCCATTTATCCCAATGGCTTGCCGATCATCGGGCAAGTCCACCAAAGTCTACGCTTTGTTCTGATACATGGATCCTATCTCGGATTTCATGGCTTCTAACCATTTGTCGGAATTTAGGCCCACCATCGCTTCTCCATAGCTCGCAGGTTCATTGTTGTCTAGCAACATGACCTTCAAGACAGGATTACTGTACCACTCTAAAGTAGTACGCATCCTTGTCACCCTACGAGGTACGGTAGTGACTTGATCCAAAGTTCCATGATCACTATCATAAGCTTCTACTTCAATTGGTGTAGGTGCCACAGGAACAACTTCCTGTGCCCTGCTACACACTGGTTGAAGTGATGGTTCAATAACCTCATCAAGTCTCCACAATCCTCCCACTCAGCTTTTCGAGACAAACTTTTCCTCGTTAAAGGACCCGATTTAAGAAACAATCCGTATTGCTTTCGGATCTGAATTAGGAGGTACAGCCAACTGTTTTGGGTGTCCTATGAAGATGCATTTTATCCGCTTTGGGTTCGAGCTTATCAACCTGAAACTTTTTCACATAAGCGTCGCAACCCCAAACTTTTAAGAAATGACAGCTTAGGTTTCTCTAAACCATAGTTCATATGGTGTCATCTCAACGGAATTACGTGGTGCCCTATTTAAAGTGAATGTGGTTGTCTCTAATGCCTAACCCATAAACGATATTGGTAATTCGACAAGAAACATCATGGTACGCACCATATCCAATAGGGTGCAACTATGATGTTCGGACACATCATCGAACTATGATGTTCCAGGCGGTATTAATTGTGAAACAATTTCCACAATGTCTTAATTTCGTGCCAAAGCTCGTAACTCAGATACTCATCTCTATGATCATATCATAGACATTTCATCCTCTTGTCACGATGATCTTCAACTTCACTCTGAAATTACTTGAACCTTTCAATAATTCAGACTTGTGTTTCATCAAGTAAATGTACTCTGCATCTACTCGAATCATCTGTGAAGTAAGAACATAATGATATTCACTGCATGCCTCAGCACTCATTGGACTGCACACATCAAAATGTGTTACTTCCAACAAGTTGCTATCTTGTTCCATTTTACTGAAAACGAGGCTTTTTAGTCATCTTGCCCATGTGGTATGATTTGCATATCTCAAGTGATTTCAAAATCAAGTGAGTCCAAACGATCCATCTGCATGGAGTTTCTTCATGCATATACACCAATAGACATGGCTCGCATGTCTCAAACTATTCAAAACGAGTGAGTCCAAAGATCCATCAACATGGAGCTTCTTCATGCGTTTTACACCAATATGACTTACATGGCAGTGCCACAAGTAAGTGGTACTATCATTACTATCTTATATATTTTTGGCATGAAAATGTGTATCACTACGATCGAGATTCAATAAACTATTCCTTTAGGTGCAAGACCATTGAAGGTATTATTCAAAGAAATAGAGTAACCATTATTCTCCTTAAATGAATAACCGTATTTCAATAGACATAATCCAATCATGTCTATGCTCAACGCAAACACCAAATCTCGATGGTAGGGGAGCGTGCGATGCTTGATCACATCAACCTTGGAAATACTTCCAACACATATCGTCAGCTCACCTTTAGCTAGTCTCCGTTTATTCCGTAGCTTATATTTCGAGTTACTAACACTTAGCAACCGAACCAGTATCCAATACCCTGGTGCTACTAGGAGTACTAGTAAAGTACACATTAACATAATGTATATCCAATATACTTTTATCGACCTTGCCAGCCTTCTCATCTACCAAGTATCTAAGGTAATTCCGCTCTAGTGACTGTTCCCTTATCACGAAGCACTTAGTCTCGGGTTTGGGTTCAACCTTGGGTTTCTTCATTTGGAGCAGCAATTGATTTGTCGTTTCATGAAGTATCCTTCTTGCCCTTGCCCTTCTTGAAACTAGTGGTTTCACCAACCATCAACAATTGATGCTTCTTCTTGATTTCTACTTTCGCGGTGTCAAACATCGTGAATACCTCAAGGATCATCATATCTATCCCTGATATGTTATAGCTCATCACGAAGCTCTAGCAGCTTGGTGGCAATGACTTTGGAGAAACATCACTATCTCATCTGGAAGATCAACTCCCACTCGATTCAAGTGATTGTTGTACTCAGACAATCTGAGCACAAGCTCGACGATTGAGCTTTTCTCCCTTAGTTTGTAGGCTAAGAAAATCGTCGGAGGTCTCATACCTCTTGACGTGGGCACGAGCCTGAAATCTCAATTTCAGCCCTCGAAACATCTCATATGTTCATGACGTTTGAAAACGTCTTTGGTGCCTCAACTCTAAACCGTTTAACTGAACTATCATGTAGTTATCAAAACATGTATGTCTGATGTTCGCAACATCCACAAACGATGTTTGGGGTTCAGCACACTGAGCGGTGCATTAAGGACATAAGCTTTCTATTGTCCGCATAATCGCTACTATCAACTTTCAACTATATTTTCTCTAGGAACATATCTAAGCAAAGGAACTAAAGCGCGAGCTTCGACATAATTTGCAAAGATCTTTTGACTATGTTCAGATAATTAAGTTCATCTTATGAACTCCCACTCGATAGACATCCCTCCGGTCATCTAAGTGATTACATGATCCAAGTCAACTAGGCCGTGTCCGATCATCACGTGAGACGGTCTAGTCATCATCGGTGAACATCTTCATGTTGATCGTATCTTCCATACGACTCATGCTCGACCTTTCGGTCTCCGTGTTCCGAGGCCATGTCTGTACATGCTAGGCTCGTCAAGTTAACCCCGAGTGTTTTTGCTGTGTAAAACTATCTTACACCCATTGTATGTGAACGTAAGAATCCATCACACCCGATCATCACGTGGTGCTTAGAAGCGACAGTACTGTAGCAACGGTGCACGGTCGGGGAGAACACTTCTTGAAATTTTGTAAGGATCATCTTATTTACTACCGTCGTCCTAAGTAAACAAGATGCATAAACATGATAAACATCACATGCAATCAAATAGTGACATGATATGGCCAATATCATTTTGCTCCTTTGATCTCCATCTTGGGGCTCCATGATCATCATCGTCACCAAAGATGACACCATGATCTCCATCATCATGATCTCCATCATCGTGTCTTCATGAAGTTGTCTCGCCAACTATTACTTCTACTACTATGGCTACGGTTAGCAATAAAGTAAAGTAATTACATGGCGTTGTTCAATGACACGCAGGTCATACAATAAATTAAGAAAACTCCTATGGCTCCTGCGGTTGTCATACTCATTGACATGCAAGTCGTGATTCCTATTACAAGAACATGATCAATCTCATACATCACATATCATTCATCACATTCTTCTTGGCCATATCACATCACATAGCATACCTCGCAAAAACAAGTTAGGCGTCCTCTAATTGTTGTTTGCATGTTTTACGTGGCTGCTATGGGTTTCTAGCAAAACGTTTCTTACCTCATAAAACCACAACGTGATATGCCAATTGCTATTTACCCTTCATAAGGACGCTTTTCGAATCCGTTCCGACTAAAGTGGGAGAGATCGCACCGCTAGCCACCTTATGCACGAAGTGCATGTTAATCAGTGGAACTTTGTCTCACGTGGAAATGCGTGTAAGGTCGGTCCGGCCGCTTCATCCCACAATACCGTCGAAACAAGATTGGACTAGTAACGGTAAGCATATTGAACAAAATCAACGCCCACAACTACTTTGTGTTCTACTCGTGCAAAGAATCTACGCAATAGACCTAGCTCATGATGCCATTTGTTGGGGAACGTGGCGTAAATTCAAAAATTTCCTACGTGTCACCAAGATCTATCTATGGAGAAACCAGCAACGAGTAGAAAGAGAGTGCATCTACATACCCTTGTAGATCGCTAAGAGGAAGCGTTCAAGAGAACGGGGTTGAAGGAGTCGTACTCGTCGTGATCCAAATCACCGGAGATCCTAGTGCCGAACGGACGGCACCTCCGCGTTCAACACACGTACAGCCCGGTGACATCTCCCCGCCTTGATCCAGCAAGGAGAGAGGGAGAGGTTGAGGAAGACTCCCTCCAGCAGCAGCACAATGGCGTGGTGGTGATGGAGGAGCGTGGAAATCCCGCAGGGCTTCGCCAAGCACCAAGGGAGAGGAGGAGGAGGGAGAGAGGCAAGGTTGCGCCAACAGGAGGAGGAACTCGTGTCTTGGGCTGCTCCTATGCCTCCATATATATAGGGGAGAGGGGGCTGCGCCCCCACCTAGGTTTCCACCCTAGGGGGCGGCGGCCAGCCCCCAGATCCCATCTGGGTGGCGGCCAGAGGGGGAGAGAGGGGGAGGCGCACCTAGGGTGGGCCTTAGGGCCCATCTGCCCTAGGGTTTGCCCCCCTTCCCCACTTCCACGCCTTGGGCCTTGGTGGGGCGCCCCAGCCCACCTAGGGGCTGGTCCCTCCCACACTTGGCCCATGCAGCCTTCTGGGCAGGTGGCCCCACTTGGTGGACCCCGGACCCTCCGGTGGTCCCAGACGTTACCGATAAACCCCAAACTTTTCCGGTGACCAAAACATGACTTCCCATATATAAATCTTTACCTCCGGACCATTCCGAACTCCTCGTGACGTCCGGGATCTCATCCGGACTCGAACAACATTCGGTAACCACATACAAGCTTCCTTTATAACCCTAGCGTCATCGAACCTTAAGTGTGTAGACCCTACGGGTTCGGAGACATGTAGACATGACCGAGACGTTCTCGGTCAATAACCAACAGCGGATCTGGATACCCATGTTGGCTCCCACATGTTCCACGATGATCTCATCGGATGAACCACGATGTCAAGGACTCGATCGATCCGTATACAATTCCCTTTGTCTAGCGGTATTTTACTTGCCCGAGATTCGATCGTCGGTATACCGATACCTTGTTCAATCTCGTTACGGCAAGTCTCTTTACTCGTTCCGCAACACATCATCCGTGATCAACCCCTTGGTCACACTGTGCACATTATGATGATGTCCTACCGAGTGGGCCCAGAGATACCTCTCCGTTTGCGGAGTGACAAATCCCAGCCTCGGTCCGTGTCAACCCAATGACACTTTCGGAGATACCGTAGTGCACCTTTATAGTCACCCGATTCGTTGTGACGTTTGATACACCCAAAGCACTCCTACGGTATCCGGAGTTACGATCTCATGGTCTAAGGAAGAGATACTTGACATTGGAAAAGCTCTAGCAAACGAACTACGATCTTTGTGCTATGCTTAGGATTGGGTCTTGTCCATCACATCATTCTCCTAATGATGTGATCCCGTTATCAACGACATCCAATGTCCATAGCCAGGAAACCATGACTATCTGTTGATTACAACGAGCTAGTCAACTAGAGGCTCACTAGGGACATATTGTGGTCTATGTATTCACACGTGTATTGCGATTTCCGGATAATACAGTTATAGCATGAATCAAAGACAATTATCATGAACAAGGAAATATAATAATACTTTTATTATTGCCTCTAGGGCATATTTCCAACATCTTGATCTATCTCTATAGATCTTGATACCCAATATGTAAGCAGCTTCACCGAGGTCTTTCATAGAAAAACTTCTATTCAAGTATCCTTTTATGCTATCCAGAAATTCTATATCATTTTCAATCAGCAATATGTCATCCACATATAATATTAGAAATGCTACAGAGCTCCTACTCACTTTCTTGTAAATACAGGCTTCTCCAAAAGTTTGTATAAAACCATATGCTTTGATCACACTATTAAAACGTCTATTCCAACTCCGAGAGGCTTGCACCAGTCCATAAATGGATCGCTGGAGCTTGCACACCTTGTTAGCACCCTTTGGATCGACAAAACCTTCTGGTTGCATCATATACAACTCTTCTTCCAGAAATCCATTCAGGAATGCAGTTTTGACATCCATTTGCCAAATTTCCTAATCATAAAATGCGGCAATTGCTAACATGATTCGGACAGACTTAAGCATCGCTACGGGTGAGAAGGTCTCATCGCAGTCAACTCCTTGAACTTGTTGAATACCTTTCGCAACAAGTCAAGCTTTGTAGGCAGTAATATTACCGTCGGCGTCAGTCTTCTTCTTGAAGATCCATTTATTCTCTATGGCTTGCCGATCATCGGGCAAGTCAACCAAAGTCCACACTTTGTTCTCATACATGGATCTCATCTCAGATTTCATGGCCTCAAGCCATTTCGTGGAATCTAGGCTCATCATCGCTTCCTCATAGTTCGTAGGTTCATCATGGTCAAGTAAGATGACGTCCAGAACTAGGTTTCTATACCACTCTGGTGCAGATCTTATTCTAGTTGACCTATGAGGTTTGGTAGTAACTTGATCAGAAGCTTCATGATCATCATCATTAGCTTCCTCACTAATTGGTGTAGGAATCACTAGAACTGATTTCTGTGATGAACTACTTTCCAATGAGGGAGCAGGTACAATTACCTCATCAAGTTCTACTTTCCACCCACTCACTTCTTTCAAGAGAAACTCTTTCTCCAGAAAGGATCCGTTCTTAGCAACAAAAATCTTGCCTTTGGATCTATGATAGAAGGTGTACCCAACAGTTTCCTTTGGGTATCCTATGAAGACACATTTCTCCGATTTGGGTTCGAGCTTATCAGGTTGAAGATTTTTCACATAAGCATCGCAGCCCCAAACTTTAAAAAACGACAACTTGGGTTTCTTGCCAAACCACAGTTCATATGGTGTCGTCCCAATGGATTTAGATGGTGCCCTATTTAACGTGAATGCAACCGTCTCTAATGCATAACCCCAAAACGATAGCGGTAAATCAGTAAGAGACATCATAGATCGCACCATATCTAATAAAGTGTGGTTATGATGTTCGGACACACCATTACGCTGTGGTGTTCCGGGTGGCGTGAGTTGCGAAACTATTCCGCATTGTTTCAAATGAAGACCAAACTCGTAACTCAAATATTCACCTCCACGATCAGATTGTAGAGACTTTATTTTCTTGTTACAATGATTTTCCACTTCACTCTGAAATTCTTTGAACTTCTCAAATGTTTCAGACTTATGTTTCATTAAGTTGATATACCCATATCTGCTCAAATCATCTGTGGAGGTCAGAAAATGACGATACCCGCCGCGAGCATCAACACTCATCGGACCGCATACATCAGTATGTATTATTTCCAATAAGTCTATTGCTCATTCCATTGTTCCGGAGTACGGATTTTTAGTCATCTTGCCCATGAGGCATGGTTCGCAAGCATCAAGTGATTCATAATCAAGTGATTCCAAAAGCCCATCAGCATGGAGTTTCTTCATGCGCTTTACACCAATATAACCTAAACGGCAGTGCCACAAATAAGTTGCAATATCATTATTGAACTTATATCTTTTGGCTTCAATACTATGAATATGTGTATCACTACCATCGAGATTTAGTAAAAATAGATCACTCATCAAGGGTGCATGACCATAAAAGATATTACTCGTATAAATAGAACAACCATTATTCTCTGATTCAAATGAATAACCGTCTCGCATCAAACAAGATCCAGATATAATGTTTATGCTTAACGCTGGCACCAAATAACAATTATTCAGGTCTAAACCTAATCCCGAAGGTAGATGTAGAGGTAGTGTGCCGACGGCGATCACATCGAATTTGGAACCATTTCCCATGGGCATCGTCACCTCGTCCTTAGCCAATCTTAGCTTAATCCGTAGCCCCTGTTTTGAGTTGCAAATATGAACAACAGAACCAGTATCAAATACCCAGGCACTACTGTGATCAATAGTTAAGTACACATCAATAACATGTATATCAAATATACCTTTCACTTTGCCATCCTTCTTATCCGCCAAATACTTGGGGCAGTTCCGCTTCTAGTGACCAGTCCTTTGCAACTTGCTTAGGTCCAGACTTGGGCTTCTTCACTTGAGTAGCAACTTGCTTGTTGTTCTTCTTGAAGTTCCCCTTCTTCCCTTTACCCTTCTTCTTAAAACTAGTGGTCTTGTTGACCATCAACACTTGATGCTCCTTCTTGATTTCTACCTCCGTAGCCTTTAGCATCGCGAAGAGCTCGGGAATTGTCTTATCCATCCCTTGCATATTATAGTTCATCACGAAGCTTTTGTAGCTTGGTGGTAGTGATTGAAGAACTCTGTCAATGACACTATCAATCGGAAGATTAACTCCCAGTTGAGTCAAGTGATTGTGGTACCCAGACATTCTGAGTATATGCTCACAGACAGAACTATTCTCCTCCATTTTGCAGTTGTAGAACTTATTGGAGACTTCATATCTCTCAATCCAGGCATTTGCTTGAAATATTAACTTCAACTCCTGTAACATCTCATATGCTCCATGACGTTCAAAACATCGTTGAAGTCTCGGTTCTAAGTCGTAAAGCATGGCACACTGAACTATCGAGTAGTCATCAGCTTTGCTCTGCCAGGCGTTCACAACGTCCGGTGTTGCTCCTGCAGCGGGTCTTGCACCTAGCAGTGCTTCCAGGATGTAATTCTTTTGTGCAGCAATGAGGATAATCCTCAAGTTACGGACCCTGTCCGTGTAGTTGCTACCATCATCTTTTAACTTAGCTTTCTCTAGGAACGCATTAAAATTCAATGGAACAGTAGCATGGCCATTTATCTACAACAACATAGACATGCAAAATACTATCAGGTACTAAGTTCATGATAAATTAAAGTTCAATTAATCATATTACTTAAGAACTCCCACTTAGATAGACATCCCTCTAATCATCTAAGTGACCGCGTGATCCAAATCAACTAAACCATGTCCGATCATCACGTAAGATGGAGTAGCTTTCAATGGTGAACATCACTATGTTGATCATATCTACTATATGATTCACGCTCGACCTTTCGGTCTCAGTGTTCCGAGGCCATATCTGCATATGCTAGGCTCGTCAAGTTTAACCCGAGTATTCTGCATGTGCAAAACTGGCTTGCACCCATTGTATGTGAACGTAGAGCTTATCACACTCGATCATCACGTGGTGTCTCGGCACGACGAACTGTCGCAACGGTGCATACTCAGGGAGAACACTTATACCTTGAAATTTAGTGAGAGATCATCTTATAATGCTACCGCCGTACTAAGCAAAATAAGATGCATAAAGGATAAACATCACATGCAATCAATATAAGTGATATGATATGGCCATCATCATCTTGTGCCTTTGACCTCCATCTCCAAAGCACAGTCATGATCACCATCGTCACTGGCTTGACACCTTGATCTCCATCGAAGCATCATTGTCGTCTCGCCAACTATTGCTTCTACTACTATCACTATCGCTTAGTGATAAAGTAAAGCAATTACATGGCGAATGCATTTCATACAATAAAGCACCAACCATATGGCTCTTGACAGTTGCCAATAACTGTTACAAAACATGATCATCTCATACAACAATTTATATACCATCACGTCTTGACCATATCACATCACAGCAAGCCCTGCAAAAACAAGTTATACGTCCTCTACTTTGTTGTTGCAAGTTTTACGTGGCTGCTACGGGCTTAGCAAGAACCATTCTTACCTACGCATCAAAACCACAACAATTTTTCGTCAAGTGTGTTGTTTTAACCTTCAACAAGGACCGGGCGTAGTCACACTCGATTCAACTAAAGTTGGAGAAACAGACACCCACTAGCCACCTGTGTGCAAAGCACGATGGTAGAACCGGTCTCATGAACGCGGTCATGTAATGTCGGTCTGGGCCGCTTCATCCAACAATACCGCCAAATCAAAGTATGACATGCTGGTAAGTAGTATGACTATTATCGCCCACAACTCTTTGTGTTCTACTCGTGCATATAACATCTACGCATAGACCTGGCTCGGATGCCACTGTTGGGGAGCGTAGTATTTCAAAAAAATCCTACAATCATGCAAGATCTATCTAGGAGAAGCATAGCAACGAGCGGGGAGAGTGTGTCCACGTACCCTCGTAGACCGAAAGTGGAAGCGTTTAGTAACGCGGTTGATGTAGTCGAACGCCTTCGCGATCCAACCGATCAAGTACCGAACGCATGACACCTCCGTGATCTGCACACGTTCAGCTCGGTGACGTCCCTCAAATTCTAGATCCAGGTGAGGCCGAGGGAGAGTTTCGTCAGCACGACCACGTGGTGACGGTGATGATGAAGTTACCGACGCAGGGCTTCGCCTAAGCACTACGACAATATGACCGAGGTGGAAAATTGTCGAGGGGGACACCGCACATGGCTAAGAAATCAACTTGTGTGTTTATGGGGTGCCCCCCTCCCCTGTATATAAAGGAGTGGAGGAGGGGGTCACCCGGCCTCATGGGGTGCGCCCCAAGGGGGAATCCTACTCCTATTAGGAGTAGGTTCCCCCTTTTCCTAGTCCAACTAAGAGGGAAAGGAAATTGGAAGAGGGAGAGAAGGAAAGCCCCCCCCCAATTCGGATTGGGCTTGTGGGGGCCCCTCCACTTCGCCGCCTCCTCCTCTCTTCCAGTAGGGCCCACGAAGGCCCATTAACCCCTCGGGGGGTTTCGGTAACCCCCCGGTACTCCAGAAAATGCCCGAACCTATCCGAAACCTTTCCGGTGTCCAAACATAACCTTCCAATATATTAATCTTTATGTCTCGACCATTTCGAGACTCCTCGCCTTGTCCATGATCTCATCCGGGACTCCAAACTACCTTCGGTACATCAAAACACATAAACTCATAATACCGATCGTCATCGAACATTAAGCGTGCGGACCCTACGGGTTCGAGAACTATGTAGACATGATCGAGACTCATCTCCAGTCAATAACCAATAGTGAAACCTGGATGCTCATATTGGCTCCCACATATTGTACGAAGATCTTTATCGGTCAAACCACATAACAACATACGTTGTTCCCTTTGTCGTCGTATGTTAGATTCGACCGTCGGTATCACTATACCTAGTTCAATCTCGTTACCGACAAGTCTCTTTACTCGTTCCTTAATGCATCATCCCGCAACTAACTTATTAGTCACATTGCTTGCAAGAATTATTGTGATGTGCATTACCGAGAGGGCCCAGAGATACCTCTCCGACAATCAGAGTGACAAATCCTAATCTTGATATATGCCAACTCAACAAACACCATCGAAGACACCTGTAGAGCATCCTTATAATCACCCAGTTACATTGTGACGTTTTATATCACACTAAGTGTTCCTCCGGTATTCGGGAGTTGCATAATCTCATAGTCAGAGGAACATGTATAAGTCATGATGAAAGCAATAGCAACAAACTAAACGATCATAGTGCTAAGCTAACGGATGGGTCTTGTCCATCACATCATTCTCCAATGATGTGATCCCGTTCATCAAATGACAACACATGTCTATGGCTAGAAAACATAACCATTTTTGATAAACAATCTAGTCAAGTAGAGGCATACTGGGGACACTCTGTTTGTCTATGTATTCACACATGTACTAAGTTTCCGGTTCATACAATTCTAGCATGAATAATAAACATTTTTCATGATATAAGGAAATGTAAATAACAACTTTATTATTGCCTCTAGGGCACATTTCCTTCAATTGCCCATGGTGTTTTCCCAATAACTGATTGCAACAGAAGAACCCAATAAGTAGGCTAATTGGCCTATTATTGTTAATCCATTTATTAATCAAATTGACATTTCATATTAAGCACACAACATATTTCATTTTCTTATTACGGAACCGGGATTTGATAATTGAAATACATCAGAGTACAACATCATATAGCTTCAACATTTGGTTGCACCATATAGGCATATAGCTAGCTACCCCGTTAGACAACTGCACCAGCACCAAGTTTCACATGCAACATCTATAATCTTTGGACATTAGCATCATAGACGATAGATAGAGAGATGAATCTCATCTGGAAAACTACTAAAGCGGAGGCGAATATTGAGACTTCATTGATGTTGAAGGTCTTTGCAACTTTAGGCCAGTTAATTGCTTGTATCTGCGCTGGTATTTCCCCAAAGAGGAGAGGATGATGTAGCTCAAACTAAGGTAAGTATTTCCCTCAGTTATGAAACCAAGGTTATCGATCTAGTAGGAGAACCAAGCAACACTATGTAAACAGCAGCTGCACACAAATAACAAGTACTTGCAACCCAACGCGTAAGAGGGGTTGTCAATCCCTCCTCGGTATTGAGATAGATAAAATTGTATGAAATTTGATAAATAGATCTGAAAAAACACAAAATAAAATAAAGAAAGAAAAAGTGCAGCAAGACATTTTTGGGTTTTTGGAATAATAGATCTGAAAATAATATGATAGGAAATAGACCCGGGGGCCGTAGATTTCACTAGTGAAGGGGTGTGCGGCTAGGGAGCCCCTAGCTTATTTATTCCGGACTCGTCTAGTCATGCCCGGGGTCTTAAACGACCTTTTAATGAAATGATGCCACGTGGACCGGGCATTTTAAGCGTAAGAGACGCGTAATGCGGTATTGCGTTAAAGCGGATAAAAGCTTCACGTCCCAAGAGTGCTTGATAGCTACTTTTGAATGGGGCGACATGAAAGATTAGCCTTTCGCGTCGGAAGTTGTCAGATGTCCCGAACACAACTTCTAGTAATAAGGAGCCTGTGCACTTGGCGTAAGGGCCTGGCGTCACTCCTTTAAAGGAAGTGCGGCTATGTCGAATTTTAGTAAGGTCTATCCCCATCTTGCGGATTGTGTTCGGATATAGCAGGTTTAAATCGCTGCCGCCGTCCATCAGGACTTGTGTAAATTGTAGACCGTCGATTATAGGATCCAATATCAGAGCAGTCCATCCTGCATTTCGAATGCTTCTGGAATAATCCAAATGGTCAAAAGTGATTGGTTTTGACATCCAACTTCGAGGTTCCGCTGGGGTGGACCGTGCGGCACTTATTTTAGCGGGTGCCGTATTGTTTTTCCGTAATATCACGTGAAGTGAGTATACTGTTTTGACTTCTTGTGGGAAAGTCTTTTGTTCTCCGGTGCTCTGCTGGTGGGGTTCATCATCATCCTCGCTTGGTGTGTCGAGCCCCTTGTGTTCGGCGTTGAGTCGGCCGGACTGTTTGAAAACTCAACAATCTCGGTGGGTGTGGTTTGCAGGCCTTCCGGAGGTACTGTGGATTTGACATATCCGATCCAAAATTTTGTTTAAGTTGGATAGCTCATCACTGTTGTCCTTAAGAGGCAGTGTTTTGTTGTTTAGCCGCGAGCTTTTGAATCCGGCGTTGACCGCCGTGTTCTTTGGGCTTTTTTCTTTATTCCGGCGCTGATCCTTTTTGCACCGTGATTTTCCGTTTCCATCTCTGATCTCGGATGTACTCGGGTCGCCGGTGCTGCATCTTGCTAGCCAGCTTTCATCCCCCGCGCACAAGCGGGTCATGAGGCTTGTTAGCGCGGCCATTGTCCTCGGCTTCTCTTGGCCGAGGTGTTTGGCGAGCCATTCGTCTCGGACGTTGTGTTTAAAAGCTGCTAAGGCTTCATCGTCCGGACAGTCGACTATTTGGTTCTTTTTGGTAAGGAACCTGTTCCAGAATTTGCGCGCTGACTCTCCAGGCTGTTGAGTTATATGACTTAGATTATCTGCATCTAGAGGGCGGACATAAGTCCCTTGAAAATTTGCTCTAAACTCGTCCTCGAGCTCTTCCCAACTTCCAACAGTGTTTTCTGGGAGGCTTTTGAGCCAATGCCGAGCTGGCCCTTTGAGCTTGAGGGTAGATATTTTATGGCATGGAGATCATCTCCTCTAGCCATGTGTATGTGTAGTATATAATCCTCTATCTAGACTCCGGTGCATTGTTCCGTCAGAAGCCTCTATGTTTATGGGTTTAAACCCTGCTGGAAATTCATGATCCAAAGACCTCATTGGTGAAACATAGTGGGTGTCTTGGCGCCCTATATTCGGTGTGTCATTGTCTTGAACACTTGTCGTGTTGTGTTGCTTCTGGGGCCCTCTTTTTGGCCCGTAAATGGACCCGACCGGGCCATTTGTTTTCCAAGGATCATGTGTCGGCTTGTGCGCGCGCGCCGCTTGTCGCTTTGGCTGTCATCCGTCGCCTATCCGCCAGGCGGCTTCTTTATTTTTTGACTGTGGTGGCTCTATGGCTTCCTCGTCAAATTCTGGCAGCAGCTTGCGCTTCGGGTAGCTCTTTGATTGATGGACATTACCGTATTTGTCTGTGGTTTTGAGCACTTTGCTCCACCTCATTCTGAGTATGTCTTCCACTGTTTTGAGCTTCCGTTTTTCCTTCTTCAGACTTCTTGTAGTGGCGACGAGTCTTTTGTGAAGGTTCTTATGCTCCGGTGGTGTGTCCGGCGTGAGGTCGTCTGGACTGTTGGTTTCGCCGGGCATGGGTTGATTATCCGATTCGTCCTGTTCGGACGGTTGCTTGGTTGCATGTTCGTCGTCCACTGGTTTGCCCTGCTCTATTGCTGGGTTATTAGGAGCGCTGTTTTTGTCGAGGCGGGACTTAGGGCGGCGTCTGCGTCGCCGTTTTGGTTGTTTGTCGGCGGGGTTATCCTTTCCCGCGCCCCGTTGGTCCTCGTTATCGCTTCCTTTTGGGGTGTCCACCATATATACACCATGGGTTGGGGTGGCCTTCTAGTGCCCGGCGAGCGCTGGTTCTTGATCGTCTCCGGCATCGTCGTTCATACCGTCGATGTCTTCGGAGTCGTATTCTAGCATGTCGGTTAGATCATCGACAGTGGCTACAAAGTGGGTGGTGGGTGGGCTTTGAATTTCTTCATCGTCCGCATCCCAACCATCCTGGCCGTAGTTCGGCCAGGGCTCTCCGGATAGCGAGAGATACTTTAGCGAATTTAGGATGTCGCCAAAGGGTGAGTGCTGAAAGATGTCCACAGTGTGAACTCCATGATCGGCGCCCAATCGGATTTGATTGGTAGGGGCGCAGGAGGTTCGGAGTCCCGCAAGGAGTCCGGCACCTCGAAGTCACGAGCTTTATAATGGACGAGGTCAGTGTTCGGCTCCATCACCGTAGAAGTTGCAGCTCCCGAGGCGGTGTCCAGCCACCTGTCCTCGATCTGCGTGATCGGCTCCGAATTATGTGTCGGAGCGGATTCATGTGCGGCCTCCAAAGTACTGTCCGGCGGCAGAGCTAGATCATACGCATTGTGACAGTGCGGCATGCTCGGTTGCGGCTTGGATCCATCGAAGATCAAGTCTCCGCGGATATCTGCCGTGAAGTTTAGGCTTCCAAATCTGACCTGATGGCCAGGGGCGTAGCTTTCGGTCTGCTCCAGATGGCCAAGTGAATTGGCCCGCAGTGCGAAGCCGCCGAATACGAAGATCTTTCCGGAGAGAAAAGTCTCACCCTGGACGGCGTTGTTGTTGATTGAAGAAGCCATCAAGCCTATTGGTGACGACGAGGAACTCTCAATGAAAGCACCAATGTCGTTGTCAAACCGGCGGATCTCGGGTAGGGGTTCCCGGCTATGCGTCTAGGTGGATGGTAACAGAGACAAGGGACACGATGTTTTTACCTGTGTTCGGGCCCTCTCGATGGAGGTAAAACCCTACTCCCGCTTGATTGATATTGATGATATGGGTAGTACAAGAGTGGATCTACCACGAGATCAAGGAGGCTAAACCCTAGAAGCTAGCCTATGGTATGATTGTTGTAATGGTTGTTTGTCCTACGGACTAAAACCCTCCGGTTTATATAGACACCGGGGAGAGCTAGGGTTACACAGACTCGGTTACAATGGTAGGAGATCTACATATCCGTATTTCCAAGCTTGCCTTCCACGCCAAGGAAAGTCCCATCTGGACACGGGAAGAAGTCTTCAATCTTGTATCTTCATAGTCTTGGAGTCCGGCTGACGATGATAGTCCGGCTATCCGGACACCCCCTAGTCCAGGACTCCCTCAGTGGGTAAACAAATTACTTTTGGAAAATTGATAGAAAAGCAAATAATCATGACGATATCCAAGGAAATGATCATGTATATAGACATCACGTCCAAGATTAGTAGACCGACTCCTGCCTGCATCTACTACTGTTACTCCACATCGAGCGATGTCCAGCATCATCAGAGTAATGCAATAAGAACGATGACATGATGTAGACAAGATCTATTCATGTAGAAATAGACCCCATCTTTTTATCCTTAATGGCAACGTGACATGCATGTCACTTCTCCTTCTGTCACTGAGATTGAGCACCGCAAGATCGAACCCATCACAAAGCACATCTTCCCATTGCAAGAAAAATCAATCTAGTTGGCCAAACCAAACCAAAGTTTCGGAGAAGAAATACGAGGCTATAAATATCATGCACAAAAGAGTTCAGAGAAGACTCAAACAATATTCATAGATGAAACTGATCATAAACTCGCAATTCATCGGATCCCAACAAACACACCGCAAAAAGTCATTACATCAAATAGATCTCCAAGAACATCGAGGAGAACATTGTATTGAAGATCAAAGAGAGAGAGAGAAGAAGCCATCTAGCTACTTCCTACAGAACCATAGGTCTATGATAAACTACTCATGCATCATAGGAGGAGCACCAATGAGGATGATGAACCCCTCCGTGATTGTTTCCCTCTCCAGCAAGGTGCCGGAAAAGGGCTCTAAATTGGATCTCGTGGTTTTGGAACTTGCGGCGGCTGGAATCGTTTTTCGTCGACTCCCCTAGGATTTCTAGAATATCTGGGTTTTATAGAGGAGAGAGGTAGTGGGAAAGATCACCATGGGCCCCACAAGGCACCAAGGCACGCTTAGGGCCTCTGGCATGCCCTGGTGTCTTATGGGCCCCACGGGCCTCCTCTGTTAGACCTCCTGGGCTCCCTGGGTCTCTTCTGGGCAGAAAAAATCTCCAAAAAGTTTTGCTGCGTTTGGACTCTGTTTTATATGGATATTCTACGAAGCCAAAAAACAAGCAAAAACAAACAACTGGCACTGGGCACTATGTCAATAGGTTAGTCCCAAAAAATGATATAAAGTTGCTAGTAGATGAATGTAAAACATCCAAGATTAATAATATAACAACATGAAATAATAAAAAATTATAGATACGTTGGAGAAGTATCACCATCTCCAGGCTTAATTCCTGCTCGTCCTCGAGTAGGTAAATGATAAAAACAGAATTTTTGATGTGGAATGCTGCCTAACATGTTCATCACATATTCTTTTCTTTTGTAGCATGCACATTTGGACTTCTAGATGATTCAAAGTAATAGTCTATAATTGACATGAGGACATCAATACTCAAGCATATCAACAAGCAACCATGTCTTTCAAAATATCAACACTAACACTACTGCAGGATGCTGCTAACGCAACACTACGATCAGAGACCCTTCGACGAAATTGTGTGCAATGCAATAATCGCAAACGGTGGTGTAAAAAAACGTCAAAAATGGTGCAAAACATTTGCGATGACGGATGCATCATACACGGTTCAGATTTTAGTTGCGTGTGCGATGCAGGGCATAAAGTTCAGTTCAATTAACTGTTTGCGATGAGGAGGAACAAAAGAAATGGGCAGCCAGATGAAGGTGCGTGCGATATACAGCATACGGTTCACTCGGATTAACTGTTTGTGATTAGGCAACACAAAAGAAACGGTCAGCCAGATCAAGGTGTCCGCGATATACGGCTTGCGATTCACTTGGATGAATTGTTTGTGTTGAGACAAGAGAACAGAAACAGTTCAATATAACAAGATGTGTCTTATACGTGACAAACAGCTCTGTAATCAGAAATGTGTGCGAAGACCGATAATAACACAGACGATTGCTGCTAATAAGACGTGTGTGTTGTGTGATGGGATTGCATACAGAACAACAACATACACACACACACACACACACACACTTACAAGGACATGGTTGCATCACCAAATTAATCATCCACTTACATAGGTGGCTACCACAACCATGTCATTTGCACACACCAAAGTATATTACATGCATAATTACATAGGTGGCTACTACACACATGACATTTCCATACACCAAAGTAAACTATATATTACATGCATGATTAACTAGGATGAACGATCATTTGATCATCATCTACTTCTTGTGACGCTTGCTCTGGTTGTGGCTCGATTCAGCCTCGTCGATCTCCGTAACAAGGCACTTCCTCATGTCAACAATCCGCCTGTGCATCTCGTAGCATGTGTACACGCTCTTGGCCGTGAACCTGAGGTGAGGTTCATCCAGTTGTTGCATCCAGGCCCCATGCCAGGATACGAGACATGTTCTGTTGACATCCTGCTTCATCTTTTCGTAGCATGGGTCGATGATGGCTGTGTCGAGTTCAACCAGGGAGTCCTTCTTCGTGCTGCCCATGACCCTGTAGTGCTCATGGATTTCGACAAGGTTCTGGCAGGCCAAGCCTGTAACCCTCAGTGATTTTACATTGTCGGTGGTTTCCACCGTGGCAAACTTGTAGTCGGTGTTGTTGATAAACCTGGTGAAATGGTCACAAGGCTCTGTGGCCATGCAATAGTGGTAGATGAGGACATCATGGTGCATGCACAACTTGGTGACGGCAACCTTCTAATCTATATTGGGATGACCGCTGGTGTACTAGAGGTCGATGCTGAGCACCTTGTGCTTGTCTCGAGTGAGGGAGTCCTGGATTAGGGGGTATCCGGGCAGCCGGACTGTGTACAACGTCTAGACTATTGAAGCGTGGAGATACAAGACTCAAGACTTCTGCCCGTGTCCGGATGGGACATTCCTTGGCGTGGAAGGCAATCTTGGCGATCCGGATATTATATTTCCTTCCTTGTAAACGACTCCATGTAAACCCTAGCCCTCTCCGGTGTCTATATAAACCAGAAAGGTTGGGCCTCAGAAGGCCAATCACAATTACATTCATACCATCATAGGCTAGCTCCTAGGGTTTAGCCTCTACGATCTCGTGGTAGATCTACTCTTGTTCTACCCATATCATCAATATTAATTAAGCAGGAAGTAGGGTTTTACCTCCATCGAGAGGGCCCGAACCTGGGTAAACATCTGTGTCCCTTACTTCTTGTTACCATCAGCCTTGATGCACAGATCGGGACCCCCTACTCGAGATCCGCCGGTTTTGACACCGACATTGGTGCTTTCATTGAGATTTCCTCTGTGACGTCGCCGTCAGGCTCAATGGCTCCTTCAATAGTCATTAACGACGCTGTCCAGGGTGAGACTTTCCTCCCCGGACAGATCTTCGTGTTCGGCGGCTTCGCGCTGCGGGCTAATTCGCTTGGCCACTTGGAGCAGATCGATAGCTATGCCCCCGGCCATCAAATAAGGTTCGGAAACCTGAACTACACGGCGGATATCCGCGGAGACTTGATCTTCGACGGATTCGGGCCAGCGCCAGAAGCGCCGAACAGTCGTGATGAGCACGGCTTAGACCTGCTGTCAGAGGTCGCTCGAGATATCGTCCCGGCAGAAGCCTCAGATATAAATCCGGGACAGGTCGCTTCACCTAAGGACGGAGGGCTGGACCCCGCCCCACAGGCCGTGCCTTCATCGGCGATGGAGCCGAACACAGGTTTCACCTCTGAGGGAACCTGTGACTTCGGACCCTCGGATTCATATCCGGACGCAGGTTCCAGTCCGCGCGCCCTCGAGCCCGCCGATCCTGGTTGGGCTCCGGTGATGGAGTTCACCGCGGCGGACGTATTTCAACACTCGCCCTTTGGCAACATGCTGGACTTATTGAAGTCTCTCTCCTTGTCAGGAGACCCCGGGCCGAACTATGTCCGGCTCGAGTGGGAAGCAAACAACGACGGAATTCGTTGCCCACCCACCACCCACTTCATTGCCACGATCGATGATCTAACCGGCGTGCTTGACTTCGACTCCGAAGCCATCGACGGTATGGACGACGATGTAGGAGAATCGCAGGAGCCACCGCTTACCGGGCGGTGGACGACCACCTCCTCATATGATATATATATATATATGGTGGACACTCCGAAGGAAACTAATGGCGACGAGGCAATGGAGGACAACCCCTCGGGAAGAAAATCAAAGAATGGGCGGCGTCGGCGCCGCTCCATGCCCCGCCATAGCAACACTGGCCCCGGAGGCGAAGATAATCCGGATGGCGCCGAAGAAGAATATGACCCCGATCAGCCCGCCTTTGAGTAGGCCGAACAGGAAGACGAGCAGGTCATCCCAGAAGAACAGGCGACAGACGCATACCCGGAGGAGGACAACTACATGCCCCCCTCCGAAGACGAGATCAGCCTCGGCGACGACGAGTTCGGCGTACCTGAGGATCCCGTGGAGCAGGAGCGCTTCAAGCGTAGGCTTATAGCCATTGCAAGGAGCCTGAAGAAGAAGCAGCAGCAACTACAAGCTGATCAAGACCTGCTCACAGATAGATGGATTGAAGTCCTGGCAGTCGAGGAATATGGACTCGAACACCAAACGACTGACCGACCACCCCGTGGCCGGGACAAAACGGGATACCAGCCCGGATACCAGCCTGCGCCCCCACGCCGATACACTACGGCTCAGGGCAATAGGCACGACCTACAAGATATTCTGGACAATAAAGTAGGACAGCCAAGATCGATCTACGGATCGAGGGGGCGTGCCCCAGCGCGCGACGACGACTGTCACGCCGGATACATCATCAACAAATCCGGCTGGGCCGAACATAGCAACCCAGACCAATCCGACCTGCGTAGCCACACAGCCTGGCACAGAGGCGCCAGGCGCACCCCTCGCTTCACGAGCGAGGTAATGGATCATGAATTCCCGAAGGGTTCAAACTCAGAACATCGAATCGCACGATGGCACAACAGACCCCGCAGTATGGATCGAAGATTTCCTTCTCCACATTCACATGGCCCGCGGAGATGATCTACACGCCATCAAGTATCTCCCCCTTAAGCTCAAAGGGCCAGCTCGGCACTGGTTAAACAGCCTGCTAGCAAATTCCATTGGCAGTTGGGAAAACCTGGAAGATGCATTCCTTAACAACTTCCAGGGCACATATGTGCAACCACCAGACGCTGATGACCTGAGCCACATTACTCAACAGCCCGGAGAGTCAGCCCGAAAATTCTAGACTCGGTTCCTCACTAAAAAGAACCAAATAATTGACTGTCCGGACGCCGAAGCCCTGGCGGCTTTTAAGCATAATATCCATGACGAGTGGCTCGCTCGATACCTCGGCCAGGAAAAACCCAAGTCTATGGCAGATCTCACAACCCTAATGACCCGTTTTTGTGCGCGTGAGGATAGCTGGTTGGCTCGTGTCGGTGTCAAAACCGGCGGATCTTGGGTAGGGGGTCCTGAACTGTGCGTCTAGGCGGATGGTAACAGGAGACAAGGGACACGATGTTTTTACCAAGGTTCGGGCCCTCTCGATGGAGGTAAAACCCTACTCCTGCTTGATTAATATTGATGATATGGGTAGTACAAGAGTGGATCTACCACGAGATCAAGGAAGCTAAACCCTAGAAGCTAGCCTATGGTATGATTGTTGTAATGGTTGTTCGTCCTACGGACTAAAACCCTCCGGTTTATATAGACACCGGAGAGGGCTAGGGTTACACAGAGTCGGTTACAATGGTAGGAGATCTACATATCCGTAGCCAAGCTTTCCTTCCACGCCAAGGAAAGTCCCATCCGGACACGGACGAAGTCTTCAATCTTGTATCTTCATAGTCTTGGAGTCCGCCGATGATGATAGTCCGCTATCCGGACACCCCTAGTCCAGACTCCTCAAGAGCCCTGAACCAGGCTTCAATGACGACGAGTCCGGCGCGCATGTTGTCTTCGCCATTGCAAGGCGGGTTCCTCCTCCGAATAATTCATAGAAGATTGTGAACACCAGGATAGTGTACGGCTCTGTAAAATAACTTCCACATACCACCGTAGAGAGAATAATATGTACACAAGTTCAATCCGCTGACGTATTTTTGTGGCGTGATGTCACACCACTACCAAGCCTTTACTTGAATCATTTTTATTATACCACCTCAGCGCGTTTAGCGAAGCAGTTTCCTTGACACGTCTTGTCAAAGCGGAGATCGTGTTCCCCTTATTCCGGGATTCCCATCAATACGGACGTGGGTAAGCCAACCGCGCCATTGATTGTGGCGCTTGGGAGATAAGCGAGTTTTACCAGGCCGGTGGGGACGCATAGTCTTCGTCCGCCCATATATAGTGGATAAGGATCCACCCTTTTTACCTACGCCTTCTTCCTCCTTTGCTTATCCATCTCCGCGCACTCGAGCTCCAGCGCCCAAGTCCGCACCTCTCGCCTCAACCTTCTCCAGCCATGTCCGAAGCGGGAGGCAAGTGGATGGCCTCCTCCGTTACGGAGGGGCACATCGAGAAGCTGCGCGACGCCGGATACCTGTCCGGCGACATCGCGCACCGGCTGCCTGACGAGGGGCAGCTCATCCCCACCCCCAGGCCCCATGAGAGGGTCGTATTTCTTCCCCACTTCCTCCGCGGACTGGGCTTCCGACTTCACCCCTTCGTCCGGGGGCTCAAGTACTACTACGGCCTGGACTTCCACGATCTGGCGCCAAACTTCATCCTCAACATCTCGGCGTTTATCGTCATGTGTGAGGCCTTCCTCTACATCTAGCCCCACTTCGGCTTGTGGCTAAAGACCTTCAATGTCAAGCCGAAGGTGGTGAAGGGCGTCCAAGCGGAGTGCGGAGGTGCCATGGTGGGCAAAATGCCCAACGTCACCTGGCTCGAGGGTGCCTTCGTGGAATCCATCAAAGGGTGGCAATCGGGGTGGTTCTACATCACCGAGCCGCGTGACCCTAAATGGGCAGCGGCCCCCGAGTTCAGATCTGGTACCCCCATGCAGCTCACCTCCTGGAAAGAGAAGGGCTTGCTATGGGGCAGTTCGGAGGAGCTGACCGGACTCCAGTCATGTCTTCAGACCCTGGTGAACAAGAAGCTTAAGCTTGTCAATGTGATCCAGGTCATGCTCGTCCGCCGGATTCTCCATTGCTAGCAACGGGCCTTCAATTTGTGGGAGTTTGATCCGGCACAGCACCGGACCTTGAGCGGGCTCTTCGACATGACATACAAAGCTGCCTGGAGGGTGTTGTTCAAGGGTAGAGAAGCCCCTGCATCCGCAACTGAAGATCGCGGATTCAGCATGCAGCGCCCGGTCGGCGAGGTAAGCTATGTTATCCTTTATGGGACACTCATTTCTTTCATAGTTTGACTCTATGTGGGATCTAAACTCCCAATGCCTTTAACAGGACTGGCAGAAGACGTCCGGATAGGTTAACTGTCCGACTCCCCTTCTAGAAGACCCAGCGGACACCCATTTGACGGGGCTACTGGTCCCGGCACTCTACATGGTGCCAGAGAAGAAGGCCAAGAAAAAGGCCAAGGGAACCCGAAGGAGTTCCCGGCGCCATATGGTATTGGACTCATCGTCCGATGACTCTGAGGCGGACTCCTCCCCCGAGGAGGAGGAGAAAGAGGCCTCTCCCCCAGCGGGGGGGGAGAAGAAGAGGAAGGCCTCCCCAACGAGGGCGGCCGAAGGGTCCAAGAAAGGATGGACCCTTCCTCCGGACAGCTCCGCCAACGCCGACGACGGCGACGAGGAGGGGCCCTCAAGGGCCAAGCCCCTGGCAAGATCGTAAGTGTCTGAATTCCTGGGTGATTTATAATTTCTCTTTTTGTCACGTGGTGTCCTTCTAATGCCGCATACAACCTGTAGTCCGGCCAAGGACGATCTTCCTGCTTCGTCGAGCGGATCCTTGGCTACGTCGGATATGGATTACCTTCCGACCGCCTCCACCCCTTGTGACGCTGATGATGCCGAGGTGGGATCCCAGGAGGGGACCCGCCAGGAGGGGGAGGCTCCGGAGGTGCCACAGGGCAACCTCCCGGACTTTGCACCGGACTCCGCACCGGAACATGTAGTGGTTCCAGAGTCCGGCAGGCGGCCCCTTCGTAAGAAGGGCAAGACTGTGACACCGGCGGCCTCCGTCCAACCGGAGGCGCTAGATAACTTGTTGGAGGCGCTCAACGGCGCTTCCATTGAGGAAGAACACCGCACTATCATGAATGCGGTGATTCAGAAGGTTCAGCTCGCCAAGAGCGGGCTAACCGAAGCCTGCAGTAGCCTTCTAACAGGCTTTGAGGTAAGAAATTTAAAATATGCAATATGATACCACATAGACAGTAGCCCCTGATGCTCGGTTCGGTGTTCGGAAAGAAAAGCCGGACTGAGGATCTAAAAAGATATACGCATGAGGTCTAAAAAAATATGTCAATATGGGATTGCAGGCTGCGTTGCTGACCTCTGCCGCACTGACTGCGGAGGTCGATGCTTTGAAGCAGAACCTTGAGCAGTCCGAGAGCGAGCTCGGCCGTGCCAAGAAGCAACTCGAGGACAAGGAAGGTGAGTAACACCGTATTAAATTTGTACCTTATAGAAAAGGATTTTGGTTGCAAGAGAAATAACAAGGATAACGTGGGTACTCTAGGGGCCACGAACGAGGTGGCGACCCTGAAGGAGGCCGTGTCCGCGGCCGAACGCAATGCGGCCGCGGAACGAGCCGAGCGAGAGAAGCAGGAGGCACGGGTGGTGGAGGTGCAGCAAGAGCTCGAGGCTCTCATGGAAAAGCATGAGAGTTTGGAGCGTGACTCAAAGACTCGAGAGTCCGAGCTTGCATTGGCTCTTGAGAGTGCCAAGGCCACTAAGGCCGAAGCCCACAAGGCCCTCCAGGAAATTGAGGCGGTCAAGAAAATAGCGGCGGGTAAGGCATTTTTCATGCAAAGCAAGCATGTGAATGTGAATTACCTATTACTTACCCGATTTCGGAGCACTCCAGGAACGGTTGCAGATCTGCCTCGCAGCATGTCCGACGCTGCCGCTTTCTACCGGGCCGAGGAGGGGAGCTCGACGGAGAAGGTCTTCGGTCTCGATATCTTTGGCCGGACATCCGTGCCCTTAGCGACCAGGTGAAGCACTGGTCGAGCTCCACAAGGTAGCCGAACAGGCCATGAAGGGTCTCATAGTTCGGCCAGGCCCGGGAGGCCATGCACGGAGCTACTTTGGCACTGTGCGGCGGCTGGTGGATGCGTGTCCTCGGTGGAAGTCGTCAAGCACTCCGCCTGCATTGAAGGTGCCCATCGGGCCCTTGCCCGTGCAAAAGTGCACTGGGGCAGGATGCACGCTGACAAGCTTCTAACGGACGCGCCGTCAGCGGGCAAGGAGTATCGCACTCCCGAAATGTATTATAAGAGTGTCCTGAAGGGTGCTCGCATGATTGCGGGTGAGTGCTCCAAAGATGTAGTATTTGAATAGACTCGCAATGTGTTATCATGTGCGCTGAAAACTTTGTTCATATGCGCTACGCAACGCTTATTAATTTAAAATATTACCTTCTGTGCGGCCGTTTATCAAATCTGAGAGATGGCAAGTCATCGGCTTCAGCCCCCATGCCACGAGTACTGGGGTGTTCGGGACAAACTTGAGCGCTCTTGTTCCCATTGTTGGGTCCATCTAGGGAGGCGCTCAACGCAACGAACGAGGCAACCGGACTTATAATGCTTGAACACTCTCACTTAGCCATAGAATTCTATAATTTTAAATTTCGGCGAAGCCCCTAGTGTTCAGAAGACCGAGTTCGGGGCGCTATCCACGCCTGGGCCGGACAAAGCCGGTTCCTCGCTCTAATTGGCATAAGTCTTTAGGGACTCGAAAAGACCTCTTGAACAGCGACCAGCTCTCGCCTTATAATGATGGTAAGTTTTAGCTTTCTCCACTGAGGCGCTCGCCCAGCTCAACCAGGGCGCAATCGCAGTGGTTCTCCCAGTGCTACCTTAGCCGATAATACGAAACGTAAGGTGCCAAAACATGGGAGCCGGGCAAACCCAACTATTGACCCAAGACATGATTCGGAGCCGATGCATATAATGCTATAAGTTCGGGGTGCCGCACTTGTGAAAGTGTTTGGACTTGTCACACCATAATGCGGGGAACTTAAGCCCCTGGTGTATTCAGCCGTACCAAAGTGTACGGATGCAAGATGCCGTAAATGAACATATATATAAGAAAGAAATGCAATTATAAGCGAAAAGCGATGCATTGTTTATTCAAGGAATTCTGCGATGAATGAGAACAATACAAATAGCGCGGTAAGCAAGGGGTAAGACTATTAAACATGTCCCTCCAGGGGTAGGCTGCGGAATGGTGTATGAAAACGGATTTAATGCTCGTAATGGAGACCACTTGGATACTTGCCGTAGCCCTTCTTCTCCCCTGGCTGTTGCATCGTGTGTTCGGCGGGTATACTGCCGGACAGGGCCTCTGTTGAACGGAGTCCTGTGCGTAAGAAAAAAGAAAAATAAAAAGAGCCACACACTTGGGAGCCCCTGGTGCGGTTAAGTCGCATTCTGGGCCTGTGGTGGCTGTGCCCCTCCCCCTATGCTCATGGTATCTCCAGAGCATAATGATGTACGTGAAGGACCAGTTTTGCGATTTGGCAGGGGCTGGGGTTGGGGCCGCATTGCTACGCGTGCTCGGAACGTGCCAGGTGGTCTTGTTGTAGGTTACTCCGGGCGCGTTTAGTCGTGTCCAGTCGCTTAACGGCTGGACTCGAAAATTGCCTTAAGAGGCTGCTCTATACTTCTGTCGTGAGAGCCGCTGTGTGTTCCTCCGTTTGGAGGGAGGGTTCATGTTTCGCTGACCGTGATGACTCCTCGAGGTCCCGCATCTTGAGCTTGAGGTATGCGTAATGCGGCACCGCGTTGAACTTTGCAAACGCGGTCCGTCCGAGCAGAGCGTGATAGCCGCTGCAGAACGGGACTATGTCAAGATTAACTCCTCGCCCGGAAGTTATCCGGGATCCAAGACCACTTCGGTGTGAGTGAACCTGCACAATTGGCCTCTACACTGGTATGACGCCTTTGAAGGTCGTCTTTGTAGGTTTAATCCTTGAGGGTCTATGCCCATCTTGCGCCTTTGTATCCCGATAAAGCAGGTTCGGTTGCTTGCCGCCGTCCATCGGGACTCGGTGAGGTGAAATCCATCGACGATTGGGTCTAAAACCAATGCGGCGAATCTGCCATGGTGGATACTGGTGGGGTGGTCCCTTCGATCGAAAGTGATCGGGCAAGAGGACCATGGATTGAACTTTGGGGCGACTGGCTCCATCGCATATACGTTCCTAAGTGCACGCTTCCGCTCCCTCTTGGGTATGTGGGTTGCATATATCATGTTTACCGTCCGCACTTGTGGGGGGAAGCCCTTCTGTCCTCTATTATTCGGCGGCCGGGTCTCTTCCTCGTCGTCGCTATGCAGCCCCTTGTCATTGTTTTCGACGATTATCTTGCCTGCCTGCTTGAATACCCAACAATGCCTGTTGGTGTGATTGGCTGGCTTTTTGGGGTGCCGTATCCGCACGAGCGATGAGTATTCGGTCCAAATTGGACGGACCCGGAGTAGTTCTTTTGAATGGATTTTTCCGCTGACCGGGTTTGGAGCCTCTGAATCCGGCGTTGACTGCCGTATCCTCAGTGTTGTCGCCGTTAACGTGGCGTTTGTTTTTGTTGTGATGCGACCTGCCATTGCGGTCCATGTTATCTGGACTGCCAGAATTTTTGCTGAGGTTGTTACTATGGGCTAGCCAGCTGTCCTCTCCCGCGCAGAAGCGGGTCATGAGTGATGTGAGGGCTGCCATGGATTTCGGCTTTTCCTGTCCTAGGTGCCGGGCCAGCCACTCGTCGCGGATGTTATATTTGAAGGTTGCGAGGGCCTCCGCATCTGGACAGTCGATGATTTGATTTTTGTTTGTTAAGAAATGTGTCCAGAACTGTCTGGCCGATTCGTCTGGCTGCTGAATTATGTGGCTTAGGTCATCGGCGTCTGGTGGTCGCACATATGTGCCCTGGAAGTTGTCAAGGAATGCGGCCTCCAGGTCCTCCCAACACCCAATTGACTCTGCTGGCAAGCTATTAAGCCAATGCCGGGCTGGTCCTTTAAGCTTGAGTGGGAGATATTTGATGGCGTGAAGATCGTCACCGCGGGCCATGTGGATATGAAGGAGATAATCTTCGATCCAAACCGTGGGGTCTGTTGTGCCATCGTAGGATTCAATGTTTACGGGTGTAAACCCTTCAGGGATTTGATGATCCATTACTTCATCTGTGAAGCATAGTGGGTGTGCGGCGCCTCTATATTGGGCAATATCACGCCGTAGCTCGAGCGAGCTTTGTCTCTTGGTTCGCCCGGCGGAGTTGTCAGATCCGCGCGACGAGAGTCGTTGCGCATCGTGGGCGCCCACGTGATCCGTAGATCGATCTTGATTGTCTTGCCTTGTCCTCCAATATGTCTCGCAAGTCGGCGCATTCCCGTGGCTTCGTGCTTTTCGAGCGTGCCGGGTGCGGTTCTCACGGAGGGTCTAGAGGCCTCTCTCGTCGCGCCACGAGGTGGTCGGTCCGCCAGACAGCGCCGGTGATGAAGGTTTATATGCCTCCTCCTCTAATCGGGGAGCAACTTGCGTTTAGGGTAGCTTTTGGAGGGCATTCGAGTTCATACTCTTGACCACGAGGACTTGATCCATCCGTCGGCTAGCGTGTCTTGATCACTCGAAGTCTGCTGCTGCTTTTTCTTTAGGCTGTTCGCCGTGGCCATTAGCCTGCGTTTAAAACGCTCTTGTTCGACGGGATCCTCAGGCACGATGAATTCGTCATCGTTGAGGCTTTCCTCGTCTCCGGAGGGAGGCATGTAATTATCATCCTCTACCTCTTCGTCTGCCGCTCTCTCGTGAGGGCTGGCTTCTCCGTCCTCTGTGCTAAATCTTGCCGGAGGGGTTGTCTTCGCACTCTCGGGGTGTTATTATCTCCGTGCGGAATCTCCATTCTTGCCGTGGCGGGATTTAGAGCGGCGCCACGACGCCGGCGCTTGGGCTGTTTCTTGAGGAATCTGCCTCGCTGCTTCTTCGCCATTCCCATCCTTTGGGATGTCCACCATGCATATGCCGTATGATGAGGTGGTCTTCCGATGCCCGTAGGCGCTGGTTCTTGGTCGCTCCATCGTTGTCCATACCGTCGATGTCTTGAGTCGTAATCTAGCATGTCGCTTAGATCGTCGACAGTGGCTACAAAGTGGGTGGTGGGTGGGCTTTGAATTTCTTCATCGTCCGCATCCCAACCGTCCCGACCGCAGATCCGGCCAGGCTCTCGATAATGAGAGATACTTTAGCGAATTCAGGATGTCGCCAAAGGGTGAGTCTTTGAAAGATGTCCGCGGCAGTGAACTCCACGATAGGTGCCCACTCGGATTCGATTGGTAGGGGCGCAGGAGGTTTGGAGTCCGGCGAGGGGTCCGGCACCTCGGAGTCACGAGCTTTGCAAGGGACAAAGTCGGTATTCGGCTCCATCACCGTGAGGTTGCAGCCCCGAGGCGGTGTCTAGCCACCCGCCCTCGACTGCGCGTCGGCTCGAACTAAGGGCCGGAGCGGACTCATGTCGCGACCTCGAGTGGCACCGTCCGCAGCAGAGCTAAATCATGCCCATCGTGATAAAGTCGGCGCGCTCGGCTGTGGCTCGAATCCATCGAAGATCAAGTCTTCGCGGATGTCGATCGTGAAGTTTAGACTACCAAATCGACGTGGCGGCCAGGGCGAAGCTTCGATCTGCTCGGATGGCCAAGCAAATTGCCCGCAGATGCAAAGCCGCCGAATCGAAGATCTGTCCCAGGAGAAAAGTCTCACCGGGACGCATCGTTGTTGATGATCGAAGGAGCCATCAAGCCTATCGGTGACGACGTAGAGGAACTCTCAATGAAAGCTCAATGTCGATGTCAAAAGCGGCGGATCTCGGGTAGGGGTCCCGAATGCGTCTAGGCGGATGGTAACAGGAGACAAGGGACACGATGTTTTACCTGTGTTCGGCCCTCTCGATGGAGGTAAAACCCTACTCACCTTGATTAATATTGATGATAT
Source organism: Aegilops speltoides (assembly GCA_021437245.1). Classification (NCBI taxonomy): domain Eukaryota; kingdom Viridiplantae; phylum Streptophyta; class Magnoliopsida; order Poales; family Poaceae; genus Aegilops; species Aegilops speltoides. The sequence goes on along the minus strand of CM038145.1, from coordinate 85,637,816 downwards.
GGGTAGTACAAGAATGGATCTACCACGAGATCAAGGAGGCTAAACCCTAGAATCTAGCCTATGGTATGATTGTTGTAATGGTTGTTAGTCCTCACGGACTAAAACCCTCCGCTTTATATAGACACCGGAGAGGGCTAGGGTTACAGTCGGTTACAATGGTAGGAGATCTACATATCCGTATTGCCAAGCTTGCCTTCCACGCCAAGGAAACTCCCATCCGGACACGGGACAAAGTCTTCAATCTTGTATCTTCATAGTCTTGGAGTCCGGCCGATGATGATAGTCCGGCTATCCGGACACCCCCTAGTCCAGGACTTCCTCAGCTCGTAGCGGCACCATGCCACATTCCGGCACTTTGGACGGCCGCGATGCTAACGGCAAGCCACGGCGCAACAGACATAAGAGGCGGAACAACGGCGACCGCACGGAAGACACGGCAGTCAACGCCGGATTCAGCGGACCTAAATCCGGACTGCGGAAAAAGCTGTTCAAAAGAAATAATCATGGACTGTCCAGTCTGGACCGCATACTAGAGCGCTCGTGCCAAATTCATGGCACACCGGACAAACCAGCCAACCACACCAATAGAGACTGCTGGGTGTTCAAACAGGCCGGAAAGATAAAAGCCGAAAACAAGGACAAGGGGCTACACAGCGACGATGATGATGAGCCCCGGCGTCCGAAATACAGGGGGGGCAAAAGAAATTGCCCCCCCAGGTGAAAACGATCAACATGATCTACACCACCCACATCCCTAAGCGAGAACGGAAGCGGGCACTACGGGACATCTATGCGATGGAGCCAGTCGCCCCCAAGTTCAACCCATGGTCAGCTTGTGCGATCACCTTTGACCGTAGCACTACAGGAAACAGGTAATTTGCCGTCTGTGGATCACAGACGGCAAAGACCCAAATCTAGATGGCAAAGATTTTGCCGTCAGGAAGTAGACGGCAAACTCAGACGGCAAAGATTAGCCAGCAAAGAATACTTTGCCGTCTGCCTTTTATTGAGATGATGGCAAAGATTTTGCCGTCAGTCAGTTCGGTTTTGCCGTCTGCCGCAAAAATAACAGACGGCAAAAAACGTGTTCTTTGCCGTCAGTCAAAACATGTGCTTTGTCGTCATCCAAACTAAAGTACAGACGGCAAAGATTGTTTTTCATTTTTTTTTAAAGTGACATCCTAGTAGAGCATCTCACCGGAACCAGGAACAAAAAACCAAAATAGGTTATAGAGAAGTTACAAGAGCTGTCCTAAAATTTATAGAGAAGTTACAATGGATTAAGCACGGCCTTGCTATCTTGCAATCATCGTCGGTGGTTACAGAGAAGTTACAAGAGTTGTCCTAAAATTTACCCAAGGACCCCTAGAAACTAAAAATGAAAATCAATCAAGTGCTCCATGTCCTCCATCGCAGCAACATGTACTTCACCGCCGGCCTTCCTTCTTCTCGCCGGCCGTGCCCGCTGGATCCTGGAGAGAGAGGGGGGGCACCGTCGTGCGCCAGTGCAGCGTCCGGCAGCCGATGCCGGAGGGAGGAGGCCGCCGCGCGCCGGAGGGAGGAGGCCGCCGCGAGCCGGAGGAGGAGGCCGCCCCCCAGGGACGAGGTCGCCAGCGCCCGAGGTAGGAGGCCGCCACACCGAGGGACCCAGCTGCCACCCGGAGGGAGGAGGCCGCCCAGCCCGAGAGGAGGAGGCGCCACACCGAAGGGACGAGCCGTCAGCCGGAGGAGGAGGAGGCCCCACACCAGGGAGGGACGAGCCGCCCACAGGGAGGGAGGAGGCCGCCAGTGCTCGCCACCAGCAGTCCGCCATGCTCATTGCCAGCGTGGTGGGGGCAGGCAGGAGCGACGGGCTGGGGCGAAGGTAAGCGAGGCGGCGAGGGGACTCAAGGCCGGGGCGGTGGGGCGACGGGGACTCAAGGCCGGGGGCCGGTGGGGGCGACGGGGGACTCGCGCTGGGGCCGGCAGGGGCAATGGGGTTGGGGACGGCGAGGCAGAGGCCGGGAGGAGAGATGGCCACGGGTCGTGTGAGGCAGAGGTGTTGGGGCGTGGGGGAGAGAGACGTGGGAATAGTGGTGGGGCATGGGGTGTCGTATGGATAAGGTGGAGAGAGGGCGTGGGATGTGGGGCTGGTGGGTTTTGCATGATGGGGATGTGCGGAGGAGATTTAACCATGTCAGCGATCCGCGTGATCGATCCGTGGACTTGTGTTTTCTCTTTGCCGTCTGTGGTTCTATTTACAGACGGCAAAGTAAGCACTTTGCCGTATGTTAATAAATTCGCAGACGGCAAAGTTCTTAGCCGTCTGCGTTTTATATTAAAGATGGCAAAATGAGCTGTTTGCCATATATAATAAAAAAGGCAGACGACAAAGCTCTTTGCCGTCTGTATTTATTGTTAGAGACGGCAAAGTTTACTCTTTGCCGTCTGTAATATAAAAGGCAGACAGCAAAGTCTATTTTGCCGTTACTTTTTCTTTGCCGTCTGTTGATGACGGCAAACCCTTTCTTTGCCGTCTGCCCCGACGAAATGCTGACGGCAAAGAAATTACTAACGGCAAATCTCCTATTTCCCGTAGTGTAGGGATCACCCTACCAGCATCCGTCACGGCAGCTCAGCCGCATTGGTCTTAGACCCAATCATCGACGGATTCCACCTCACGCGTATCCTTATGGACGGCGGCAGCAGCCTGAACCTGCTTTATCAGGACACAGTACGCAAGATGGGCATTGATTCTTCAAGGATCAAGCCCACCAAAACCACCTTTAAAGGTGTTATTCCTGGAGTAGAGGCCCATTGCACGGGTTCTACAAAATTGGAAGTGGTATTCGGATCCCTAGACAACTTCAGGAGTGAAGAGCTAATCTTCGACATCGTCCCTTTTCGCAGTGGCTACCATTCACTGCTCGGGCGAACCGCATTCGCAAGATTCAATGTGGTGCCACACTATGCATATCTCAAGCTCAAAATGTCGGGACCGTGCGGGGTCATCACTGTCAACGGAAATATGGACCGCTCCCTTCGAACAGAAGAGCATACGGCAGCCCTCGCGGCATAAGTACAATGCGGCCTCCTCCGACAAACCAATCCGGTGACAACTTTGAGCACTATCAAATGAGTCCGGAACACGCCGCAACAGGATCAACATGGATGTCAAGATCATGATTAGCAGTCCGGACTCCGCTCAAGCCCCTCCAAAGCAGCATTCGTGCCACACGTACACAATTACGCACTCGAGATACCTTGGGCATGGTGGAGGCGCATCAACGACTCAGTCGATAATGCGGGTAACCGCTAAATACCCTCATACTCTTCCACTTTTACCTTTCAGGATACCGCATTAGTGCAGCACCCTCGGAAGAGCCGAATTGCTGGACCCATATGGAAGAGACACCCAAGGAGGTAACAGACATTGTGCGCAGAAGGAAATACCCAGCTACAATCTATTTACGATCATTATACCTGCTTCATCTATCTGTACACAGCTCACCCCTGGATAGGACATGTCAGATAGTCATATTTTTATCTCTACTTAATGCATCCATTGTAAACATACGCTTAAACGTATTTTTCGTCAATGGGAGATTATATATAGTGATAGCTTATTATCCTTATTTGAGTATTTTTCTCTTATAAATGTTTATCTGGTATTGCATTCGTACACCTTGGTACGGCCAGTTTGCCAGGGGCTTCTTATGGCGCCCCATAATATGGCAACAAAAAGTCCGAACACTTTCAATAGTGCGGCACCCCGAACTTATAGCACTATATGCATCAGCTCCGAATCATATCTTGGGTCTATAGTTGGGATAGCCCGGCTCCCTTGTTTTGGTTCCTTACGTTCCGTTATATCGGCTAAGGTAGCGCAGGGAGAACTACTGCGATTGTGTCCCGGTTCTTCCGGACGAGCACCTCAGTAGAGAAAGCCGAAAACTGACCGGCATGATGTGGCGAGAGCTGATCGCTGTTCGAGAGGTACTAAAATCCTTCAAGATTTTCCGCTTTAGGTGATAAATCGGCTTTGTCCGACCAAGGTGTATATAGCGCCCCAATTCGGCCTTCTGGATTCTAGGGGCTTCGCCAAAATTTAAAATTATAGACTTCTATGGCTAAGTGAAAGTTATAAAGCCACATAGTCCGATTGCCTCGTTCGCTGTGCTGGACACCTCCTTAAGGGACCACACATTTGGATAAAGAGTGCCCGGGTTTTCCGCGAACACCCCAGTGCTAGCCACGCGGGGGCGGAAGCCGACGACTGGCCTACTTTCAGGATTTTATAAACAGCTGCACAGAAGGTAATATTTTAAATAACAAAAGTGCTACATAGCACAAGTAACTTCGTCCTTAAAATACAAACATGACAGAAGCAAATTCATTCAAAAATGGTGTCCTCGGTACATTCGTCAGCCACGAGACAAGCACCCTTCATAATGCCATCATAGTACAGCTCGGGATGGCGATGCGCCTTGCGCTCCGGCGGTCCGTCCTTGACCAGCTTCTCCGCATCCATCTTGCCCCAATGCACTTTGACGCGGGCAAGGGCCCGGCGGGCACCCTCGATGCACACAGATCGCTTGATCACCTCAAGCTGCGGGCAGGCATCCACCATCCGCTTGATCAGGCCGAAGTAGCTACCGGGCACGAGCTCACCAGGCCCCATCCGGACTATGAACCCTTTCATAGCCAGTTCGGCCGCCCTGTGGAGTTCGACCAACTGCTTCAGTTGGTCACTCAAAGGCATCGGGTGTTCAGCCCCAGCATACTGGGACCAGAACAGCTTCTCCATTGAGTTACCCTCCTGCGCACGGTAGAACTCCGCAGCGTCCGATACTCTGCGTGGCAGATCTGCGAATGCCCCTGGAGAGCTCCGAATTCGAGTAAGTAATAGAAACGCCTCCTCCACATGTTTGCTTTGCATAAAGAACTTCTTACCCGCCGCTATCTTCTTGGCCTCCTGGATCTCCTGCTGTGCTTTCTCGGCTTCGGCCTTGGCGTCTTTTAAGCTCATAAGGGCCTTCGCAAGCTCGGCCTCTTTGGCCTTCAAATCATGCTCCACGGACTCGCATTTCTTGTCGAGGTCCTGGAGCTCCTGCTGTACCTCACCTAACCCTAGCACTTTGCTTTTCGCGCTCCTTACATTCCGAGGCCACCTTGTCTTCGGCCTCGGACAGCGCCTTCTTCAGGGCCACCACTTCGGCGGGGGGCCCTGTCACACAGTCACGACACTTAGTTGTTAGACCCACCAATTCTGCCTATCCTTAAAATACATAAGAACGGGAATTAGTTATCCTTGTTCTCTTCGAGCTGCCTCTTCGTGAGGTCGAGCTCTCCCTGCGCCTGCTCCAGGTCCCGTTTCAGATCGGCAACCTCGGCAGTACGGGTAGAAGTAGCAAGCAGCACAGCCTGCTTATTCAAAACAATACTTATGATTAGACTCCTGCGGATTTTAATTGACCCTCTGCTCGGCTTTTCTTTCCGAACGCCAAACAGAGTATCAGGGGCTACTACCTATCGGGTGGTAATTTTGCACATATTTATTACTCACCTCGGAGCCTGTTAGGAGGCTGGTGCAAGCTTCGGTTAGTCCGCTCTTGGCGGACGAAACCTTCCGAATCACCGTACTCATAAGAGTACGGTGCCCTTCGTCCAGGGAAGCGCCGCAAAGCGCTTCCAGTAGACCGTCCGGTGCCTCATGCACAATGGAAGTCCGCACATAGACGGCTCGCCCTCCTTAGCGAGGGGTCGCCTGCCTGAGTCCGGAACCATCGAAGGTTCCGGAATGTGTTCGGCTGAGAGCCCGGCTGGCCATGGCTCTCATCGACACGATCCGCGGGGATCTTGAACCCCGCGTGTCTGACGTCTGGGACCCCGCCTCGGGGCGTCTCCAGAGTCACCTCCCCCTGCTCTGGGAGCCTAATGAGAAATGGGTTGTACATTTTTAAAACACATCAAACCGGCAATTAGTTTCAAATATCTTTTTTCATTTCAAGATTTTAAATTACATTAATTTTTATGCATGGAGAATTTGTTGGATTTTATATTGATATACATTTATTTTTAAAATTAGTTTGAATGTGAGTTGAAATTTCGGGATTAAAAACAGTTCAGACCGCACCAAAATATGCAAAATTTTGTATAATTTTTTAACCGTTGCCACAATATGGGTTGTAATACTAACGAAAAGAATATGGGCTCCAAAAAAAACCTTAAGAATTAGCAAATGGGTTGTAAATTATTAGAAATAATGGCAAATGGGTTGTATGCTATTTTCCACAGATTTGAGGCTTTCCTAAAAAAAAGGTTGACGCACAAGCAGTGACTGTTGGATGTCCATCCAACAACTGTCGTGCCTCTTCAATCTCTGCTCTTCCTGCTCCAGTCGCTCAAACAAGCGCCGGTGGGACTACCTGCTCCCTCCTCCCTCAAGGCCGGTGTGCTTTGCCAAGAGCCTCACCGCCCCACCGTACTCCCATCGCTGGCCTAGCCATCCCTCTACTCACCCACACCTGCTGTCATTCTCCGGTGACGGCAGACGAACCAGTAAACCCTCGTACAGTCGTACTCCCCTCCGCTTGGGAAACAACTGCCGAGTCTTCCCTGCCTCTGTGTCATTCCCTTCCTAGGCCTCGCCGCCTTCCACCGCCTTGGTGCTCCCGGCGCGGCCTGGTCAACGTGGTCAACGACCGACATGCATCTGAAGTGGACTGTACGTGGAGAGGCCGACAGCTAGGTCCATGGCTGCACGCAAGGAAATGCTTTCTTATTATGCCCAAAATAATTATTCCTCCACCTAACATCAGGGACCCACCGAAAGGGCCTCTGTATTTCACGAAAAAAACGTTACCGCCACTGACAGCTCGGACCCACCAGCTATATCTTCGCACGCAAGAAAGTGCCTCCTTATTACGCACAAAAAAATGAATACTCCCCCTGTTAGCTGGGACCCAGTATAGTGGCAGGCTGACTTGTGGGCCTACTAAGTTGACGGGGACGGAGGGCTTTGTCAACTTAGTCAATATGCATGATTCTAGCTCCAGTGACCTACTATGTCCATCCAACGACCGTAGTGCTTCTTCAACCTCTGGTCTTCTTGCTCCAGCCGCCCAAACCAGTGCCGGTCGTGCCTCGTGCTCCTGCCTCCCGTGGCCGGCTGCGATGCGGCGGATGCCTCACCGCCCCCTACTACTCCCACCGCTGGCCAGGCCGTCCCTCTACTCACCCACACCCCCTGTTATTCTACGGCGACGGCAGCCTCACACCGCAGCGAACCAGTGAACCCTCGTACTCCTCTACGCGTGGGCATCCACTGCCGCGTCTTCCCCGGCTCCGCGTCGTCCCCTTCCTAGGCCTCGCCGTCGTCCACCGCCCTGGTGCTCTCGGCGCGGCATGGTCAAAGTGGTCAAGGAATGGCTTCCATCGGACGTGGACTGTACGTGGAGAGGCTGACAGCTGGGTCCACGGCCGCAGCAAGGAAGTGCGTCCTTATTACGCGCAAAATAATTATTCCTCCACCTAACAGCGGGGACCCACCGGACGGGGCACCGTATTTCGTATAAAAACGTTTCCCCTGACTGCTGGGACCCACCAGCTACATCTTCACATGCAAGGAAGTGCATCCGGGCAAAAAAAATGATTCGCCCCCTGACTGCTGGGACCCAACAGCTACATCTTCGCAGGCAAGGAAGTGCGTGATAGTCGGGACCCACCTGGTCGAAGCGTACGTAGCGTTGTCATTCTGGTCGCGAACGTGTAAGTACATACTGGTCGTTGTAGAGGCGCACACGTGTCGTAGTAGAGGCGCGCACGTCGCATGTACACGTACGTATAGCGGCGAGGGTGCAAGAAAGAAAATACGGCCATGTACGTAGATACGGGCAGGGTCTCGAACACCTACTCGCGCATATGTACGGCTAGGGCTCGTGTACATGGGTAGTTTGGAACGAAGAAAGGGCTCGTGTACATGGCTGGGTCGGAACGGAGAAACAGCGTCGTCGTCGTGTTCATGGGGAGGCAATGGAATGCGTCGTGTTCATCGGGAGGCAACGGAATGCGTCGTGTTCATGGGGAGGCAACGGAATGCGTCGTGTTCATCGGGAGGCAAGGGAATGCATCGTGTTCATCGGGAGGCAATGGAACGCGTGGGAGCCAACCGGATTGGACGGAACAGGCGATGGAAACGAGGCCTGGCGTACCGCATAACGGAGGAAACGGACCTCCTACGTTCGGAACGGGGGTCCTGTTGATCAGGAGGGGTGTGGCGTACCGCAAAACAGAGGAAACGAACCTCCTATGGTCGAAACGGGGGTCCTGTTGATCGGGAGGGGTGTGGTGTACCGCAAAATGGACGAAACGGATCTCCTACGGTCGAAACGGGGGTCCTGTTGATCGGGAGGGTGTGGCGTACCGCAAAATGCATTTAAACGGACTTGTGTTGGAGCGCCACGGTCAAACGGGGTCCCGTTCGCCGAGAGGGTGTGGCGTGCGCAAAACAGGACTCCACGGATACCGTTTCATCTCCACCGTCGACCTCCTCCGGCCTCCACGGGCTACCGTCGACCTCCTCCGGCCTCCACGGGCTCCTGTTCATCCAGCCTCCACCGCGCGCTACTCCACACGCTCATCGCTCAACCACCCCTCCACGGGCACCCCGCCACCGTCTCTGCTCATCCAGCCCTCCACACCACGGGTCCTATTCAACCACCCTCCACGGCCACCCTCCATCGTCTATTGTTCATCCAGCCCTCCACACCACAGGTCCCGTTCATCCGAGGCAACGCCACCGCTCACTTGCTCATCCACCCCCCCCCCGCGCACCGCTCACTTTCATCAATCGATCGCTTGATTAGCGGCGATGCGGAGGAATCGCTGATCGGGTTGATTAACGACCATCGATTAATCGCTCGAGTTCATAACGCGTAGCTTTGTAGTGCAATCGCCGGGTTCGATTAGAGCCCAATGCCTCGCTTCGGGTTGATTAGAGCCAACGCCTACACGCGTGTATGAGAGAAACGTGCATCGCTCGGCCCCCGACCTCCCACCGTAACCGGGAACTCCCTGAAATTTTCCTCCCCTCGCTTCTACCATGGTTTTTTCCGTCATGCACAGCCCAAAGAATGTCATGCAGCTGCGTCTCCGGCCCTCCCAGGACGAAAAGCCCATTTTCTGTCATGATTTTTTATCATAGAAGTAGGAGCCCACCACATCTATGATGATACCAGGTTTTGTCACAATTATCGTCATAGAAGTGTCATATGTATGACAGGAAAAAAATTCGTTCGGCCCAAAATGTCACGGATGTGTCTTTTTTTGTAGTGTATAATGCAAGAATAAAATATGAATTAGTTTTATATAGTACTTATAGTAGTGATTTGCTTTCTTATATTAACGGATCTCACAGAGGTTTTGTTGGAGTTTTGTGTGATTGAAGTTTTCAAGTTTTTGTTATCTTACGATGGATGAAGGAATAAGGAGTAAGAAGAGCCTAAGCTTGGGGATGACCATGGCACCCCAAGTTATTATCCAAAGAGAAGCAAGCAACTAAGCTTGGGGATGCCCCGAGTGGCATCCCGTCTTTCTTCTAACGACCATCAGTATTTTACTCCAAGCTATATTTTTATTCGTCACATACTATGTGTTTTTCTTGGAGCGTCTTGTATGATATGAGTCTTTGCTTGTTTTGTTTTGATTTTTAAGTCTTGAATCCTTGCTGGACACACATATTTGAGAGAGCCAAATTATGCCATGACTTGTTAGAATTGCTCTCTATGCTTCACTTAAATCTTTATGAGGTATGGATTTGCTCTAGTGCTTCACTTATATCTTTTTTAGCATGGTGTGCTTTAGTATTTTTGAAGAAATACTTTCTTGCTTATTTGAGAGTCAGTAAAAAATTTAAGAAACTCTCTCTTGCTTCACTTAAATTAATTTAAGAGAAAGAAATATTATGCTCATGATCTTCACTTATCTTTGTTTGAGCTTATAAAAAGCAACACATGAAAATTAGTCCCAAAGTGATAGATATATCCAAGAAGGATATAATAAAAACTTTCATGAAGATCATTGGAAAAAATAAGCTTGATTCCATGTAATAGTTTTGAGATATGATGATGTGATATGTTGATGACCCACAAGTGTAGGGGATCTATCGTAGTCATTTCGATAAGTAAGAGTGTTGAACCCAACGAGGAGCAGAAGGAAATGATAAGCGGTTTCGATGGGTTTTACGTGCAAGCAATTGAAATTGTAGGTAACAGATAGTTTTGTGATAAGATAAATTGTAACGAGTAACAAGTAAATAAAGTAAATAAAGTGCAGCAAGGTGGCCCAATCCTTTTTGTAGCAAAGGATAAGCCTGGACAATTTCTTATAATGAGAAAGGAGCTCCCGAGGACACATGGGAATTATCGTCAAGCTAGTTTTCATCACGCTCATATGATTCGCGTTCGGTACTTTGATAATTTGATATGTGGGTGGACTGGTGCTTGGGTACTGCCCTTACTTGGGCGAGCATCCCACTTATGATTAACCCCTATTGCAAGCATCCGCAACTACAAAAGAAGTATTAAGGTAAACCTAACCACAACATTAAACATATTGATCCAAATCAGCCCCTAACGAAGTAACACATAAACTAGGGTTTAAGCTTCTGTCACTCTAGCAACCCATCATCTACTTATTACTTCCCAATGCCTTCCTCTAGGCCCAAATAATGGTGAAGTGTCATGTAGTCGACGTTCACATAACACCACTAGAGGAAATCTCATCAAAATATCGAACGAATACCAAATTCACATGACTACTAATAGCAAGACTTCACCCATGTCCTCAAGAACAAACGTAACTACTCACAAAGCATATTCATATTCATAATCAGAGGGGTAAAAATATGTGTTAAGGATCTGAACATATGATCTTCCACCAAGTAAACCAATTAGCATCAACTACAAGGAGTAATCAACACTACTAGCAACCCACAGGTACCAATTTGTGGTTTTGATACAAGATTGGATACAAGAGATGAACTAGTGTTTTGAGAGGAGATGGTGCTGGTGAAGATGTTGATGGAGATTGACCCCCTCCCGATGAGAGGATCGTTGGTGATGATGATGGTGATGATTTTCCCCTCCCGGAGGGATGTTTCCCAGTAACAGCTCTGCTTGAGCTCTAGATTGGTTCCGCCAAGGTTCCGCCTCGTGGCGACGGAGTTTAAATCCGTAAGCTTTCCCACGATTTTTCCAGGTAAAAGCCTTCATATAGCGAAGATGGATACCGGAGGGCCACCAGGCCTAGGAGATAGAGGCGCGCCCCACCCTCCCGCTTTGGTGTGGGACCCTCGATGGTTTCTTCGCTCAATATTTCTTACTAATTCCAAAAATAAGTTCCGTGGAGTTTCGTGATTTTTGGAGCTGTGCGAAAAAGGTTTCAATGTTTGCTCCTTTTCGGCCGAAATTCCAGTTACCGCAAGCATTCCCCTCTTCATGGTAAACCTTGTAAAATAAGAGAGAATAGACATAAGTATTGAGATATAATGTGTAATAACAGCCCATAATGCAATAAATATTGATATAAAAGCATGATGCAAAATGGACGTATCAACTCCCCCAAGCTTAGACCTCGCTTGTCCTCAAGTGGAAGCCGATATCGAAAAATATGTCCACATGTTTAGAGATAGAGGTGTCGATAAAAATAAAATACGGACATGAGGGCATCATGATCATTCTTATAACAGTAGCATATATAGATTTTGTCATATGATTTCTCATACTCAAGTAACAACCAATTCACAATGTCAAGTATGGTTCAGAAACTTCATTGGGAACTAACAAACTATAATCTCAGTCATTGAAGCAATTGCAATTTCTCATAACATCAGAAAGAGTCAAGAATAGAGCTTTTCAGCAAGTCCACATACTCAACTATCATGTAGTCTCCTACAATTGCTAACACTCACGCAATACTTGTGGTTATGGAGTTTCAACCGGACACTGAGAAAGATAGGGGCTTATTGTGTTGCCTCCCAACGTATTCACCTTTAGGTGATGTCAACAATAATAGTCCATGCTAGCTTACATCCAATTGGATATATATATATATATATATATATATATATATATATATATCATGATCTTTCAAACATGAGGAGCTTGCCAAAGGATAAAATGAAAAAGGGAAAGGTGAAGATCACCTTGACTCAAGCATAAAGTAAAAACATAAAGTAAAAGATAGTCCCTTCGCAGAGGGAAGCAGAGGTTGTCATGTGCGTTTAGGGTTGGATGCATGAAACCTTAATGCAAAAGAACGTCACTTTATATTGCCACTTGTATGTAGACCTTTATTATGCAGTTCGTCGCTTTTATTGCTTTCACAACAAGATCGTATAAAGCTTATTTTCTCTGCACTAATAAGTCATACATATTTAGATAGCAATTTTTATTGCCTGCAACATGAGAACTTACTTGAAGGATCTTACTCAATCCATAGGTAAGTATGGTGGACTCTCATCACAAAAACTGGGTTTAAGGATATTTGGAAGCACAAGTAGTATTTCTACTTGGTGCAAGGAATTTGGCTAGCGTGAGGGGGAAAGGCAAGCTCAGCATGTTTGGAAGGTCAATGACAATATACTTTAATTGAGATGTGAGAAAACATAAACCATTACGTTGTCTTCCTTGTCCAACATCAACTCTTTTAGCATGTCATACTTAATGAGTGCTTCACAATCATAATAGATGTCCAAGATAATATATTTGTATGTGAAACATCTCTTTCCTTATTACTTCCTATTAATTGCAACGATGACCAAAACTACGTTTGCCAACTCTCAACAACCTTTATGCCTCATACTTTCTATGTGTGAAGTTATTACTATCCATAAGATCAATATGAACTCTTTTATTCTTTCTACTTCCTCAAGATCATAGCAAAAGCAAAGCCCTTGACTCAACACTAAAATAGATAGCTCACGGACTCGATTACATAAAGAGATCACAAAGCAAAACTCAAAACTACTTGATACTAAAACTTCAATCTACTAGATCAACATACTACTAAAAGGATCGAACTAAATAAAATGGTAAAGATAGGAGTGTGATGGTGATACAATACCGGGGCACCTCCCCCAAGCTTGGCAGTTGCCAAGGGGAGTGCCCATACCCATATGATTATGTCCTTGGAGGTGGTGAAGTAGGAGTGGTTGATGATGTAAGCTTGTCGTCCATCTTCCAAGGCATAGGCTCACCATCATAGAAGGAGGATCGAGTCTCCGGGATCCTTAAATCTGCAGCCAAACTCATCCTCTTGAATCTATATTCATACTCACAGTTCTGGTTTTGCAGGTCATAGATCTGGGCTTGGAGGTGCTCGATTTTATCTTCAAGCTTGAAGATGGTCTCCCGAATGACCTTGGCATCTAGCTTGTGGTTGTTGGTGAACTCCGTGATCATCATCTGGTTGGTGTTGAGTCCATGATCCACCATCCCTTGGCACTTGAAAACTTGCTGCCCCACAGCTTCGAGCTTTGTCTCCACGCTTCTGGTACACCTTGGTCCCTCCACATCGCGGATGTGCAGCACCCCCTCACGCATCTCAATGGTTTGAGGGTGTTGCAGCACCTCCACGAGATAGGGGTTGATAACCCTCTCGAAAAACTTGTCCTTGGGAGCGCTTGAAGATGTCATGATGCTCTAGATCTGAAACAGGAACAGCTCGAAACGAAAACAGAGGATATTTGTGTGATACGTTGGTCAAAACCATCAGCAGTTTATATAATGAATTTTTACCGACCAAAATACGTAACGTGCAAGAAAACGGAGTCCGGGAGGCACACGAGGTGGCCACGAGACAGGGGGCGCACCCAGGAAGGGTGGGCGCGCCCTCCACCCTTGTGGAGGCCTCGTGTCCTTCCCGGACTACTTCTTTCTTCCTAAAATTCTTAAATATTCCAAAACTGATAAAAATTGCCATTAGAATTGTTTTGGAGTCGGTTTACTTACCGTACCACATACCTATTCCTTTTCAGGGTCTGGGACGTTCTGGAAAGTGTCCCTTATGTATTCCTTTGGGGTTACGATCTCAATAATGTTAGTTTCAACATTGATGGGATTACCTGAGATGTAATGTTTAATTCTTTGACCGTTCACCACCCTCGGACTTGTGCCTTCGAAGTTGTTGATTTTTATGGCACCGGAACGATAGACCTCCTCGATAACGTAAGGACCTTCCCATTTAGAGAGAAGTTTTCCTGCAAAAAATCTTAAACGAGAGTTGAATAATAACACATAATCACCTACGTTAAACTCACGCTTTTGTATCCTTTTATCATGCCAGCATTTGACATTTTCTTTGAAAAGCTTGGCATTCTCATAGGCTTGGGTTCTCCATTCATCAAGTGAGCTAATATCAAATAACCTCTTCTCAGCAGCAAGTTTGAAGTCATAGTTGAGCTCTTTAATAGCCCAATATGCTTTATGTTCAAGGTCTAGAGGTAAATGACATGCTTTTCCATAAACCATCTTATACAGAGACATACCCATAGGATTTTTGTATGCAGTTCTATAGGCCCATAATGCATCATCAAGTTTTTTGGACCAATTCTTTCTAGATCTATTCACAGTCTTTTGCAAAATTAATTTGAGCTCTCTATTGCTCAACTCTACTTGACCACTAGACCGCGGATGGTAAGGAGATGCAATTCTATGATTAACATCATACTTAGCAAGCATCTTAAGGAAAGCACCATGAATAAAATGTGAACCACCATCAGTCATAAGATATCTAGGGACTCCAAACCTTTGAAAAATAACTTCTTTAAGCATTTTAATAGAAGTGTTATGATCAGCACTACTAGTTGGAATAGCTTCTACCCACTTAGTAACGTAATCAACAACTAAAATATGTGTATAACCATTAGAGGCAGGAAAAGGTCCCATATAATCAAAGCCCCAAACATCAAACGGTTCAATAACAAGGGAATAATTCATAGGCATTTCTTGACGTCTACTAATATTACCAATTCTTTGACATTCATCACAATATAAGACAAACTTACGAGCATCTTTGAAGAGAGTAGGCCAATAAAAACCAGATTGCAGTACCTTATATGCAGTTCTGTCTCCAGCGTGGTGTCCTCCATAGGATTCAGAGTGACACTTGCGTAGGATCCGTTCTTGTTCATGCTCAGGTACACAACATCTAATAACACCATCTACTCCTTCTTTATAAAGATGTGGGTCATCCCAAAAGTAATGTCTTAAATCATAAAAAAAAACTTTTTCTTTTGTTGGTATGTGAAACTAGGTGGTATAAATTTAGCAACAATGTAATTAGCATAATCATCATACCAAGGAGCAGTACGAGAAGCATTAATGACCGCTAATTGTTCATCAGGGAAACTATCATTAATAGGCAGTGGGTCATCAAGAACATTCTCTAACCTAGACAAGTTGTCTGCAACGGGGTTCTCAGCTCCCTTTCTATCAACAATATGCAAATCAAATTCTTGAAGCTAGAGAACCCATCAGCAACAGGATAATTATACCTGCCTCAAGGAGCTTTAGTATCTCCTTTCTTACCACTTCCTTCATCTTAGGATTCAGTCGTCATTGAGGATCTCTAACTAGTTTGGCATCGTCCTCCAAATTAATTTTGTGTTGGCATAACGTGGGTGTCGGTGTCAAAACCGGCGGATCTCGGGTAGAGGGTCCCGAACTGTGCGTCTAGGCGGATAGTAACAGGAGACAAGGGACATGATGTTTTTACCCAGGTTCAGGCCCCCTCGATGGAGGTAAAACCCTACTCCTGCTTGATTGATATTGATGATATGGGTAGTACAAGAGTGGATCTACCACGAGATCAAGGAGGCTAAACCCTAGAAGCTAGCCTATGGTATGATTGTTGTAATGGTTGTTCGTCCTACGGACTAAAACCCTCTGGTTTATATAGACACCGGGGAGGGCTAGGGTTACACAGAGTTGGTTACAATGGTAGGAGATCTACATATCCGTATTGCCAAGCTTGCCTTCCACGCCAAGGAAAGTCCCATCCAGACACGGGAAGAAGTCTTCAATCTTGTATCTTCATAGTCTTGGAGTCCGGCTGACGATGATAGTCCAGCTATCCGGACACCCCCTAGTCCAGGACTCCCTCAGTAGCCCCTGAACCAGGCTTCAATGACGATGAGTCCGGCGCGCATATTGTTCGGCATTGCAAGGCGGATTCCTCCTCCGAATAATTCATAGAACATTGTGAACACCAGGATAGTGTCCGGCTCTGCAAAATAATTTCCACATTCCACCGTAGAGAGAATATTATGTACACAAGTTCAATCTGCTGACGTATCCTGTAGCATGATGTCACGCCACTACCAAGCCTTTACTTGAATCGTTTTTTATTATACCACCTCAGCGCGTTTAGCGAAGCGGTTTCCTTGGCACATCTTGTCGAGGCAGAGATCGTGTTCCCCTTATTCCGAGATTCTCATCAATACGGACGTGGGTAACCCAACCACGCCATTGATGGTGGCGCTTGGGAGATAAGCAAGTTTTACCAGGCCGGTGGGGATGCATAGTTTCCGTCCGCCCATATATAAGGGGATAAGGATCCACCCTTTTTACCTACGCCTTCTTCCTCCTTTGCTTATCCATCTCCGCGCACTCTCGAGCTCCAGCGCCCAGCTCCGCGCACCTCGTCTCGACCTTCTCCGACCATGTCCGGAGCGGGAGGCAAATGGCTGGCCTCCTCCGTGACGGAGGAGCACATCGCAAAACTACGCAGTGCCGGATACCTTTCCGGCGACATCGCGCACCGGCTGCCCGACAAGGGGCAGCTCATCCCCACCCCCAGGCCTCATGAGAGGGTCGTATTCCTTCCCCACTTCCTCCGTGGACTGGGCTTCCCGTTGCATCCCTTTGTCCGGGGGCTCATGTATTATTACGGCCTGGATTTCCACGATCTGGCGCCAAACTTCATCCTCAACATCTCGGCGTTTATCGTCATGTGCGAGGCCTTCCTCCGCATCCAGACCCACTTCGGCTTGTGGCTCAAGACCTTCAACATCAAGCCGAAGGTGGTGAAGGGCACTCAAGCGGAGTGCGGAGGCGCCATGTTGGGCAAGATGCCCAACGCCATCCGCTCGAAGGGGCCTTCGTGGAGTCCGTCAAGGGGTGGCAATCGGGTGGTTCTACATCACCGAGCCGCGCGACCCTAAGTGGGCGGCGGCCCCCGAGTTTAGATCTGGTATCCCTATGCAGCTCACCTCCGGAAAGAGAAGGGCTTGCTATGGGGCGATTCGGAGGAGCCGACAGACTCGATCCTGTCTTGAGACCTCGTGAACAAGAAGCTTAGGCTTGTCAATGTGATCCAGGTCATGCTCATCCGCCGGATCCTCCCCTGCCAACAACGGGCCTTCAATCTGTGGGAGTTTGATCTGGCGCAGCACCGGAATCTGAGCGGGCTCTTCGACAAGACGTATGAAGCCGTCTAGAGGGTGATGTTCAAGGGCGGAGAAGCCCCCGCATCCGCGACTGAGGATCGCGGATTCAGCACCAAGCGCCCGGCCGGTGAGGTAAGCTTCATTATCCTCTATGGGACAGTTGTTTTCTTTCATAGTTTGACTCTATGTGGGATCTAAAACTCCCAATGCCTTTGACAGGACTGGCAGAGGACGTCCGGACAGGTAGACTGTCCGGCTCCCCTTCCCGAAGACCAAGCGGATGCCCGCTTAACGGGGCTGCTGGTCCCGGCACTCTATGTGGTGTCGGAGAAGAAGGCCAAGAAGAAGGCCACGGGAACTCGAAGAAGTTCCCGGCGCCAGGTGATATCGGACTCATCGTCCGATGGCTCCGAGGCGGACTCCTCCCCCGAAGACAAGGAGGAGAGAGAGGACTCTCTCCCAGAGGAGGGAGAGAGGAAGAGGAAGGCCTCCCCAACATGGGAGGCCGAAGGGTCCAAGAGGGGAAGAACTATTCCCCCGGACGGCTCCGCTAATGCCAACGTTGGCGACGAAGAGTGGCCCTCAAGGGCCAGGCCTCCGGCAAGATCGTAAGTATCCGGATTCCTGAATGATTTATAATTTCTCTTTTGTGTCACATAGTGTCCTTCTAATGCCGCACTCTGCCTGCAGTCCGACCGATGATGATCTCCCCGCTTCGTCGAGCGGGTCGTTGGCTCCGTCGGATGTAGATTCCATCCCGACTGCCTCCACCCCTCGCGCCGCTGAGGACGCCGAGGTGGGATCCCGGGAAGGGACCCATCGGGAGGAGGCTCCGGAGGCGCCACAAGGCAGCCTCCCGGACTTTGCGCTGGACTCCACGCCGGAACCCGTAGTGGTTCCGGAGTCCGGCAGGCGGCCCCTTCACAAGAAGGGCAAGACCGTGACGCCGGCGGCCCCCGTCCAACCGGAGGCGCCGGACAACTTGTTGGAGGCGCTCAAAGGCGCTTCCATCGAGGAAGAACACCGCACTATCATGAGTGCGGTGATTGAAAGGTTCACTTGCCAAGAGCGGGCCGACCGAAGCTCGCATAGCCTTCTAATAGGCTTTGAGGTAAGAAGTTAAAATTATGTAATGTAATACCGCATAGACAGTAGCCCTCGATGCTCGGTTCGGTGTTGGAAAGAAAAGCGGACCGAGGATCTAAAAAGATATCTGTGAGGTTGCTAAAAATTATGTCAATATGGGTTTGCAGGTTGCGCTGCTGACCTCTGCCGCACTGACTGTGGAGGTCGGTGCTTTGAAGCGGGACCTCGAGCGATCCGAGCAAGAGCTCGGCCGTGCCAAGAAGCAGCTCGAGGACAAAGAAGGTGAGTAACACCACTTTGAATAGTTACCTTACAGAAAAGGATTTAGGTTGCAATAAAAATAACAAGGATAACGTGGAGTACTGCAGGGCCACGAATGAGGTGGCAACCACGAAGGAGGCTGTGTCGCGCGTCAACGCATAATCTGCCGCATGAACAGCAGAGCGGGAAAAGCAGGAGGCGCGGGTGGCGGAAGTGCGGCAAGAGCTCCAGGCTCCCATGGAGAAGCATGAGAGTTTGGAGCGCGACTCAAAGACTCGAGAGTCCAAGCTTGCCTTGGCTCTCAAAAGTGCCAAAGCCGCCAACGCCGAGGCCCATAAGTCCCTCCAGGAGATTGAGGCGGTGAAGAAAATAGCGGCGGGTAAGGCATTTTTCATGCAAAGCAAGCATGTTAGTGTGAACTACCTGACACTTACCCGAATTCGAGCTCTCGTATGCGTTCAGATCTGCCTCGCGGTGTATCCGATCTTGCCGCGTTTTACCAAGCCGAGGAGGGAGCTCAGCGGATAAGGTCTTCGGTCTCAAGACACCGAGGCCGCCATCCGTGCCCCTAGCGACCAGCTGAAGCAGCTGGTCGAGCTCCACAAGCTAGCCGAGCAGGCCATGAAGGGCCTCATAGTCCGGTTGTGGCCTGGAGGGGCCATGCCTGGGAGCTACTTAGGTCTCGTGCGGCGGCTGGTGAATGCGTGCCCCTGGGTGGAGGTCATCAAGCGCTCCGCCTGTATTGAAGGTGCTCGTCGGGCCCTTGCTCGCGCAAAGGTGCATTGGGGCAGGCTGGATGCGGAAAAGCTTATCACTGACGCGCCGCCAGCGGGCAAGGAGTATCGCACGCCCGAGATGTACTATAAGGCTGTCCTGAAGGGTGCCCGCAAGATTGCGGATGAGTGCCCCAGAGATGTAATTATTGAGTAAACTCGCTATGTGTTATCATGTGCGCTGAAAACTTTGTTCATATGCGCTAAGCAACGCTTGTTTGATTTAAAATATTACCTTCTGTGCGGCCGTTTATAAAATCTGAGAGATGGCAAGTCATCGGCTTCAGCCCCCATGCCACTAGTGTTGGGGTGTTCGGGATAAACTTGAGCACTCTTGTTCCCATTTTTGGGTCCATCTAGGGAGGCGCTCAACACAACGAACAAGGCAACCGGACTTATAATGCTTGAACACTCTCACTTAGCCATAGAATTCTATAATTTTAAATTTCGGCGAAGCCCCTAGTATTCGAAAGACCGAGTTCGGGTCGCCATCCACGCCTTGGCCGAACATTATCCGGTTCTTCGCTCGAAGCGGCATAAGTCTTTAGGGACTCGAAAAGACCTCTCGGACAGCGACCAGTCTCTCGCCTTATCATGCCAGTCAGTTTTAGCTTTCTCCTTTGGCGCCGCCCAGCTCAACCGGGCGCAATCGCGATTGTTCTCCCAAAGCTACCTTAGCCGATAGAACGGGCGTAAGGTACCAAAACATGGGAGCCGGGCAAACCCAACTGTTGACACAAGACATGATTCGGAGCCGATTCATATAATGCTATAAGTTCGGGGTGCCGCACTTGTGAAAGTGTTCGGACTTATCACACCATAATGCGGGGAACATAAGCCCTGGTGTATTCGGCCGTACCAGAATATCTGGTGCAAGATGTCATTAATGAACATATATGTAAAGTACTGCAATTATAGGCAAAAATTGCTGCATTATTTATTTAAGGAATTCTGTTATGAGTGCGGAATGATACAAATAGTGCGGTAAGCAAGGGATTGGACTAATTAAACATGTCCCCCTCCAGGGGTGGGCTGCAGACTGGTGTGTATAATCAAATTTAATGCTCGTAATGGAGACCACCTGAGTGTTCGTCGCAGCCTTTTTTCCCTCCCTGGCTGTTGCATCGTGAGTTCGGCGGGTTCGCCGCCGGACAGGGCCTCTGGTGAATGGAGTCCTATGTATAAAAAGAAGGAAAATGAAAATAAAAAGAGCGACACACTTGGGAGCCCCTGGTGTGGTCGAGCCGCACTCAGTGTCTGATGTGGTCGTGCCCCTCCCCCTATGCCCATGGTATCTCCAGAGCGTAATGATGTACGCGGAGGGCTTGTCTTGCAATCATGCGAGGGCTGGGGTTGGGGCCGCATTGCTACGCGTGCTCGGAACATGCCAGGTGGTCTTGATCGTGATGACTCCACGAGGGCCTAGCATCTTGAGCTTGAGGTATGCATAATGCGGCACTGCGTTGAACTTTGCGAACGCGGTTCGTCCGAGCAGAGCGTGATAGCTGCTGCTGAACGGGACTATGTTGAAGATTAACTCCTCGCTCCGGAAATTATCCGGGGATCCGAAGACCACTTCCAGTGTGATTGAGCCTGTCCAATTGGCCTCGACACCTGGTATGACGCCTTTGAAGGTCGTCTTTGTAGGTTTAATCCTTGAGGGGTCTATGCCCATCTTGCGCACTGTATCCTGATAAAGCAGGTTCAGGCTATTGCCGCCGTCCATCAGGACTCTCATAAGGTGAAATCCATCGACGATTGGGTCTAAAACCAATGCGGCGAATCCGCCATGGCGGATACTGGTCGGATGGTCTCTTCGATCGAAAGTGATTGGGCAAGAGGACCATGGATTGAACTTCGGGGCAACTGGCTCCATCGCATATCGTCCCTCGATTGCGCTTCCGCTCCCTCTTGGGTATGTGGGTTGCGTATATCATGTTTACCGTCCGCACTTGTGGGGGGAAGCCCTTTTGTCCTCTACTGTTCGGCGGCCGGGTCTCTTCCTCGTCATCGTTGTGCAGCCCCTTGTCATTGTTTTCAGCAATTAACTTGCCTGCCTGCTTGAATACCCAACAATCTCTGTTGGTGTGGTTAGTTGGTTTTTCAGGGGTGCCATGTATCTGGCAAGAGCGGTCGAGTATTCGGTCCAAATTGGACGGACCCGGGGTGGTTCTTTTGAATGGCTTCTTCCGCTGACCGGGTTTAGAGCCTCAAAATCCGGCGTTGAATGTCGTATCCTCATTGTTGTCGCCGTTAACGCGGCGTTTGTTTTTACTTCGACGCGACCTGCTGTTGTGGTCCTTAGTATCCGGACTGCCAGCATTTTTACTGAGGTTGTTGCTGCGAGCTAGCCAGCTATCCTCTCCCGCACAGAAGCGGGTCATTAATGATGTGAGGGTTGCCATGGATTTCGGCTTTTCCTGTCCTAGGTGCCGGGCTAGCCACTCGTCGCGGATGTTATGTTTGAAGGCTGCGAGGGCCTCTGCATCCGGACAGTCGACGATTTGATTTTTCTTTGTTAAGAACCGTGTCCAGAATTGTCTGGCCGATTCGTCTGGCTACTGAATTATATGGCTTAGGTCATCGGCGTCTGGTGGTCGCACGTATGTGCCCTGGATGTTGTTGACGAATGTGGCTTCCAGGTCTTCCCAACACCCAATTGACTCTGCGGGCAGGCTGTTAAGCCAATGCCGAGCTGGTCCTTTATGCTTGAGCGGGAGATATTTGATAGCGTGGAGATCGTCGCCGCGGGCCATATGGATATGAAGGAGATAATCCTCGATCCAAACCGCGGGGTCTGTTGTGCCATCGTAGGATTCAATGTTGATGGGTTTAAACCCTTCGGGGATTTGATGATCCATTACTTCGTCTGTGAAGCATAGTGGGTGTGCAGCGCCTCTGTACTGAGCAATATCACGACGTAGCTCAAGGGAGCGTTGTCTGCTGTGTTCGGCCCGGCCGGAGTTGTTGTATCCGGCGCGACGATATTCATCGTGGGTCGTGGGGCACCCTCGTGATACATAGATAGATCTGGATTGCCTTGCTTTGTCCTCCAATATATCCCGCAAGTCCAGCGCATTCCCTCGTGGCTTCGTACTTTTTGAGCGATGCCGAGTGCGGTCTTGGTGGAGGGCCTAAGTGCCTCTGTCCCGACCACGGGTGGTCGATCTGCCGACAGTCGCTGGTGATGAAGGTATGTATGCTTCCTCCTCTAATCGGGGGAGCAACTTGCGTTTTGGGTAGCTCTTGGAGGGGCGTTCGAGTTCGTACTCTTCGGCCGCGAGGACCTCGGTCCATCTGTCGGCCAGCAGGTCTTGATCAGCTTGAAGCTGCTGCTGCTTTTTCTTTAGGCTATTTGTTGTGGCCATTAGCCTGCGTTTGAGACGCTCTTGTTCGACGGGATCCTCGGGCACGACGAATTCGTCATCGTCGAGGCTTGCCTCGTCTCCGGAGGGAGGTATGTAATTATCATCCTTGACCTCTTCGTCTGCCGCTCTCTCCTGAGGGCTTGCTTCTGCATCCTCCTATGCTGAATCTTGCCGGAGGGGGTTGTCTTCGGCACTTTCTGGGGTGTTATTATCTCCTGTGCCGGAATCTCCATTCTTACTGTGGCGGCATTTAGAGCGGCGCCGCTGACGTCGGCGTTTGGGCTGTTCTTTAAGGAATCTGCCTCCGCTGCTTCTTCGCCATCCCCGTCTTTTGGGGTGTCCACCATGTATATGTCGTATGACGAGGTGGTCTTCCAGTGCCCTGTAGGCGCTGGTTCTTGATCGTCTCCGGCATCATCGTCCATACCGTCGATGTCTTCGGAGTCGTAGTCTAGCATGTCTGTTAGATTGTCGACAGTTGCTACGAAGTGGGTGGTGGGTGGGGTTTGAATTTCTTCGTCGTCCGCATCCCAACCATCCTGGCCGTAGTCCGTCCAGGGCTCTCCGGATAGCGAGAGATGCTTTAGCAAATTTAGGATGTCGCCAAAGGGTGAGTGCTGAAAGATGTCCGCAGCGGTGAACTCCATGATCGGCGCCCAATTGGATTCGATTGGCAGGGGCGCAGGAGGTTCGGAGTCCGGCAGGGAGTCCGGCACCTCGGAGTCACGAGCTTTATAAGGGACAAGGTCAGTGTTCGGCTCCATCGCCGTAGAAGTTGCAGCTCCCGAGGCGGTGTCCAGCCACCCGTCCTCGATCTGCACGATCAGCTCCGAACTATGGGTCGGAGCGGATTCATGTGCGGCTTCTAAGGTACTGTCCGGCGGCAGAGTTAGGTCATGCCCATCGTGACAGTGCGGCACACTCGGCTGTGGCTCGGATCCATCGAAGATCAAGTCCCCGCGGATATCTGCCGTGAAGTTTAGGCTTCCAAATCTGACCTGATGGCCAGGGGCGTAGCTTTCGATCTGCTCCAGATGGCCAAGTGAATTAGCCCGCAGTGCGAAGCCGCCGAATACGAAGATCTGTCTAGGGAGAAAAGTCTCACCCAGGACTGCGTTGTTGTTGATTGAAGAAGCCATCAAGCCTATCGGTGATGACACAGAGGAACTCTCAATGAAAGCACCAATGTCGGTGTCAAAACCGGCGGATCTCGGTAGGGGGTCCCGAATCGTGCGTCTAGGCGGATGGTACAGAGACAAGGGACACAATGTTTTTACCTGTGTTCGGCCCTCTCGATGGAGGTAAAACCCTACTCCCGCTTGATTGATATTGATGATATGGGTAGTACAAGAGTGGATCTACCACGAGATCAAGGAGGCTAAACCCTAGAAGCTAGCCTATGGTATGATTGTTGTAATGGTTGTTCGTCCTACGGACTAAAACCCTCCGGTTTATATAGACACCGGGGAGGGCTAGGATTACACAGAGTCGGTTACAATGGTAGGAGATCTACATATCCGTATTGCCAAGCTTGCCTTCCACGCCAAGGAAAGTCCCATCCGGACACGGGAAGAAGTCTTCAATCTTGTATCTTCATAGTCTTGGAGTCCGGCTGAGATGATAGTCCGGCTATCTGGACACCCCCTAGTCCAGGACTCCCTCAGTGGTACTAATGCCCTTGAGATCGTCCAGAGTATATGCAATAGCAGCACGGTGCTTCTTCAAAGTTTTCAATAATCTTTCTTCTTCTTGCTCTGAAATAGTATCTCTATTGGCAAGCTTGATAGTAACATCAATACCTTCCAATTCAACGGGCGCAATATCATGCATAATTTCTTTATATAAGTCATAGGGTATTTCACTAGCACTAGCACCCATATCACATAAACCATGATAAAAATGATCTCCTATTTTAACAGAAATAACAGGCATGCCTACCACAGGTCTATGTATCTTAGTATCTGGTCTAGCAATATTAGCAGTCTCACCACAGAAATAAATAACATGCACATCTAAATCATCATCCCAGAGATCTTTAACCATAGCAATACTAGGTTCAACTTTGATTTGCTCAGGAGGTGTATAAGTCCTAGTATTACTTTTACGAACAACAATCGAAGTTTTAGCATGATCCTTTATCCTAACAGGAAAAGGAGGTTTCTCAACATAAGTAGTAGGAACAATAGGATCACTATAGGTGATAGTCTTTTCTTCAACTGTAATAGGTGCAACGACTTTTACTTCAACGGGAGGATTATATTTAAACCACTTCTCCTTAGGGAGATCAACGTGAGTAGCAAAAGATTCACAGAAAGAAGCTACTATCTCAGAGTCAAGTCCATATTTAGTGCTAAATCCACTAAAAGCATCGGTATCCATAAAATATTTAACACAATCAAACTTAGGTGTACCTGACTCCTTACCATCGTCGGAACCCCAATCTTCAGAGTTGCGTTTAATTCTTTCCAATAAGTCCCATTTGAATTCAATAGTCTTCAGCATATAAGACCCATCACAGGAAGTATCGAGCATGTTGCGATCATTGGGAGAAAGACGAGCATAAATTTTTTGGATAATCATTTCTCTGGAGAGCTCATGATTGGGGAATGAATATAACATTGACTTAAGCCTCCCCCAAGCTTGAGCGATGCTTCCTCCTTCGTGAGGCCAGAAATTATATATGTAATTACGATCACAATGAACAAGATGCATAGGATAGAACTTCTGGTGAAATTCCAACTTCAATCGTTTATAATTCCAAGATCTCGTATCATCACATAGCCTATACCATGTCAATGCATCTCCCTTCAAAGATAAAGGGAAGACCTTACTTTTGACAACATCATCGGGAATGCCTGCAAGCTTAAATAATCCACAAACTTCATCCACAAAGATAAGGTGTAAATCGGGATGCAGTGTTCCATCTCCTGCAAATGGATTAGCTAGCAGTTTCTCTATCATGCCCAAAGGAATCTCAAAGTAAATATCTTCAATAGGTTCAGTAGGTTGAGGAGCAACTATTTTCTCTTCTAGTCGGGGTGAAGATACCCCGAACAAGCCCTTCAAAGGATTAGTTTCCATAGTAACAAGTGACAGAAAATTTCAGCACACTATATAAATGTTTCCTTACCGAGTTCCACTCACCAGAAGCGCTACGCTCCCCAGCAACGGCGCCAGAAAAGAGTCTTGATAGACCACAAGTATAGGGGATGTATCGTAGTCCTTTCGATAAGTAAGAGTGTCGAACCCAACAAGGAGCAGAAGGAAATGATAAGCGGTTTTTAGTAAGGTTTTCTCTGCAAGCACTGAAATTGTAGGTAACAGGTAGTTTTGTGATAAGATAAATTGTGACGAGTAACAAGTAAATAAAGTAAATAAAGTGCAGCATTGTGGCCCAATCCTTTTTGTAGCAAAGGATAAGCCTGGAAAATTTCTTATAATGAGAAAGGAGCTCCCGAGGACACATGGGAATTATCGTCAAGCTAGTTTTCATCACGCTCATATGATTCGCGTTCGGTACTTTGATAATTTGCTATGTGGGTGGACCGGTGCTTGGGTATGATACGTCTCCAACGTATCTATAATTTTTTATTGTTCCATGCTATTGTATTACCCCTTTTGTATGTTTATGGCTTTATTTTACACATTTATATCATTTTTGGGACTAACCTACTAACCAAAGGCCCAGCCCATATTGTTATTTTATTGCCTATTTCAGTATTTCGAAGAAAAGGAATATCAAACGGAGTCCAAATGGAATGAAACCTTCGGCATCGTGATTTTTTGGAAGAATATCATCCTGGAGACTTGGAGTTCACGTCAGAAGACCCTCGAGTAGGCCAGGAGATAGCCCCCCCTGTAGGGCGCGCCCCCTTGTCTCATGGGCCCCTCGAGCACCTCCCGACCGACTTCTTTCGCCTATATATGCCTACGTACCCTAAAACCATCGAAAATCAAGATAGATCGGGAGTTCCGCCGCCGCAAGCCTCTGTAGCCACCAAAAACCTCTCGAGAGTCTGTTCCGGCACCCTGCCGAAGGGGGGACCCATCACCGGTGGCCATCTTCATCATCCCGGCGCTCTCCATGACGAGGAGGGAGTAGTTCACCGTCGGGGCTGAGGGTATGTACCAGTAGCTATGTGTTTGATCTCTCTCTCTATCGTGTTCTCTCTCGTGTTCCCTCTATGGCACGATCATGATGTGTATCCCGAGCTTTGCTATTGTAGTTGGATCTTATGATGTTTCTCCCCCTCTACTCTCTTGTGATGAATTGAGTTTCCCCTTTGAAGATATCTTATCGGATTGAGTCTTTTATGAGAACACTTGATGTATGTCTTGCCGTGCTTATCTGTGGTGACAATGGGATATCATGTGCCACTTGATGTATGTTTTGGTGACCAACTTGCGGGTTCCGCCCATGAACCTATGCATAGGGGTTGGCACACGTTCTTGACTCTCCGGTAGAAACTTTGGGGCACTCTTTGAAGTACTTTGTGTTGGTTGGATGAATCTGAGATTGTGTGATGCATATCGTATAATCATGCCCACGGATACTTGAAGTGACAATGGAGTATCTAGGTGACATTAGGGTTTTAGTTGATTTGTGTCTTAAGGTGTTATTCTAGTACAAACTCTTTTATAGATTGATCCGAAAGAATAACTTTGAGGTGGTTTCGTACCCTACCATAATCTCTACGTTTGTTCTCAGTGGAGTGACTCTTTTTTGCATGTTGAGGGATTGTTATATGATCTATCTATGTTATTATTGTTGAGAGAACTTGCACTAGTGAAAGTATGAACCCTAGGCCTTGTTTCCTATCATTGCAATACCGTTTACGCTCACGTTTACCAGTAGTTACCTTGCTGTTTTTATTATTTCAGATTACAAATACCTTTATATATCATCCATATTGCACTTGTATCACCATCTCTTCGCCAAACTAGTGCACCTATACAATTTACCATTGTATTGGGT
This sequence comes from Aegilops speltoides, assembly GCA_021437245.1. Lineage (NCBI taxonomy): Eukaryota > Viridiplantae > Streptophyta > Magnoliopsida > Poales > Poaceae > Aegilops > Aegilops speltoides. Next base: position 85,609,925 of record CM038145.1, on the reverse strand, counting down.
GTGTTGGCGACACAAGAGACTTTTTGTTATTTGGTTGCAGGGTTGTTTGAGAGAGACCATCTTCATCCAACGCCTCCCGCGGATTGATAAACCTTAGGTCATCCACTTGAGGGAAATTTGCTACTGTCCTACAAACTTGTGCACTTCAGGCCCAACAACGTCTACAAGAAGAAGGTTGTGTAGTAGACATCAAGCTCTTTTCTGGCGCCGTTGCCGGGGAGGTGAGTGCTTGAAGGTATATCTTTAGATCTTGCAATCGAATCTTTTTGTTTCTTGTTTTATCACTAGGTTAGTTTATAAAAGAAAACTACAAAAAATGGAGTTAAGCTTGTCTCATACGCTTCGTCTTTTTAATATCTTTCGTGAGTATGATGGATTGTGCTCAAGTGCTAGAAGAAGAATGCATTAAAATGCTTGGTACTAGACCTTTGTATGATGAGCATGATTGCAATGTTGTTAGTATGAATTCCTTGAATATCCATGATGCTAATGATATGCAAAGCCACAAGCTTGGGGAAGCTATGTTTGATGAATATGATATATTTTGTCCCCCAAGCTTTGATGAGCAAATTTATTTGATGATAGCATGCCTCCTATTTATGGTGACTATATTGATGAAAGTGGGTTTGGAAGAGTGTCAACTTTAGGAAGTAGTGATCCCACTATTTTGGAGGATGTTGAATCTTATTGTGATGAACATGAAAGTGGATTTGGAAGAGTGTCAACTTTATTTAGTGATGATTCCACTATTTCGGAAGAGGTTCCAATTGATTATGAGAACAAAGTTGCTATCTATGATGATTATTGTGATGACTTGTATGCTATTAAGAATAATGATAACCATGAAACTTGTCCCGTGATTTTAGTTTTCAATTGGATTATGCCTCACATGATAATTATTTTGTTGAGTTTGCTCCCACTACTATTCAGGAGAGGAAATTTGCTTATGGGGAGAGTAGTAAATTTTCTATGCTTGTAGATCATGAAAATAATGCTTTAGGTGCTGGTTATATTGTTGAATTCATTCATGATGCTACTGAAAATTATTATGAGGGAGGAATATATGCTTGTAGGAATTGCAATAATACCAAGTTTCCTCTCTATGTGCTTAAAGTTTTGAAGCTATGCTTGTTTTACCTTCCTATGCTAGTTGATTATTGTTCTCATAGTTGTTTGCTCACAAAATCCCTATGCATAGGAAGAGGATTAGACTTAAATGTGCTAGTCATATGCTTCATGATGCTCCCGTTATGTTTCAATTCTTATCTTTTATATGAGCATCATTGTCATCATCATGCCTACCTAGAAAGGCATTAAAGAAAAGTGCTTGTTGGGACAACCCAATATTTATCCTTACTGTTTTTGTGTGTTCACATGATTATGCTACTGTATTAATCATGTTTTATAGCTTTTGTTTCAATTAAGTGCCAAGTAAGACCTTTAGGATAGCTTACGGTGATAGTTGTGTTGATCCTGCTGAAAATCAGAAACTTTTGTACACAGTAAATTAGTTTTGTTAATTCACAGAAAGGTTCTTCTGATCTGATTCTTTTTGCTGTGGATTGGTACACGAATTTCTTAGGACTTCCTAATTTGGTAGGATTTTTGTAATTCCATAAGTATACGTTTGATACATATTACTACAGACTGTTCTGTTTTTGACAGATTATGTTTTCTATGTGTTGTTTACTTATTTTGATGAATCTATGAGTAGTATCGAAGGGTATGAACAATATATAAGTTGGAATACAGTAGATATTACACCAATATGAATTTAGAATGAGTTCATTACAGTACCTAAGTGGTGGTTTTATTTTCTTATACTAACGGAGCTTACGAGTTTTCTGTTGAGTTTGGTGTTGTGGAGTTTTCAAGTTTTGGGTAACGATTCGATGGATTATGGAATAAGGAGTGGCAAGAGCCTAAACTTGGGGAGTCCCAAGGCACCCCAAGGTAATATTCAAGGACAACCAAGAGCCTAAGCTTGGGGATGCCCCGGATGACATCCCCTCTTTCGTCTTTCATTCATCGGTAACTTTTACTTGGAGCTATATTTTTATTCACCACATGATATGTGTTTTGCTTGGAGCGTCATTTTATTTTGTTAGTATTTGCTTGCTGTTATTTATAATAGTGTTTTCAATCTTTAGTTTCAATAAAAAAAGTCAAGGATAGCCTTTGCCATGCTTATTTTGCTAGTATACATGTTGCTGTTTGAAAACAGAAAGTTTACCGCTGTTGCAAAAATTCCCTAGAAAAGTCAGAGCATGATTTAATTTTGAAACTTTTTGCATATTAAGCTCTGATAAATGTAATACATTGAGGTATTTTTCTCATAATTTTTGGAGTTAGGGAAGTATGATGAATCTTGCATTCTTTGCAGACTATACTGTTTTGGCAGATTGCTGTTATGTTTGCATCGTTTGCATATGTTTGCTTGTTTAATGATTCTATTTGAGGATAGGAGTATTAAATATGCAGAGGCATTTACTATGCAATGTTGAATAATAATTTTAGTGATTTGTTACAGTACAAAATGATGAGGTTTTGCATTGGTTTATACTAACCTATCTCACGAGTTCTTGTTGAGTTTGTTGTGGATGAAGCTTTTGATAAAAAGAGAAAGCATGATATGAGAGGAATTAAGGAGACACAAAAGTTCAAGCTTGGGGATTCCCAAGGCACCCCAATATAATATTTCAAGAAGTCTCAAGCATCTAAGCTTGGGGATTCCCCGTTAGGCATCCCACCTTTCTTCTTCAACAACTATCGGTTAGTATCGATTGAGCCTAAGTTTTTGCTTCTTCACATGAGTTGTGCTATTCTTGCAATGTCATTTTATTTTGTTTTGCTTGCTGCTTGATTAGAATACCAAGAACTGAAATTCTTAAATGTTAGAGAGTCTTCACATAGTTGCACAATTATTCGACTACTCATTGATCTTCACTTCTATCTTTTAGAGCACGACGGTGGTTATATTTTGTAGAAATTGCTAGTCTCTCATGCTTAACTTATATCTTTTTGAGAGTCTTTTAGAACAGCATGGTATTTGCTATGGTTACAAAGTTGGTCCTAGAATGATGAGCATCCAAGTTTGGTATAATAAAAACTATCATAGAAAGTGAATTGGATGCTATGATCAATTTGATACTTGATAATTGTTTCGAGATATGGAGGTAGTGATACTAAAGTCATGCTAGTTGAGGTAATTATGAAAAATTCTTGTGTTGAGGTTTGTGATTCCCGTAGCATACACGTATGGTGAACCGCTTTGTGATGAAGTTGGAGCACAATTTTATTTATTGATTGTCTTCCTTATGAGTGGCGGTCGGGGACGAGCGATGGTCTTTTCCTACCAATCTATCCCCCTAGGAGCATGTGCGTAGTGCTTTGGTTTTTGATGACTTCTAGATTTTTGCAACAAGTTCATGAGTTCTTTTGACTAATGTTGAGTCCATGGATTATACGCACCCTTTCACCCTTCCACCATTGCTAGCCTCTCTTGTGCCGCGCAACTCTCGCCGGTTGCCATGCAACTTTTCACCGTTCCGTTTATATGACACGCATCATCATTGTCATATTGCTTTTGCATGATCATGTAGTTGACATCGTATTTGTGGCAAAGCCACCTTCATAATTTTCATACATGTCACTCTTGATTCATTGCATATCCCGGTACACCGCCGGAGGCATTCATATAGAGTTATATCTTGTTCTAAGTATCGAGTTGTAGTCTTGAGTTGTAAGTAAATAAAAGTGTGATGATCTTCATTATTAGAGCATTGTCCCAAGTGAGGAAAGGATGATGGAGACTATGATTCCCCCACAAGTTGGGATGAGACTTTAGACTTTACAAAAAGAAAAAAAAGAAAAAAAGAAAAAAAAGGGGGGGAAAAAGAGAAAGGCCAAAAAAAGGGAAAGGCCAAAGAAAAAAAATAGAAAAGAAAAAAAGGAAAAAAAGAAAAAAATGAGAGAAAAAGAGAGAAGGGACAATGCTACTATCTCTTTTTCCACACTTGTGCTTCAAAGTAGCACCATGATCTTCATGTTAGAGAGTCTCATATGTTGTCACTTTCATATACTAGTGGGAATTTTTCGTTATAGAACTTGGCTTGTATATTCCAATGATGGGCTTCCTCAAAATGCCCTAGGTATTCGTGAGCAAGCAAGTTGGATGCACACCCACTTAGTTTCTTTTGTTGAGCTTTCATATATTTATAGCTCTAGTGCGTCCGTTGCATGGCAATCCCTACTCACTCACACCGATATCTATTAATGGGCATCTCCATAGCCCATTGATACGCCTAGTTGATGTGAGACTATCTTCTCCTTTTTGTCTTCTCCACAACCACCATTCTACACCACATATAGTGCTATGTCCATGGCTCACGCTCATGTATTGCGTGAAAGTTGAAAGAGTTTGAGATTATTAAAGTATGAAACAATTGCTTGGCTTGTCATCGGGGTTGTGCATGATTAAATACTTTGTGTGATGAAGATAGAGCAACAGTCAGACTATATGATTTTGTAGGGATAACTTTCTTTGGCCATGTTATTTTGAGAAGACATGATTAGTTTGATTAGTATGCTTGAAGTATCGCTGTTTTCATGTTAATATGAACTTTTATTTTGTATCATTTGGATCTGAACATTCATGCCCCAATAAACAAAATTACATTGAGAATTATGCCAGGTAGCATTCCACATCAAAAATTCTATTTTTATCATTTACCTACTCGAGGACGAGCAGGAATTAAGCTTGGGGATGTTTGATACGTCTCCAATGTATCTATATTTTTTGATTGTTCCATGCTATTATATTACCCGTTTTGGATGTTTATGCGCTTTATTTTACACATTTATATCATTTTTGGGACTAACCTACTAACCGGCGGCTCAGCCCATACTGTTGTTTTATTGCCTGTTTCGGTATTTCGAAGAAAAGGAATATCAAACGGAGTCCAAACGGAATGAAACCTTCGGCATTGTGATTTTTTGGAAGAATATCATCCTGGAGACTTGGAGTTCACGTCAGAAGACCCTCGAGGAGGCCAGGAGATAGGGCCCCCCTGTAGGGCACGCCCCCTGTCTCGTGGGCCCCTCGAGCACCTCCTGGCCGACTTCTTTCACCTATATATGCCTACGTACCCTAAAACCATCGAAAATCAAGGTAGATCGGGAGTTCTGCTGCTGCAAGCCTCTGTAGCCACCAAAAACCTATCAGGAGTCCATTCCGGCACCCTACCGGAGGGGGAACCCATCAACGGTGGCCATCTTCATCATCCTGACGCTCTCCATGACGATGAGGGAGTAGTTCACCCTCGGGGCTGAGGGTATGTACCAGTAGCTATGTGTTTGATCTCTCTCTCTCATGTTCTCTCTCGTGTTCCCTATATGGCATGATCTTGATGTATCCCGAGCTTTGCTATTGTAGTTGGATCTTATGATGTTTCTCCCCCTCTACTCTCTTGTGATGAATTGAGTTTCCCCTTTGAAGTTATCTTATCGGATTGAGTCTTTTATGAGAACACTTGATGTATGTCTTGCCGTGCTTATCTGTGGTGACAATGGGATATCATGTGCCACTTGATGTATGTTTTGGTGACCAACTTGCGGGTTCCGCCCATGAACCTATGCATAGGGGTTGGCACACGTTCTTGACTCTCCGGTAGAAACTTTGGGGCACTCTTTGAAGTACTTTGTGTTGGTTGGATGAATCTGAGATTGTGTGATGCATATCGTATAATCATGCCCACGGATACTTGAACTAACAATGGAGTATCTAGGTGACATTAGGTTTTTGGTTGATTTGTGTCTTAAGGTGTTATTCTAGTATGAACTCTATTATAGATTGATCCGAAAGAATAACTTTGAGGTGGTTTCATACCCTACCATAATCTCTACGTTTGTTCTCCGCTATTAGTGGCTTTGGAGTGACTCTTTGTTGCATGTTGAGGGATTGTTATATGATCTATCTATGTTATTATTGTTGAGAGAACTTGCACTAGTGAAAGTATGAACCCTAGGCCTTGTTTCCTATCATTTCTATACCGTTTACGCTCACGTTTACCATTAGTTACCTTGCTTTTTTTATTATTTCAGATTACAAATACCTTTGTCTACCATCCATATTGCACTTGTATCACCATCTCTTCGCCGAACTAGTGCACCTATACAATTTACCATTGTATTGGGTGTGTTGGGGACACAAGAGACTTTTTGTTATTTGGTTGCAGGGTTGTTTGAGAGAGACCATCTTCATCCTCGCCTCCATGGATTGATAAACCTTAGGTCATCCACTTGAGGGAAATTTGCTACTGTCCTACAAACCTGTGCACTTGCAGGCCCAACAACGTCTAAAAGAAGAAGGTTGTGTAGTAGACAGCAGGGTACTGCCCTTACTTGGGCAAGCATCCCACTTATGATTAACCCCTATTGCAAGCATCCGCAACTACAAAAGAAGTATTAAGGTAAACCTAACCACAACATTAAACATATGGATCCAAATCAGGCCCTAACAAAGTAACGCATAAACTAGGGTTTAAGCTTCTATCACTCTACCAACCCATCATCTACTTATTACTTCCCAATGCCTTCCTCTAGGCCCAAATAATGGTGAAGTGTCATGTAGTCGACGTTCACATAACACCACTAGAGAAAATACAACATACATCTCATCAAAATATTGAGCGAATACCAAATTCACATGACTACTAATAGCAAGACTTCAGACATGTCCTCAGGAACAAACGTAACTACTCACAAAGCATATTCGTGTTCATTATCAGAGGGGTAATAATATGAATTAAGGATCTGAACATATGATCTTCCACCAAGTAAACCAATTAGCATCAACTACAAGGAGTAATCAACACTACTAGAAACCGACAGGTACCAATTTGTGGTTTTGATACAAGATTGGATACAAGAGATGAACTAGGGTTTTGAGAGGAGATGGTGCTGGTGAAGATGTTGATGGATATTAACCCCCTCCTGATGAGAGGATCGTTGGTGATGACGATGGTGATGATTTCCCCCTCCCGGAGGGAAGTTTCCCCGGCAGAACAGCTCTTCCGGAGCTCTAGATTGGTTCCGCCAAGGTTCCGCCTCGTGGCGGCGGAGTTTCGTCCCGTAAGCTTGCCCACGATTTTTTCCAGGGTAAAAGCCTTCATATAGCAGAAGATGGACACCGGAGGGCCACCAGGGGGCCCAAGAGACAGGGGCGCGCCCAGTAGGGGTGGGCGCGCCCCCCACCCTCCTGGCCAGGGTGTGGGCCCCCTCCAGTAGTTTCTTCGCTCAATAATTCTTACTAATTCCAAAAATAAGTTTCGTGGAGTTTCAGGATTTTTGGAGCTGTGCAGAATAGGTTTCCAATGTTTGCTCCTTTTCCAGCCAGAATTCCAGCTGCCGGCATTCCCCCTCTTCATGGTAAACCTTGTAAAATAAGAGAGAATAGCCATAAGTACTGAGATATACTCCCTCCATTCCAATATCTAAGGTGTATTATTTTCAGCACGTTAACCAAGGCACATAATTATGTACTATTTAGGACAAAATTACCCTTGTCTAATTCATAGATTAGCGGCAATAAATCATTTAGGCTAGGAAAAGAAGAGATACACACAATCAGGAGAGAGATAGTTTCCTTTTGTTTCTCTACAAGGAAAGATACATGCATTCAGGGGAGAGATACTTTCCTTTCTCTGGAGGGCCAAGATCGGGATTACGAGGAATTAGAACAAATGCACCTTACAGTGTGGAATTTTATCAAAAAACAAATACACCTTATATAAAGGAACGGAGGGAGTAATGTGTAATAACAACCCATAATGCAATAAATATTGATATAAAAGCATGATGCAAAATGGACGTATCATATGTGAGTCACGTTCATGAGTAATTGTGCCTTAGTAAGAATATTGGTGTTAAGGTTTGTGATTCCCTATGCAAGCACGAAAGTCAATAGTCATGCAGTGAAATTACATCCTACTTGTGGTGCATTATTCGGTGTTAATTATGCTTAATGCTCGCTTATGAGACTATTCGTTTCTTGGTTGGTCGCTTCTCAATCTTTTGCTAGCCTTCATTTTGCACTAAGTATGATCACTACTTGTGCATCCAAAAACCTTTAATCCAGTTTTGCCACATGATCCACTATATCAACCTATATGCGGTATTGTTTTGCCGTTCTAAGCAAATTTGTATGTGTCATCTCTAATTTTCAAAATAAACTTCTCTTTTGTGTGTTCGTACCGCTCGCGAGGCGGTGAGGGGTGGCTAATATTTTCCATGCTAGATGTGTTATTCTCACGATGAGTGTTTATTCACTTGTCATTGCACGAGAGTAAGGCAAAGGTATTAGGGATGCCCAGTCCCGAAATGAAAAATGAATTACTTTATGTTGTCGAATAATAAATTCCTTGGAAAGTGTTGGTATGGAGGACACCCGTGGATACAGTTATCCATGGAAAGTGAAAGTATGGTGGAAAAAGGAATAAACTTTATTTTATGTTTGGGAACCACCTATGATATATCTAGCATGGAAAGTGTTGGGAACTCTAAGTCGTTCTCGTTGGTGGGAAAGGCACACCTCCCAAAATGTTTTTATCTCTAAGTTTTTCGCTTTGAGCTCTAGCACCTCTACAAATCCCTACTTCCCTCTGTGAAGGGCCTTTCTTTACTTTATGCAATTTTTATTTTGAATTTGAGACTCCATCTTCTCTTATAGAAGCGCCAACTATGATTGTACTTGAGTGTGTTTCATGAATGGATCAATGATTGAGCATGATGGGCTAGGGATAACTTATTTTAGCATTGATATTTTGAAAGACATGGTTGCTAGTTGATATGCTTGAGTATTTAAGTCATCGTGTCAAAACTAGACTATTGCTTTGAATCATATAAAAGTCCAAATGTCCATGCTATAAAGAAAAGAATATCAGATGACATGTTAGACAACATTCCACATAAAAAAATTTGTTTTTATCATTTACCAAATCGAGGACGAGCAGGAATTAAGCTTGGGGAGGCTGATACGTCTCCAACATATCTATAATTTTTAATTGTTCCATGCTGTTATATTATCATTCTTGGAAGTTTTATAATCATTTTATATCATTTTTTGGTACTAACCTATGGACATAGTGCCAAGTGCGAGTTGTTGTTTTCTGCATGTTTTTTACATCGCAGGAAATTAATACCAAACGGAGTCCAAACGCAGCGAAACTTTTTGGAGATTTTTTTGGACCAGAAGACATCCAGTGGGTCGGAGAAGCACCTGGGGGGTGCTCCGAGAGGAGCACAACCCACCAGGGCACGCCTGGGGGGGGGGGGCAGGCGCGCCCAGGTGGGTTGTGCCCACCTCGGGTGCCCCCCAAACTGCCTCTTTGCTATATAAATAACCCAATATTCCAGAGACCCTAGGGGAGTCGACGAGAATCAATTCCAGCCGCCGCAGAGTCCAGAACCACCAGATCTAATCTAGACACCACCACGGAGGGATTTATCACTTCCATTGGTGCCTCTTTGATGATGCGTGAGTAGTTCTTTGTAGACCTACGGGTCTGTAGTTAGTAGCTAGATGGCTTCCTCTCTCTCTCTCTTGATTATCAATACAACGGTCTCTTGGAGATCCATATGATGTAACTCTTTTTGCGGTGTGTTTGTTGGGATCGGGTGAACTTTGAGTTTATGACCAGATCTATCTTTTTATCCATGAAAGTTATTTGAGTCTTCTTTGATCTCTTATATGCATGATTGCTTATAGCCTCGTATTTCCTCTCCGATATTTGGGTTTTCTTTGGCCAACTTGATGTATTTATCTTGCAATGGGAAGAGGTGCTTTGTAGTGGGTTCGAGCTTACGGTGCTTGATCCCAGTGACAGAAGGGGAACCGACACGTATGTATTGTTGCTACTAAGGATAAAACAATGGGGTCTATTTCTACATAAATAGATCTTGTCTACATCATGTCATCGTTCTTATTGCATTACTCTGTTTCTCCATGAACTTAATACACTCGATGCATGCTGGATAGCGGTTGATGTGTGGAGTAATAGTAGTAGATGCAGGCAGGAGTCGGTCTACTAATCTTGGACGTGATGCCTATATAATGATCATTGCCTTGATATCGTCATGATTATTTGAAATTCTATCAATTGCCCAACAATAATTTGTTTAGCTGTCGTTTGTTATTTTTCTCGAGAGAAGCCACTAGTGAAACTTACGCCCCCCCCCCCCCCGGTCTCTTCTTTAATATATTTGCCTTTGCGATATACTTTTCCTTTGCTTTTATTTTCAGATCTATTAAACCAAAAATACAAAAATACCTTGCTACAATTTATTTTATTTGGCGTTCGATCTATCAATATTTACTACTCTCTCACGCCAGTTTGCCTATCTCGGGCGCCGTTACCCGAAAGGGATTGACAACCCCTTTTACACGTCGGGTTGCGCGTATTTGTTATTTATGTGCAGGTGTTGTTTATGTTGTGTTTTTTGGTTCTCCTACTGGTCTGATAACCTTGGTTTCATCATTGAGGGAAATGCCTACCGCTGTTGTGCTGCATCATCCCTTCCTCTTTGGGGAAATACCGACGTAGCTTCAAGCCGCCATCAGCGCGCCCTGGTGGGTAGTGGCCACCTCCTTCACCTTTTGGTCCTCTCACGAAGCTTCTAGTGCCTCTTTTGTTCCAAAAAAATCATCAAAAAGTTTCATTGCATTTGGAGAACTTTTATTTTTGCACAAAAAACAACACCATGGTAGTTCTGCTGAAAACAGCATCAGTCCGGGTTAGTTCCATTCAAATCATACCAAAACCATATAGGATTGTTGTAAACATGGCATGAATAGTTCATAAATTATAGATATGTTGGAGACGTATCACTTGACCTTTATTATTCTTCTCAAGGTCCTCACATTTAATGACGGCATCCTTGAGCTCCTGCTGCACTTCGGCCACTCGAGCCTCGTGCTTCTCACTGATGGTTTTCACCGTCTTGAGTTCGGCGGCCGCTAGCTCGGCCGCCGCCTTCTATTTGGCTGCTTCTTGCTTGGCCTTCTTCAGTTCGGCCCTGAGGCCCTTGACCTCTACGGCGATATCTGCAATCATAATTAAGCAATCCTTGCTCAAGGATAACCCCGAACACCTTGCTCGACAAGGAAAGTACAAATCACTAAGTCTCGACTGGACTAACCTTGCGCTTCGTCAAACCGCTTGTTGACAAGGTCGAGCTCCTTATCGGAGCTTTTGAGCTTCCGATTCATTTCAGCCAGCTCCGCAGCATTGGCAGCCACCGCCAAAGATGAGGCCTACAAAAACAAAACGATCACATTGTTCAAACTCCCGATTCAATGATTTTAAATCCTCTGCCAGGTTTTTCAATCCTGACAAAGTCCCGGGGGCTACTATATACAAGGACTAAAACTTTGTTCACAAAATCTGCTCTATGGAAAGAATATTGCCTGGCCTACCTCGAAGCCCGTCAGGAGGCCACCAAAGGCTTCCTTCAATCCGTTGTTAACAAACCAAATACTTTGCAAAACCACGCCCATCAGGGCGTAGTGCTCCGCGATGATGGAGGAGCTATTCACAGCCTCCTACATCACGTCCGGCCACCCAGCCGCAACCTAATCTCCGGTGTTTGGTGCTGGCGGCGGGGCCTCGGCTCCCTCTTTGGTGGAAGGCGGAATTGATGCCTCCGGGGGCCTTGGGGGCTTCGGAACCGTCTTTCAGGAGGGCTCGGATTGACAGAGCTCCCCCTCCCTGTTCAGCAAGAGGGATACTCCCTGGTCTTTGGTGACCAAGGTGTTAACCTCATCCATGATGTCGTCACCACCACCTCCTGTGTACGGGCCGGGAGGGGTCCTTCAGGATAGCACCTCTCCGGTCTCCCCGATGATCGGAGGAGGCGTAGAACACAACGCAGTCCCACTCTCCGCCAGTTTGGCTGGCGGAGAAGTCCCCTCTGAGACTTGATCAATGGAGAGGTCGCACAATGGGTTGTAACATGAAATGCACATATATTATCACTAATGGTCTAATGAAACAAGTGCCTGGGGAATCTCTAGATTCGTACCTTTCAGTGGGGGGGCCTTGGCCCTGGGGTTCCTCTTTGGAACCTATTCGAATGTTGTGGACTCCTCATCAGAATCCGAGTTGTCATCGCATAGGACCAACTTGGGCATGCACTGCTTTTTCGAGGGACGGGGAGGCTCCTCCTCCTCAAATTCGTCCGACGCCGCCCTCTCCCTCGTACGGGTGGAGTTGCTCTCCTCCTCGTCCTCTTCCCGCTCCCCTCATGAGAAGAGGGAGCTTGGGTGTCCCCAGACTTGGTGTCCGAATGTACTCTTGGGCGGGGGCCTTCCTTGGCCTCCCTCGCCTCGTTCTTCTTCTTCTTCTTCTTCTTCTTCTTCTCTGGTGCCTTGTATGGCGCCACGGTCAGCTTCTCCTCTAGCAGGGCCGGCCTGGGGTCTTCAAGCAGCGAGGCTGGACCGTTGATCTGCTTGGCCTTCTCAAGCCAGCCCTGTGGAGGTGAGAGAGCAAGGGTTAAATCTCCTGCGGAAATACGAACATCCAAACATAGAACGGATAAAAATTCATTACCTCCTTAGGAGGATGCGCGGCGTCGAGGCCGTTGTCTTCCTCCTTGGCCGGACACACCTTCTGGGGCTTGAACAACACCTTCCACAACTTGTCGTCGGTGGTGCCATAGAAGCGGAGCACGGTGGCTGGGTCCTCGAGCTTGTAGGACCACATTGGGGTGGCCCTTTGATGGCAGGTAGAAGGCGGCGGCAGAGCATCACCTAAACCACATTGGTCAGTTTGGCACCCGCCTTTATCGAATTGGAGATGCGCTTTTGCACCAGCTCCACCTCTACGGATGGCCCCCAGTCGAGGTCCTTCTTGGTCCACGAGGTTAGCCTGGTGGGGGGTCCGGATCTGAATTCGGGAACCGCCACCCAGCTATCTTCACGTGGCTCTGTTATGTAGAACCACTCCTTTTGCCAGACCTTGACAGTCTCTATGAAAGTGCCCTCCGACCACTCAACCCGGGCGAGTTTACTGATCATCACCCCACCGCAGCCCACCTGTTGGCCGTCGACTATCTTTGGCTTGACATTAAAGACCTTCAGCCACAAGCCGAAGTGCGGCTCGACCCACAAGAAGGCCTCGCAGATGACGATGAAGGCCGAATGTGAAGAAAAGAGTTCGGGGCCAAATCGTGAAAATCTAACCCGTAGAAGAATATCAGCCCCTGACGAAGGGGAGGAGCGGGAAGCCCAGTCCCCGGACAACATGGGGGACGAACTGAAGGAAATATGCCCTAAAGGCAATAATAAAGATATTATTTATTTCCTTATTTCATGATAAATGTTTATTATTCATGCTAGAATTGTTAACCGAAAACTTAGTACATGTGTGAATACATAGACAAAACAAAGTGTCCCTAGTATGCCTCTACTTGACTAGATCGTTTATCAAAGATGGTTATGTTTCCTAACCATAGACATGTGTTGTCATTTGATGAACGGGATCACATCATTAGGAGAATGATGTGATGGACAAGACCCATTCCGTTAGCTTAGCACTTGATCGTTTAGTATATTGCTATTGCTTTCTTCATGACTTATACATGTTCCTACGACTATGAGATTATGCAACTCCCGAATACCGGAGGAACACTTTGTGTGCTGCCAAACGTCACAACATAACTGGGTGATTATAAAGGTGCTCTACAGGTGTCTCTGATGGTACTTGTTGAGTTTGCATAGATCGAGACTAGGATTTGTCACTCCGATTGTCAGAGAGGTATCTCTGGGCCCTCTCTGTAATGCACATCACTATAAGCCTTGCAAGCAATGTGATTAATGAGTTAGTTGAGGGATGATGCATTACGGAACGAGTAAAGAGACTTGCCGGTAACGAGATTGAACTAGGTATTGAGATACAAAAGATCGAATCCCGGGCAAGTAACATACCGATGACAAAGGGAACAACGTATGTTGTTATGCGGTTTGACCGATAAAGATCTTCGTAGAATATGTGGGAGCCAATATGAGCATCCAGGTTCCGCTATTGGATATTTACCGGAGACGTGTCTCGGTCATGGCTACATAGTTCTTTGAACCCGTAGGGTCCGCACGCTTAACGTTCGATGACGATCGATATTATGAGTTTATGTGTTTTGATGTACCGAAGGTAGTTTGGAGTCTCGGATATGGTCACGGACATGACGAGGAGTCTCGAAATGGTCGAGACATAAAGATCGATATATTGGATGACTATGTTTGGACATCGAAAAGGTTTTGAGAGAGTTCGGGCATATACCGGAGTACCGGGGGTAACCGGAACCCCCCGGGGAGTATATGGGCCCTAATGGGCTTCAGTGGAGAGAGAGAATCACAGCGAGGGTAGGCCGCGCGCCCCCTCCCCCTCTGGTCCAAATTGGACAAGTAAGGGGGGTTGGCGCCCCCCTTCCCTTCCTCCCTCCCTTTCTCCCCCTTCCTTCTCTCCTAGTCCAACTAGGGAGCGGGGAATCCTACTCCCGGTGGGAGTAGGGCTCCTCCAGGGTGCGCACTCCTCCAGGGCGCGCCATATAGGGCCGGCCCTCCCCCTCCTCCACTCCTTTATATACGGAGGAGGGGGGCACCCCATAGACACACAAGTTGATCATTGATCTCTTAGCCGTGTGCGGTGCCCCCCTCCACCATAATCCACCTTGGTCATATCATTGCAGTGCTTAGGCGAAGCCCTGCGCCAGTAGCTTCATCATCACCGTCATCACGCCGTCGTGCTGACGAATCTCTCCCTTGACACTCTGCTAGATCGTGAGTTCGTGGGACGTCACTGAGCCGAACGTGTGCAGATCGTAGAGGTGTCGTACTTTTGGTACTAGGATCGGTTAATCGTGAAGACGTACGACTACATCAACCACATTGTCATAACGCTTCCACTTACGGTCCACGAGGGTACGTGGACAACACTCTCCCTTCTCGTTGCTATGCATCACCATGATCTTGCGTGTGCGTAGTAAATTTTTTTGAAACTACTACGTTCCCCAACAGTGGCATCAGAGACAGGTTTACGCGTAGATGTTATATGCAGGAGTAGAACACAAGTGAGTTGTGGGCGATAATAGTCATACTGCTTACCAGCATGTCATACTTTGATTCGGCAGTATTGTTGGATGAAGCGGCCCGGAACGACATTACGCGTACGCTTACGTGAGACTGGTCCTACCGACGTGCTTCGCACACAGGTGGCTGGCGGGTGTCAGTTTCTCCAACTTTAGTTGAATCAAATGTGGCTATGCCCGATCCTTGTTGAAGGTTAAAACAACACATACTTGACGAAAAATCATTGTGGTTTTGATGCGTAAGTAAGAACAGTTCTTGCTCAGCCCGTAGCAGCCACGTAAAACTTGCAACAACAAAGTAGAGGACATATAACTTGTTTTTGCAGGGCATGTTGTGATGTGATATGGTCAAGACATGATGCTAAATTTTATTGTATGAGATGATCATGTTTTGTAACGAAGTTATCGGCAACTGGCAGGAGCCATATGGTTGTCGCTTTATTGTATGAAATGCAATCGCCATGTAATTGCTTTACTTTATCACTAAGCGGTAGCGATAGTCATAGAAGCAATAGTTGGCGAGATGACAACAATGCTATGATGGAGATCAAGGTGTCGTGCCGGTGATGATGGTGATATGGCCTTGTAACACTAGAGACCGAAAGGTCGAACGTGAATCATATAGTAGATATAATCAACATAGTGATGTTCACCATTGAAAACTACTCCATCTCACGTGATGATCGGACATGGTTTAGTTGATTTGGATCACGTGATCATTTAGATGACTAGAGGGATGTCTATCTAAGTGGGAGTTCTTAAGTAATATGATTAATTGAACTTAAATTTATCATGAACTTAGTCCTGATAGTATTTGCATATCTATGTTGTACATCAATGGCTTGCAAATAGCTTCCCCATTTTATTTATGATATGTTCCTAGAGAAATATGAGTTGAAAGATGATAGTAGCAATGATACGGACTTGGTCCGTGATCTGAGGATTATCCTCATTGCTGCATAGAAGAATTATGTCCTTGATGCACCAGTAGGTGACAGACCTATTGCACGAGCAGATGCAGACGTTACGAACGTTTGACAAAGCTCGGTATGATGACTAATTAATAGTTTAGTGCACCATGCTTTACGGCTTAGAATCGGGACTTCAAAAATGTTTTGAACGCCATGGAGCATATAAGATGTTCTAAGAGTTGAATGGTATTTCATACTCATGCCCGTGTCGAGAGGTATGAGACCTCTGACAGTACTTTGCCTACAAGATGGAGGAGAATAGCTCAACCAGTGAGCATGTGCTCAAATTGTCTGGGTACTGCAATTGCTTGAATCAAGTGGGAGTTAATCTTCTAGATAAGATAGTAATTGACAAAGTTCTCTAGTCACTATCACCAAGTTACTAGATCTTAGTGATGAACTAGAATATGCAAGGGATGCCGAAAGTAATTACCAAGCTCTTCGCGATGCTAAAATCGGAGAAGGTAGAAATCAAGAAATAGCTTCAAGTGTTGATGGTTAACAAGACCACTAGTTTCAAGAAAAGGGAAAAGGGAAAGAAAGAGGAACTTCAAAGAAGAATAGCAAGCATGTTGCTGCTCCCAAGAAGTAGCTCAAAGCTAGACCCAAGCCTGGAACTGAGTGCTTCTACTGCAAAGGAAATGGTCACTAAAAGTCGAACTGCCCTAGATACGTGGCGGATAAGAAGGATGGCAAAGTGAACAAAAGTATATTTGATATACATGTTATTGATGTGTACTTTACTAGTGTTTATAGCAACCCCCTTAGTGTTTTGATACTGGTTTAGTTGCTAAGAGTAGTAACTAAAAACAGGAGTTGTAGAATGAACACAGACTAGTTATGGGCGAAGTGACGATGTGTGTTGGAAATGATTCCAAGGTTGGTAAGATCACCATCGCACACTCCCTCTACCTTCGAGATTAGTGTTGGACCAAAATAAATGTTATTTGGTGTTTGGGTTGAGCATGAATATGATTGGATCATGTTTATTGTAATACGGTTATTCATTTAAGTCAAAGAATAATTGTTGTTCTATTTACATGAATAAAACCTTCTATGGTCATACACTCAATATAAATGGTTTATTGAATCTCGATCGTAGTGATACACATATTCATAATATTGAAGCCAAAAGATGCAAAGTTAATAATGACAGTGCAACTTATTTGTGGCACTACCGTTTTAGGTCATATTGGTGTGAAGCGCATGAAGAAACTCCATGTTGATGGGCTTTTGGAATCACTTGATTATGAATCACTTAATGCTGCGAACCATGCCTCATGGGCAAGATGACTAAGACTCCGTTCTCTGGAACAATGGAGCGAGCAACTGACTTATTGGAAATAATACATACTGATATATGCGGTCCAATGAGTGTTGAGGCTCGTGGCGGGTATCGTTATTTTCTGACCTTCACAGATGATTTGAGCATATATGGGTATATCTACTTGATGAAACATAAGTCTGAAACATTTGAAAAATTCAAAGAATTTCAGAGTGAAGTGGAAAATCATCGTAACAAGAAAATAAAGTTTCTACGATCTGATCGCGGAGACGAATATTTGAGTTACGAGTTTGGTCTTCATTTGAAACAATGTGGAATTGTTTCACAGCCCACGCCACCTGGAACACCACAGCGTAATGGTGTGTCCGAACATCGTAACCGTACTTTATTAGATATGGTGCGATCTATGATGTCTCTTATCGATTTACCACTATCGTTTTGGGGTTATGCATTAGAGACAGCTACATTCATGTTAAATAGGGCACCATCTAAATCCGTTAATACGACACCATATGAACTGTGGTTTAGCAAGAAACCTAAGTTGTCGCTTCTTAAAGTTTGGGGCAGCGATGCTTATGTGAAAAAGTTTCAACCTGATAAGCTCAAACCCAAATCGGAGAAATGTGTCTTCATAGGATACCAAAAGAAACTGTTGGGTACACCTTCTATCACAAATCCAAAGGCAAGATATTCGTTGCTAAAAATGGATACTTTCTAGAGAAGGAGTTTCTCTCGAAAGAAGTGAGTGGGAGGAAAGTAGAACTTGATGAGGTAATTGTACCTTCTCCAGAATTCGAAAGTATTTCTTCACTGAAATCAGTTCAAGTGATGCTTACACCAATTAGTGAGGAAGTTAATGATGATGATCATGAAGCTTCGGATCAAGTTACTACCGAACCTCATAGAGAATTCTTCTCAAGCTCGACATCGTGAAGGCAATTGATACCGTGTCCTGGCCCTTCCTCCTTCAAACTATGCGCCACCTTGATTTCGGACGCCACTGGTGCGAGTGGGTGTGCATCCTCCTCTCCACGGGATCCACGCGAGTCCTCGTCAATGGCAACCCCGGGCCACCCATCGATCATGCATGCGGGCTGCGCCAGGGCGACCCCGTCTCGCCGCTGCTCTTCGCCATTGCGATTGACACGCTGAACTCCCTGCTTCAGCACGCGTCGCGCGCCGGCATGCTCCAACGACTCACCAACCGGCACGCCGCGTCAAGCATATCTCTATTTGCCAACGACGTGGTGATCTTCTGCCACCCAACCAGCTCGGAGCTGGCCATGATCCGTGATCCGCTGCGGCTGTTCAGCGATGCCTCCGGTCTGCGCACCAACTTCCTCAAATGCTCGGCCACCCCCATTCGTTGCAACCAAGAGGTAATCACCACCATAGACTCCACGATTGGATGTGTTGTCTCTGATTTCCCCATTGTCTACCTGGGCCTCCCCCTGTCCATCCGTAAGACTCCCTCCTCGGCATTGCTCCCCCTGGTGGACAAGCTTGCGAGAAAGCTTGCGACCTGGAAGGCCGCGCTTCTAACTCACGGTGAGCGGCTTGCCCTTGTGCGCCACGTGCTCACCGCCATGCCCATTCACATCCTCATAGCGATAGCCATCTGCCAAGTGATCCTCAAGAAAATTACACGCATTATCCGAGACTTCTTCTGGCATGGGCGTCGGGACGCCAACTCAAGATGTTGCCTGGTTGCCTGGCAGCGCGTGTGCCGCCTGGTGGAGTTCGGCGGCCTTGGCGTGAGGGATCTCCGCCTCACCGGCATTTTGTTGAGGTGTCGCTGGCTCTGGCTCAAGGCCACCGACCCTTCGCGGCCATGGCACCACCTCCAGCTCCCCCACGACGACGAGGCTACCCTTTTCTTCCGCGCTTCCACCTCTTGGCAACTTGGCGATGGCAAGACATGCCACTTCTGGACGACCACTGGCTTGATGGCCAATCTATTTTTGAGCTCGCCCCCACCCTCACCTCTCTTGTACCGCGTCGCCGGCGCTGCTGCACGCTGGTCCACGATGAGCTTACCAATAATGCATGGATCGGAGACATCCACAGCACTCTTGGGCCCCTAGCAGTCATCGAGTATGTCAACTTGTGGCGAAAGCTACAGTTAGTCACCCTCTCCGACGAGCCCGATCACCTCTCCTAGAGATGGACAACTAATGGAGTCTATTCTGCCAGATCATGCTACCGTGCGCTGTTCCACGGCTCCACCTCGTCACCATGCTAGAAACTTCTCTGGAAGAGCTGGGCCCCTCTCAACAACAAAGTCTTCCTTTGGCTTGCCTACCTTGACCAATGCTGGACCGCCGAGCGGCAAGTGCACCGTGGCCTATCCACCGACCCAACCTGCATTCTTTGCGACCAGGAGGTGGAGTCAATAGATCATCTTCTCGCCGGCTGCGTGTTCTCTCGCATCACTTGTCACGAGATACTCTCTTGGTGTCGCCTAGTCGCCCCACCGCTCGATGACGCCGCGAGCTTCTTCATCTGGTGGACTGCGGCTGCGGAGGCCTCCCCTGGCTCTTTGAGGAAAGGCCTCAACTCCATCATTGCACTGACCGCTTGGGCCATTTGGAAGCATCGCAACACGGCTATCTTCGACGGCCAACGCCCCTCCATTGAAGACCCGATCAAGAGCATCAAGGACGATGCCCGCCTTAGGGCCAAGGCGCGCGCCACCGGGCTAGCTAGCATCTTACCTGTAGCCTGACCTACCTATTTTGAGGCTGAGCACCCTCCCCCCTGCTCACTGCTACGCCCTCCTAGACGTCGGCTTGTGTACGTCTACGAGGCTGCACCCTGTAATTCTCTGTAACAACTACTTCTTCTCCTCTATCAATGAAATGATACGTTGCTAAGCGTATTCCCCCCAAAAAAAGGTCAACCAGAGTATGTACCGCACCAGAGTGGTACGGTAATCCTATTCTGGAGTTCATGTTACTTGACCATGACGAACCTACTAACTATGAGGAAGCCATGATGAGCCCAGATTCTGCGAAATGGCTTGAGGCCATGAAATCTGAGATGGGATCCATGTATGAGAACAAAGTGTGGACTTTGGTTGACTTGCCTGATGATCGACAACCCATAGAAAATAAATGGATCTTCAAGAGGAAGAAGGACGCTGATAGTAGTGTTACTATCTACAAATCTAGACTTGTCGAAAAAGGTTTTTGACAAAGTTCAAGGTGTTGACTACGATGAGATTTTCTCACTCGTAGCGATGCTTAAGTCTATTCGAATCATGTTAGCGGATTGCCACATTTTATGAAATCTGGCAAATGGATGTCAAAACTACATTCCTTAATGGATTTCTTAAAGAAGAGTTGTATATGATGCAACCAAAAGATTTTGTCGATCCTAAAGGTGCTAACAAAATGTGCAAGCTCCAGTGATCCATCCATGGACCGGTGCGAAGCATCCCAGAGTTGGAATATATGATTTGATGAGTTGATCAAAGCATATAGTTTTATACAGACTTGCGATGAAGCCTGTATTTACAAGAGAGTGAGTGGGAGCACTACAACCTTTCTGATAAGTATATGTGAATGACATATTGTTGATCGGAAATGATTTAGAATTTTTTGGAAAGCATAAAAGGATTGTTTGAAAGGATTTTTTCAAAGAAAGACCTCGATGAAGCTGCTTACATATTGAGCATCAAGATCTATAGAGATAGATCAAGATGCTTGATAAGTTTTTTCAATGAGTACATACCTTGATTTTTTTTAAAGTAGTTCAAAATGGAACATTCAAAGAAGGAGTTCTTGCCTGTATTGCAAGGTGTGAAATTGAGTAAGACTCAAAGCCCGACCACGGCAGCAGATAGAAAGAGAATGAAAGTCATTCCCTATGCCTCAGCCATATGTTCTATAAAGTATGCCATGCTGTGTACCAGATCTATTGTATACCCTACACTTAGTTTGGCAAGGGAGTACAATTTTGATCTAGGAGTAGATCGCTGGACAGCGGTCAAAATTATCCTTAGAGGACTAAGGAAATATTTCTCGGTTATGGAGGTAATAAAGAGTTCGTCGTAAAGAGTTACGTCGATGCAAGCTTTGACAATGATCTAGATGACTCTAAGTCACAATCTGGATACATATTGAAAGTGGGAGCAATTAGCTAAAGTAGCTCCGTGCAGAGCATTGTAGACATAGAAATTTGCAAAATACATACGGATCTGAATTTGGCAGATCCGTTGACTAAACTTCTCTCACAAGCAAAACATTATCACACCTTAGTACTCTTTAGGTGCTAATCACATGGCGATGTGAACTAGATTACTGACTCTAGTAAATCCTTTGAGTGTTGGTCACATGGCGATGTGAACTATGGGTGTTAATCACATGGTGATGTGAACTATTGGTGTTAAATCACATGGCGATATGAACTAGATTATTGACTCTAGTGCAAGTGGGAGACTGAAGGAAATATGCCCTAGAGGCAATAATAAAGTTATTATTTATTTCCTTATTTCATGATAAATGTTTATTATTCATGCTAGAATTGTATTAACCGGAAACTTAGTACATGTGTGAATACATAGACAAAACAAAGTGTACCTAGTATGCCTCTACTTGACTAGCTCGTTTATCAAAGATGTTTATGTTTCCTAACCATAGACATGTGTTGTCATTAGATGAACGGGATCACATCATTAGGAGAATGATGTGATGGACAAGACCCATTCCGTTAGCTTAGCACTTGATCGTTTAGTATATTGATATTGCTTTCTTCATGACTTATACATGTTCCTATGACTATGAGATTATGCAACTATCGAATATCGGAGGAACACTTTGTGTGCTACCAAATGTCACAACGTAACTGGGTGATTATAAAGGTGCTCTACAGGTGTCTCCGATGGTACTTGTTGAGTTGTCATAGATCGAGATTAGGATTTGTCACTCCGATTGTCGGAGAGGTATCTCTGGGCCCTCTCGGTAATGCACATCACTATAAGCCTTGCAAGCAATGTGACTAATGAGTTAGTTATGGATGATGCATTACGGAACGAGTAAAGAGACTTGCGATAACGAGATTGAACTAGGTATTGAGATACCGACGATTGAATCTCGGGCAAGTAACATACCGATGACAAAGGGAACAACGCATGTTGTTATGCGGTTTGACCGATAAAGATCATCGTAGAATATGTGGGAGCCAATATGAGAATCCAGGTTCCACTATTGGTTATTGACCGGAGACGTGTCTCGATCATGTCTACATAGTTCTCGAACCCGTAGGGTCCGCACGCTTAACATTCGGTGACGATCGGTATTATGAGTTTATGTGTTTTGATGTACCGAAGGTAGTTCGGAGTCTCGGATATGATCACGGACATGACGAGGAGTCTTGAAATGGTCAAGACATAAAGATCTATATATTGGATGACTATGTTTGGACATCGGAAAGGTTTCGAGAGAGTTCGGGCATATACCGGAGTACCGGGGGGTTACAGGAACCCCCCGGGGAGTATATGGGCCCTAATGGGCTTTAGTAGAGAGAGAGAGAGGGGCAGCCAGGGAAGGCCGCGCGCCCCTCCCCCTCTGATCCGAATTGGACTAGGAAGGGGCGGGGGGCGCCCCCCTTTCCTTCCTCCCTCTCTCCCCCTTCCTTCTTTCCTAGTCCAACTAGGGAAGGGGGGGAATCCTACTCCCTGTGGGAGTAGGACTCCTCCAGGGCGCGCCATAGAGGGCCGACCCTCCCCCTCCTCCACTCCTTTATATACGGGGGAGGGGGCACCCCATAGACACACAAGTTGATCATTGATCTCTTAGCCATGTGCGGTGCACCCCTCCACCATAATCCACCTCGGTCATATCGTTGCAGTGCTTAGGCGAAGCCCTGCGCCGGTAGCTTCATCATCACCATCATCACACTGTCGTGCTGACGAAGCTCTCCCTCGACACTCTGCTAGATCGTGAGTTCGTGGGATGTCACCGAGCCGAACATGTGCAGATCGCGGAGGTGTCGTATGATGTCTACTACACAACCTTCTTCTTGTAGACGTTGTTGGGCCTGCAAGTGCACAGGTTTGTAGGACTGTAGCAAATTTCCCTCAAGTGGATGACCTAAGGTTTATCAATCCGTGGGAGGCGTAGGATGAAGATGGTCTCTCTCAAGCAACCCTGCAACCAAATAACAAAGAGTCTCTTGTGTCCCCAACACACCCAATACAATGGTAAACTGTATAGGTGCGAGAGTTCGCGAAGAGATGGTGATACAAGTGCAATATGGATAGTAGATATAGGTTTTTGTAATCTGAAAATATAAAAACAGCAAGGTAACTAATGATAAAAGTGAGCGTAAACGGTATTGCAATGATAGGAAACAACGCCTAGGGTTCATACTTTCACTAGTGCAAGTTCTCTCAACAATAATAACATAGATAGATCATATAACAATCCCTCAACATGCAACAAAGAGTCACTCCAAAGCCACTAATAGCGGAGAACAAACGAAGAGATTATGGTAGGGTACGAAACCACCTCAAAGCTATTCTTTCAGATTGATCTATAAAAGAGTTTGTACTAGAATAACACCTTAAGACACAAATCAACCAAAACCCTAATGTCACTTAGATACTCCGTTGTCACCTCAAGTATCCGTGGGCATGATTATACGATATGCGTCACACAATCTCAAATTCATCCAACCAACACAAAGTACTTCAAAGAGTGCCCCAAAGTTTCTACCGGAGAGTCAAGAAAACGTGTGCCAACCCCTATGCATAGCTTCATGGGCGAAACCCGCAAGTTGGTCACCAAACCATACATCAAGTGGCGCATGATATCCCATTGTCACCACAGATAAACACGGCAAGACATACATCAAGTGTTCTCAAATCAAAGACTCAATCCGATAAGATAACTTCAAGAGGGAAACTCAATTCATCACAAGAGAGTAGAGGGGGGAGAAACATCATAAGATCCAACTATAATAGCAAAGCTCGCGATACATCAAGATCGTGCCATAGAGAGAACACAAGAGAGAGAGATCAAACACATAGCTACTGGTACATACCCTCAGCCCCGAGGGTGAACTACTCCCTCCTCGTCATGGATAGCGCCGGGATGATGAAGATGGCCACCGGTGATGGGTTCCCCCTCCGGCAGGGTGCCGGAATGGGCTCCCGAGAGGTTTTTGGTGGCTACGGAGGCTTGCGGCGGCGGAACTCCCGATCTATCTTTGTTTTTGATGGTTTTAGGGTACGTAGGCTTATATAGGCGAAAGAAGTCGGTCGGGAGGTGCTCGAGGGGCCCACAAGACAGGGTAGGGGGCGCCCTCCTATCTCGTGGCTGCCTCGAGGATCTTTTGACGTGAACTCCAAGTCTCCAGGATCACATTCTTCCAAAAAAATCATGCTGCCGAAGGTTTCATTCCGCTTTGGACTCGCTTGATATTCCTTTTCTTCAAATATCAAACAGTAATAAAACAAAGAATATGGGCTGGGCCTCCGGTTAGTAGGTTAGTCCCAAAATGATATAAATGTGTAAAATAAAGCCCATAAACATCCAAAAGGGGTAATATAATAGCATGGAACAATAAAAAAATTATAGATACGTTGGAGACGTATCATCGTACTTTCGGTACTAGGATCGGTCGATCGTGAAGACGTACGACTACATCAACCACGTTGTCATAACGCTTCTGCTTACAGTCTACGAGGGTACGTGGACAACACTCTCCCTTCTCGTTGCTATGCATCACCATGATCTTACGTGTGCGTAGGATTTTTTTTGAAATTACTATGTTCCCCAACATGAACACCACCCTCTCGCCTGGTCGAGGCGTGGGGACGACCTGGCCCTCCTCCGGGGCCCGATGAACGACACTGGCCGGGAGGTAGCCGGCGCGCTTCAGATCCTTGATATTTTCATTGGTGACGGTGGAGGTGAAGGAAATATGCCCTAGAGGCAATAATAAAGTTATTATATATTTCCTCATATCATGATAAATGTTTATTATTCATGCTAGAATTGTATTAACCGGAAACATAATACATGTGTGAATATATAGACAAACAGAGTGTCACTAGTATGCCTCTACTTGACTAGCTTGTTAATCAAAGATGGTTATGTTTCCTAACCATGAACAAAGAGTTGTTATTTGATTAACAAGGTCACATCATTAGTTGAATGATCTGATTGACATGACCCATTCCATTAGCTTAGCACACGATCGCTTAGTATGTTGCTACCGCTTTTATCCATGACTTATACATGTTCCTATAACTATGAGATTATGCAACTCCGCTTACGGAGGAACACTTTGGTACTACCAAACGTCACAACGTAATCGGGTGATTATAAAGGAGTACTACAGTGTCTCCAAAGGCAAATGTTGGGTTGGCGATTTCGAGATTAGGATTTGTCACTCCGATTGTCGGAGAGGTATCTCTGGCCCTCTCGTAATGCACATCACATAAGCCTTGCAAGCATTGCAACTAATGTGTTAGTTGTGAGATGATGTATTACGGAACGAGTAAAGAGACTTGCCGTAACGAGATTGAACTAGGTATTGATACCGACGATCGAATCTCGCAAGTAAACATACCGATGACAAAGGGAACAACGATGTTGTTATGCGGTCCGACCGATAAAGATCTTCAGAGAATATGTAGGAGCCAATATGGGCATCCAGGTCCCGCTATTGGTTATTGACCGAGACGGTCTCGGTCATGTCTACATTGTTCTCGAACCGTAGGGTCCGCACGCTTAAGGTTTCGATGATGCTTATATTATGAGTTTATGAGTTTTGATGTACCGAAGGAGTTCGAGTCCCGGATGAGGTCGGGACATGACGAGGAGTCTCGAAATGGTCGAGACGTAAAGATCGATATATTGGACGACTATATTCGGACATCGGAAAGGTTCTGAGTGATTCGGTATTTTCGAGTACCGAGGAGTTACGGGATTACGGGAGAAGTAATGGGCCTTGATGGGCTTTAGTGGGAAGAGGAAAAGGCTGCTGCGCCCCCTTCCCTCTAGTCCGAATTGACTAGGGAAAGGGGCCGCCACCTTCCTACTCCTCCACTTCCTTCTCCCTTCCTCCCTCTTGGTGGACTCCTACTAGGACTTGGAGTCCTAGTAGGACTCCACATCTTGGCCGCACCAATTGGCTTGGCCGGCCTCCTCCTCCTCCATCCTTTATATATCGAGGCAAGGGCACCCTTGGACACACAAGTTTGATCTACGGATCGCTCCTTAGCCGCAGCGGTGCCCCTTCCACCATATTCCACCTCGGTCATATCGTCGCAAGCTTAGGCGAAGCTCTGCCGTAGAACATCAAGATCGCCACCACGCCGTCAGGTCGACGGAACTCTCCTCGACACTCGGCTGGATCGGAGTTCGAGGGACGCCATCGAGCTGTACGTGTGTCAAGAACTCGGGCGCCGGAGTAACGGCGCCGGATCGGTCGGATCGCGAGGAGAACGTCGACTACTTCCTCTACGCCAGATCGCTTCCGCCGGTCTGAGGGTACGAGACAACACTCTCCTCTCGTTGCTATGCATCACCATGATCTTGCGTGTGCGAGGAATTTTTTGAAATTACTACGCTCCCCAACAAAGGGCATCGAGCCTAGGTTTTTATGGTTTGATGTTTTGCACGAGTAGAACACAAGTGAGTTGTGGGCGATACAAGTCATACTACCTACCAAAGATGTCATACTTTGGTTCAGCGGTATTGTGAGATGAAGCGCCTGCACCGACATTACGCCAGACGCTTACGCGAGACTGGTTTCACCGCCACGAGCACTCGCTGCTTAAAGGTGACCGGTGGGTGTCTGTCTCTCTCACTTTAGTTGAACTGAGTGTGGCTACGCCGGTCCTTGAGAAGGTTAAAACGGAGTCTATTTGACGAAGTATCGCTGTGGTTTTGATGCGTAGGTGAGATTGGTTCTTGCTTAAGCCCGTAGCAGCCACGTAAAATTTGCAACAACAAAGTAGAGGACGCCTAACTTGTTTTTGCAGGCATGTTGTGATGTGATATGGTCAAGACGTGATGCTATATTTTATTGTATGAGATGATCATGTTTTGTAACCGGTTATCGGCAATCGGCAGAGCCATATGGTTGTCGCTTATTGTATGAAATGCATCGCCATGTAATGCTTTACTTTATCACTAAGCGGTAGCGATAGTCGTAGAAGCATAAGTTTGGCGAGACGACAACGATGCTACGATGGAGATCAAGGTGTCGCGCCGGTGACGATGGTGATCATGATGGTGCTGCGGAGATGGAGATCACGAAGCACAAGACGATGATGACCATATCATATCACTTATATTGATTTGCATGTGATGTTTATCTTTTATGCATCTTATCTTGCTTTGATTGACGGTAGCATTATAAGATGATCTCTCACTAAAATTATCAAGAAGTGTTCTCCCTGAGTATGCACCGCTGCCAAAGTTCGTCGTGCCTGCACACCACGTGATGATCGGGTGTGATAAGCTCTCGTCCATCTACAACGGGTGCAAGCCAGTTTTGCACACGCAGAATACTCGGGTTATACTTGACGAGCCTAGCATATGCAGATATGGCCTCGGAACACGGAGACCGAAAGGTCGAGCGTGAATCATATAGTAGATATGATCAACATAAGATGTTCACCATTGAAAACTACTCCATCTCACGTGATGATCGGTTATGGTTTAGTTGATTTGGGTCACGTGATCACTTAGATGACTAGAGAGATGTCTATCTAAGTGGGAGTTCTTAAGTAATATGATTAATTGAACTTAAATTTATCATGAACTTAGTCCCGTAGTATTTTGCAAATTATGTTGTAGATCAATAGCTCGCGTTGTTGCTTTCATATGTTTGTTTTTGATATGTTCCTAGAGAAAATTGTGTTGAAAAATGTTAGTAGCAATGATGCGGATTCGATCCGTGATCGGAGGTTTATCCTCATTGCTGCACAGAAGAATTATGTCCTTAATGCACCGCTAGGTGACGACCTATTGCAGAGCGCGGATGCAAACGTTATGAACGCTATTAGCTCAATATGATGACTACTTGATAGTTTATGCACCATGCTTAACAGCTTAGAATCGGGACTTCAAAGACGTTTTGAACGTCATGGACCATATGAGATGTTCCAGAGTATAAGTTAATATTTCAAGCAAATACCCGAGTTGAGAGATATGAAGTCTTCAACAAGTTCTATAGCTAAAAGATGGAGGAGAATCGCTCAACTAGTGAGCATGTGCATGCATTGTCCGGGTACTACAATCGCTTGAATCAAGTGGGAGTTAATCTTCCGATAAGATAGTGATTGATGAATTTCTCTAGTCACCATCACCAAGTTAGTAGAACTTCGTGATGAACTATAGTATGCAAGGGATGATGAAAATGGTTCCCGAGTTCTTCGTGATGTTGAAATCGATTTAATGTAGAAATCAAGAAAGAGCATCAAGTGTTGATGATTGACAAGACCACTAGTTTCAAGAAAAGGGCAAAGGAAAGAAAGGGAACTTCAAGTGGAAAGACAAGCAAGTTGTCACTCCCGCCAAGAAGCTCCAAAGCCTGAAACCGAAAGTGCTTAATCGCAAAGGAAATGGTCATGAAGCGGAAATGCCCTAATATTTGGTGGATAAGCGGGATGGCAAAGTGAACAAAGGTATATTTGATATACATGTTATTGATGTGTACTTTACTAGTGTTTATAGCAACCCTTCGGTATTTGGTACTGGTTCAGTTGCTAAGAGTAGTAACTCAAACGGAGTTGCGTATAAATGTAAACTAGTTAAGGGTGAAGTGACGATGTGTGTTGAAAGTAGTTTCAAGATTGAAATGATCATCATTGCACACTCTCTATACTTTCGGGATTAGTGTTGAACCTGAATAAATGTTATTTGGTGTTTGCGTTGAGCATGAATATGATTTGATCATGTTTTTTGCAATACGGTTATTGGTTTAAGTAAGAGAATAAACTGTTGTTCTGTTTACATGAATAAAACCTTATATGGTTACACACCCAATGAAAATGGTTCATTGGATCTCGATCGTAGTGATACACATATTCATAATATTGAAACCAAAAGATGCAAAGTTAATAATGATAGTGCAACTTATTTGTGGCAATCGCCGCTTAGGTCATATTGGTGTAAAGCGCATGAAGAAACTCCATGCCGATGGGATTTTGGAATCACTTGATGCTTATGTAACTATGCCTCATGGGCAAGATGACTAAAACTCCGCTTCTCCGAACAATGAAGCGAGCAACCGACTTATTGGAAATAATACATACCGATGTATGCGATCCAATGAGTGTTAAGGCTCATGGCGGTATCGTTATTTTCGACCTTCATAGATGATTTGAGCAGATATGGGTATATCTACTTGATGAAACATAAGTCCGAAATAGTTGAAAGGTTCAAAGAATTTCAGAGTGAAGTGGAAAAATCATCGTGACAAGAAAATAAAGTTTCTACGATCTGATCGTGGAGACAAATATTTGAGTTACGAGTTTGGTCTTCAATTAAAACAATGTGGAATAGTTTCACAAATTCATGCCACCGAACACCACATCATAATGGTGTGTCCGAACATCATAACCGTATTTTATTGGATATAGTACAATCTATGATGTTTCTTACCGATTTACCAATATCATTTTGGGATCATGCATTAGTGACACTGCATTCACATTAAAAGGGCACCATCTAAATTCGTTGAGACGACAAGATATGAACTATGGTTTAGCAAGAAACCCAAGTTGTCGCTTTCTTAAAGTTTGGAGTTGCGATGCTTATGTGAAAAGTTTCATCCCGATAAGCTCAAACCCAAATCGAGAAGTGCGTCTTCATAGAATACCCAAAGGAAATTGTTGGGTACACCTTCTATCACAGATCCGAAGGCAAGATATTCGTTGCTTAAGATGGATCCTTTCTAGAGAAGGAGTTTCTCTCGAAAGAAGTGAGTGGGAGGAAAGTAGAACTTGATGAGGTAATTGTACCTTCTCCCTTATTGAAAGTAGTTCATCACGTAAATCTGTTCTGTGACTACTACACCAATTAGTGAGGAAGCTAATGATGATGATCATGTAACTTCAGATCAAGTTACTACCGAATCTCGAGGTAAACCAAAGTGAGATCCGCACTAGAGTGGTACGGTAATCCTGCTCGAAGTCATGTAACTAGACCATGATGAACCTACGAACTATGAGGAAGCGATGATGAGCCCAGATTCCGCGAAATGGCTTGAGGCCATGAAATCGAGATGAGATCCATGTATGAGAACAAAGTGTGAACTTTGGTGGAGTTGCCGATGATCGGCAAGCCATAGAAAATAAATGGATCTTCAAGAGGAAGACGGACGCTGATAGTAGTGTTACTATCTACAAAGCTAGACTTGTCGAAAAAGGTTTTTGACAAAGTTCAAGATGTTGAATACAGTGAGATTTCTCACTCGTATCAATGCTTAAAAGTCTGTCCGAATCATGTTAGCAATTGCCGCATTTTTGAAATCTGGCAAATGGATAAACAAAACGGTATTCCTTAATGGAGTCATCAAAGAAGAGTTGTATGTGATGCAACCATGAGGTTTTGTCGATCCTAAAGGTGTTAACAAAATGTGCATCTATGGACTGGTGCAAGCATCTCGGAGTTGGAATATACGCTTTGATAAGTTGATCAAAGCATATAGTTTTATACAGACTTACGGTGAAGCCTCGTATTTACAAGAAAGTGAGTGGGAGCACTACAAAGATTTCGATAAGTATATGTGAATGACATATTGTAGATCGGAAATAATGTAGAATTATTCGCAAAGCATAAAGGAGTGTTTGAAAGGAGTTTTTCAAAGAAAGACCTCGGTGAAGCTGCTTATATATTGAGCATCAAGATCTATAGAGATAGATCAAGACGCTTGATAAGTTTTTTTCAATGAGTACATACCTTGACAAGATTTTGAAGTAGTTCAAAATGGAACAATCAAAGAAAGAGTTCTTGCCTGTGTTACAAAGGTATGAAATTGAGTAAGACTCAAAACCCGACCACGGCAGAAGATAGAAAGAGAATGAAAGTCATTCCTATGCCTTGACCATAGGTTCTATAAAGTATGCCATGTTTGTGTACCGGATCTATTGTATACCCCTGACCGAGTTTGGCAAGGAGTACATAGTGATCTAGGAATAGATCATCGACAATGGTCAAAATTATCCTTAGTAGAATAAGGATATATTTCTCGATTATGGAAGTGACAAAAGGTTCGTCGTAAAGGGTTACGCCGATGCAAGTTTTGACACCGATCCGATGACTCTAAGTCTCGATCTAGATATATATTGAAAGTGGGAGCAATTAGCTAGAGTAGCTCCGCAAGAGCATTGTAGACATAAAAATTGCAAAATACATAACGGATCCGAATGTGAAAGACCCGCTGACTAAGACTCTCTCACAAGCAAAACATGATCACACCTTAGTACCCTTTGGGTGTTAATCACATAGCGATGTGAACTAGATTATCAATCTAGTAAACCCTTTGGGTGTTGGTCACATGGCGATGTGAACTATGGGTGTTAATCACATGATGATGTGAACTATCGATGTTAATCACATGGTGATGTGATCTAGATTATTGACTCTAGTGCAAGTGGGAGACTGAAGGAAATATGCCCTAGAGGCAATAATAAAGTTATTATATATTTCCTCATATCATGATAAATGTTTATTATTCATGCTAGAATTGTATTAACCGGAAACATAATACATGTGTGAATATATAGACAAACAGAGTGTCACTAGTATGCCTCTACTTGACTAGCTTGTTAATCAAAGATGGTTATGTTTCCTAACCATGAACAAAGAGTTGTTATTTGATTAACAAGGTCACATCATTAGTTGAATGATCTGATTGACATGACCCATTCCATTAGCTTAGCACACGATCGCTTAGTATGTTGCTACCGCTTTTATCCATGACTTATACATGTTCCTATAACTATGAGATTATGCAACTCCGCTTACGGGAGGAACACTTTGGTACTACCAAACGTCACAACGTAATCGGGTGATTATAAAGGAGTACTACAGGTGTCTCCAAAGGCAAATGTTGGGTTGGCGATTTCGAGATTAGGATTTGTCACTCCGATTGCTCTGGAGAGGTATCTCTGGGCCCTCTCGGTAATGCACATCACATAAGCCTTGCAAGCATTGCAACTAATGTGTTAGTTGTGAGATGATGTATTACGGAACGAGTAAAGAGACTTGCAGTAACGAGATTGAACTAGGTATTGATACCGACGATCGAATCTCGCAAGTAAACATACCGATGACAAAGGAACAACGATGTTGTTATGCGGTCGACCGATAAAGATCTTCGAGAATATGTAGGAGCCAATATGGGCATCCAGGTCCCGCTATTGGTTATTGACCGAGACGTGTCTCGGTCATGTCTACATTGTTCTCGAACCGTAGGGTCCGCACGCTTAAGGTTTCGGCGATGCTTATATTATGAGTTTATGAGTTTTGATGTACCAAGGAGTTCGGAGTCCCGGATGAGGTCGGGGACATGACGAGGAGTCTCGAAATGGTCGAGACGTAAAGATCGATATATTGGACGACTATATTCGGACATCGGAAAGGTTCTGAGTGATTCGGTATTTTCGAGTACCGAGGAGTTACGGGATTACGGGAGAAGTAATGGGCCTTGATGGGCTTTAGTGGGAAGAGGAAAAGGCTGCTGCGCCCCTTCCCTCTAGTCCGAATTGGACTAGGGAAAGGGGCCGCCACCTTCCTACTCCTCCACTTCCTTCTCCCTTCCTCCCTCTTGGTGGACTCCTACTAGGACTTGGAGTCCTAGTAGGACTCCACATCTTGGCCGCACCAATTGGCTTGGCCGGCCTCCTCCTCCTCCATCCTTTATATATCGAGGCAAGGGCACCCTTGGACACACAAGTTTGATCTACGGATCGCTCCTTAGCCGTGTGCGGTGCCCCTTCCACCATATTCCACCTCGGTCATATCGTCGCAAGCTTAGGCGGCTCTGCGCGATAGAACATCAAGATCGCCACCACGCCGTCAGGTTGACGGAACTCTCCTCGACACTCGGCTGGATCGGAGTTCGAGGGACGCCATCGAGCTGTACGTGTGTCAAGAACTCGGGGCGCCGGAGTAACGGCGCCGGATCGGTCGGATCGCGAGGAGAATGTACGACTACTTCCTCTACGCCAGATCGCTTCGCTTGGTCTCACGAGGGCGAGACAACACTCTCCCCTCTCGTTGCTATGCATCACCATGATCTTGCGTGTGCGTAGGAATTTTTTTTTGAAATTACTACGTTCCCCAACAGGAGGCCTCCCACTTGCCTTTGGCACCGGATCCGGACATGGCCGAATTGAGGGAGTGGCTTGAAGGGATTTCTTGAGGAAGAATGGCATAGGGCGTTGGAGCTCTGTAGATTGGAAAAAGCAGTGGCGAGAGGAAGGAGAAAGCGTGCGGGAATTGTTGTAGTCGTTTCCCTTTTATAAGCTGCCCCAATACCAAGAGTCCTTTAACCGCACCGCGAGCCTCGCCGCTTCCCGGTTTAATCATGACATTATGCATGAGTGGGAGAATCGAAATCATTGATCATATCCCATAAAAAATGGGCCACGATCCCCACCTTGATGAGACGTGCCAATGGAGGAGCTGCCCCGAACCGCGCATCGAGTGTTCACAACGGTTCGACGCTTGTGACCGGCTGCAACCTTTTTCCGAAGGTTGTTAGGCGAAGGCACTATTCAGACTTGAGCGGTTGGCCTTCGAGGCTAAGCAAATATCAATAATTCAGATTCCGGATACAACCTAATTGGGCGCATAGCCAAACTTGGACGAGTAGCTTTTAGAAGCTCGGCCAAAGGAGATTGCTCCAAACACATAGGGGGAGGAGAACTCGCCCGTAAGCCAGAGACTACAGATACAAAAGTTATGATGCACCGGCGTTGGAGGCTAGTTCGGGGCTACTAAGGGAGTCCTGGACTAGGGGGTCCTCGGGCTGCCGGCCTACCTCTTGTGGGCCAGACAGGTGGGCC
The DNA here is from genome assembly GCA_021437245.1 of Aegilops speltoides. Lineage (NCBI taxonomy): Eukaryota > Viridiplantae > Streptophyta > Magnoliopsida > Poales > Poaceae > Aegilops > Aegilops speltoides. The sequence goes on along the minus strand of CM038145.1, from coordinate 85,575,496 downwards.
GCTATATGACTATCACAAGGCCGAGCTACAAGGTGACTCCGTGTCCGGACAAGAAACCCTCGAAGTCTTGGTGTGTCCTCCAAGTCAAGATAAAAGATTCAACATGTATATTCCCTTGTTGTAACCGACCATGTGTAACCCTAGTACCCCCGGTGTCTATATAAACCAGAGGGTTTTAGTCCGTAGAGGCTAGAACAACAACCATCATCCTACTCGCCTAGGGTATAGTTTATCTTATCTCGTGGTAGATCAACTCTGTAATCATCCTATACACTTCAATATAATCAAGCATGATGTAAGGTTGTACCTCTTAGAGAGGGCCCGAACCTGGGTAAACATCGTTTCCTTCGTCCCTTGTTCACCATTGATCCTAGATCCGCGGCTCGGGACCCCTACCCGAGATCCGCCGGTTTTGACACCGACACCTGGGCGCCAAAGATGTCGTGCATACGATGATCTATGGGACTAGAAAGATCCCTTTTGCGGTTTGACTGGGAGATCAACAAGCACAAAGAGCAGAACTAGCAAGAACACACAAGGTTTACGCAGGTTCGGGCCGCTGTGAAGCGTAAAACCCTACTCCTGCTTTGGTGTATTGAATGTGTGAGCACAAGTACAAGGGAGCACAATTCTGGCAAGATTGCGCGGGAAATGCAGCTACGCGCGTGTTTGTGCAAAGTGTCGACCTTTGTAAAGGTAGCCATGTGTCTCCTTTTATAGGCTAAGGGGTCACCACAGTGGCAAAATGGTAATTACAAGAGGTGAATAGTGGCTATAGTGCCAAATACCTAACTCTGGCGGGTTAGGACAAAAGCATTAATTGCGCCGTGAGGTGTCATGTTGATGAAGCTCGCCGGTAAGAGTATCTCTCCTTCTATGTCTTTCGCCCATCTACCTCTTATCATCTTGACACGATCCTGGGACGGGTGTCATTAAAGTTGTGTCTTCGGCGGCGAGCTGACATGTGTCAAGACAAGCCTCACCTAACTACCTGCCCGCTTGACACCTATACGACAAGTGACAACCTGGTCGATGAGGTGGAGCGGTGGCAAGGTAGTGGGGATTCTTGCCGAGTTCGGAGCTTGCCAGGTCTTCTCTAGTTTGCCGGCAAGGATCTTGCCGGCAACTTCAGCCTTGATCTTCTGTACTCTTTCGATCACCTGACTGGAGGTCTTCTTCGTATCTTGGTAATCTGGTCTTGAATTTGTTTTTAGTTGTCCTCCGGCAAGCCTAACCGTCGGGAAGTCTGCTATTGCCTGTGCATAAGTCTGGGGTACTAAGGATCCAAATCTTAGTACACCGACAATATGCAATTGGTGCTTCTACCTGCCTTGCAAATTTGCGAGCAGCCAAAGAGTCCAACACAACACTCCCGGTCTATCTACCGCACATGCTTCCTGTATAACTACATACAAATATACTTTTCTTCATAACTCATTAGCTCCCTCATAAAAGGAATAACGTGTGCTTTATATCCATGTATATTACACGCACGACACAAGCTATTGTTTCCGATATCCATGTGATACACGAAACGAATAGAAAAAATACAATATTTAGTTACCCTCCAGGCTATGGAGTCCGTCGCGCCGTTTTGACTGAGCGGGATAGGCACAATCTATTGCACATCTATCGTCAAGAAATTGATCTAACAAGATCGACGCTCCTACTCATTGTGGTTGGGCCAATTAATTCACTGACCTTACAATTCACATCTATCTTTTAGAAATCGAACTAAAAAGATCAATGCATCTTTCCGTACATCAATTTGTCGTCCATCTCCCACTTGCTAGATTTCTCTCTTGTTAAACGTATGCAACCCTATCATTACACTTTGCCAAGTAATTGACGAGCCAAGTCTTAGCTTAGCATTTAATATGTGTTTATCCAGAAAGTTTTATACTCCTCAACAATCTAGCACCTAAACTTTCCTGCTCCAAGATCAGCCTCTAAATTTGTTTCCCTAGCATAGCCTTATTAAAAGCAATTCTGGTCTCTAAATCTCGTCTTCTTGTCCTTTGAAACACACAATTTTGCAAAGTTTCTTCCGAATCCGAAATACAGACATAGTCAAACCGTCTTCCATCAATACCGTCCATCAAAGATCATACGGCTGCCCCTCACGACCGTCCTCGCATCTCCCGCACATCAACCAAAGATACCCTTTTCCTTTCTTTTCCCCGCATTATTTGATTTCCTCTCCGCCGCCGCCGCCGCCGCCTCCCTCCCTCCCCGCCGCCACGGCCGCCCCCCTCGTCGTGGAATCCGCCCAACCGACGAGCTGCCTCCGTATCCGATTCGGCCAGCTACCACCACAACTCCTTGACGCTACCGTCGCCGTCTGAGGTCCCCCGCGCCGGCCAGCCCCACCCCGCCCCTCGTCGCCGACTACCTCCCCTTTTCAGTAGGGCGCTAGAAGGTAGGACGCAGAAGCTCATCGCCTCTCTCCACATCTCTATCCGTGTTCTGTTCTTCTGTTGTCGCCGAACTACCAGGCAGATCTGTTGTAATTTGCTCTGTGTTAAGGTGGATTTGGTACACATGTTGAATTTGTGAACCCTAGATTCGGTTGAGAGCTCCTTTTGCTATATTTTGGTGGGGTATTCATGGTTGAATGGTGTATATTTCTCGCCGTAGCTTGCAGTATCCACGTACTATGCATAAGCGGTCTACATACACAGGAGTAAATGGCTACTTCAACGGCAGAAGTAAAATAGTACTCTCAGGGAACTGGTGTATAATAAAGTTCTTGTCAGCAGAGGCTTTAGGTGTTACTCAAGGACCCGTTCCATTTAAAATGAGGTTGCTCCCCAGATATTTGTATCCTCCTTGAGCTAAGAAGTAATATGGCAATGGCATTATGTCCACGTCAGATTTTATACAGCTGTTTAGATTTTGGGATTGATGTTCACTGATTATTTTCTTGCTTATAAGGTTGTCTTTCCTCTGTGTAGTTGGTTACTTCTACAAAATTCTGTGCAATTAATGATTGCCTCATTTAAGAAACTTGTACTACAAAATTCTATGTAATCATACCTCATTGTAGTTGGTACTTTCTTGATTAAATGTTGTTTGATATTCTGTTTGCTCGTAAGAATCAATTTATATGGTGCTAATTCGTCGCTGTTTTCACCTGTAAATTATGATGCCAAGAACAGATTCTTTCTAGCTGATATGTTTTTGTTGAGATGGAATTGAAAGATTAGTGATTTTCCTGTATGCGGACCGTGTATCTCATTACCATTTTATAAGATTTTAGTGCATTGTTTGGTTTTACACAACACAGGTCTACTGTGCCTTGTGTAATTTACATCTGAGAGGAGCTGTATCTCTTTGATGATGCATGGATTTCTTATGTCATGAAGTATATCTGATTCCTCTATTTTGGTTTTACACAGTCAACATGTCGTTGGATGTTACTCAAATACTCTTGAGTGCGCAATCTGCTGATGGCTCGATTAGGAAGCATGCTGAAGAAAGCCTCAAGCAGTTTCAGGAGCAAAACCTCCCAGGTTTCTTGCTCTCCCTCTCAAGTGAGTTGGCCAATAACGAGAAACCTGAAGAGAGCCGCAGGTTGGCTGGCTTGATCCTTAAGAATGCACTGGATGCAAAGGAGCAGCACAGGAAGAGTGAACTTTTCCAGAGATGGCTGGCACTGGATTCTGGTGTCAAGGCACAAATTAAAGCGTTGCTGCTGCAAACTCTCTCATCTCCTGTTGCAAGTGCCAGATCTACATCTTCTCAAGTCATCGCAAAGATTGCTGGCATTGAGATCCCTCAGAAGCAATGGCCTGAGCTTATAGGATCATTGCTCTCAAACATACATCAGGTCCAGCCTAATGTCAAGCAGGCGACGCTCGAGACACTTGGCTATTTATGTGAGGAAGTTTCTCCAGAAGCTGTTGACCAAGACCAAGTCAACAAGATACTTACAGCTGTTGTTCAGGGTATGAATGCTTCTGAAGGGAACTCTGAAGTGAGACTTGCAGCCACACGGGCATTGTATAGTGCATTGGGCTTTGCTCAGGTTAACTTCTCCAATGACATGGAGCGTGATTATATCATGAGAGTCGTATGCGAAGCAACACAGTCAGCAGAGGTGAAGATAAGACAGGCTGCCTTTGAGTGTTTGGTGGCTATTTCATCAACTTATTACGATAAGCTGGCCACATACATGCAGGACATATTTAATATTACTGCAAAGGCCGTGAGAGGAGACGAGGAGTCAGTTGCACTTCAGGCCATTGAATTTTGGAGCTCCATATGCGATGAGGAAATCGACATTTTGGATGAGTACAGTAGTGAGTTTACAGCTGATTCTGATGTTCCTTGCTACTATTTTATCAAGCAAGCTCTTCCTGCTTTAGTGCCAATGCTGCTGGAGACCCTCCTCAAGCAGGAGGAAGACCAAGACTTGGATGAAGGTGCTTGGAACCTTGCAATGGCTGGTGGTACTTGTTTGGGCCTGGTGGCGAGGACTGTTGGTGATGATGTTGTTCCTCTTGTGATGCCTTTTGTTGAGGAGAACATAACTAAACCTGAATGGAGGCAAAGAGAGGCTGCAACATATGCTTTTGGATCCATTCTGGAGGGTCCATCAGCTGATAAACTGGCCCCTCTAGTTAACGTAGCCTTGAATTTTATGTTGTCTGCGTTGTTGAAGGACCCAAATAACCATGTGAAGGACACCACTGCTTGGACCCTCGGAAGAATATTTGAGTTTCTTCATGGTTCTGCGCTTGAAACTGCTCCTGTTATTACAGCTGAGAACTGCCAGCAAATACTTACTGTGCTACTTCAAAGCATGAAGGATGTCCCAAATGTGGCAGAAAAGGCATGTGGGGCACTCTATTTCCTTGCACAAGGCTATGTGGATGCTGGATCGGTGTCACCATTAGCCCCTTTCTTCCAAGATATTATTCAGAGCCTTATTGTGACCAGTCACAGAGAAGATGCTGGAGAATCCAGGCTGCGTACCGCAGCTTATGAAACTCTAAATGAAGTTGTCAGGTGCTCCACCGAGGAGACAGCTCCTATTGTTTTGCAGTTGATACCAGTGATTATGATGGAACTCCATCAGACACTTGAAGCAGGAAAGTTGTCAACTGACGAGAGGGAGAAGCGGAGCGATCTGCAGGGCCTTCTCTGTGGTTGCTTGCAGGTCATTATCCAGAAGTTGGGAGGGATGGAGTCAACAAAGTTTGCCTTCTTGCAGTATGCGGATCAGATGATGGATCTATTTTTGAGAGTTTTTGCTTGTCGAAATGCCACGGTGCATGAGGAGGCTATGCTTGCTATTGGTGCATTGGCATATGCAGCCGGTTCAAACTTCGCAAAGTACATGGCACAATTCTACCAGTACTTGGAAATGGGACTTCAGAACTTTGAAGAGTATCAGGTATGTGCTATTACAGTGGGTGTTGTGGGTGACCTGTGCAGGGCACTGGAGGACAAAATTTTACCCTACTGTGACGGCATCATGACCCAGCTCCTGAAAGATCTTTCCAGCAATCAGTTACACAGATCTGTAAAACCACCTATATTCTCGTGCTTTGGTGATATTGCACTGGCAATTGGGGAGAACTTCGATAAGTATTTGATCTATGCGATGCCCATGCTACAAAGTGCAGCAGATTTGTCGGCGCATGCAACTGCAGCTGATGAGGAAATGCTCGACTACACCAATCAATTAAGGAATGGCATCTTGGAGGCCTACTCTGGCATTCTTCAAGGATTCAAGGGTTCCCCTAAGATGCAGTTACTGATGCCGTATGCCCCACATATTCTTCAGTTCCTTGACGCTCTTCATAATGGCAAGGATATGTAAGTCGTCTAGAATACCTTCTGTTTCCTTAATATCTCACTTATTTACATGAATATTTCCTGCTTTCCGGATGCTCAAAGCTGGAAACTGATCATGCAAACACATAGATAACAAAAATTAGACATTTTTCCTGTATGGAAGGCAAATGCCTAAGCTGCTTAAAAAATATAAAAGGGCCAAAGTACTGGAAAATTGACAATTATGGCTTTAACTCAATCAAGCTAGTTTCTGGAAACATGTAATTTCTTATATGCTATTCCCTCCTTCCAAAACATAAGTTATATATGATTTGGTAATATAGATGTGGATTTTTTTTCCATATAAACTTGGTTAAATATAAGTTATATCTTAGGGAAGGAGTACTGAATAACTACAAGTTTTGTCATATGCCGCTAAAAGATTCCCGATTCATTCTGCACTACTCAATTCCGAAACTTCATGAATTGCTACCGCCATTAGTGGGCTGTTGGTGTGCTTTTGTTATCGTGTCAACCCTTTCACTTAATTGCCTAACTGGCCATGAGTCAACATGGATATGCCTTGTCTGGCTCGGTGTTCCTGCACGGGTACCTGCAATGTAAGGCTGCTTCTCTGTAAAATACCCATGGTGGCAGCAGCGCCGCCTAAGCAACACATGCATGCATCAGCAACACTGCTAAACTAGGGCAAAACTCACTAACACCTAGCCAACGAGTGAAGAAAAATAACGAAGAGATGAATCAGATAGAATGAATAGTGTTCGTCGTAGGCATATGATGAAAATAGGAGTTCTTGCAATGATACATAAGCAATTTTCTCCCAAAATGAGGGTATACCTGACAAGTGTTATAGCCATATAGTCCGTTACAGGCCTGTTCTAACAATATTTTTCTGGATGCATTTGAGGTGATTTAGTAATTAAGAGCTAAGCCTAGCAAATTTTTGTGTTGGTGAACTTCTGATTATGATCTGCTACTTTAGATTGCATTTACCAATAGGCGTTAGATTCTAATTTGCGATTTCTTACTGTGCACTAAGTTTCGTCACTTTTGTTGTTCTATGAAATGTATGTTGTTTGCACTTGAATTGCCACTATGATGGAAAAGACCACACCCAGTAATGATAGTGTGTCCACACACTTACGCACACCTTACACTATTGCCAGAATCGAATCTCTCCCCCTTAAGCCTCCTGGCCAGTCAACCCCACTCTTTTTTTAGCGACCATGAACACGGACAGTGAAGTGTTATTGCAACAATTGACCAATATTTCAGCTTAGTGCGGCTCATAGTTAAGCACGATAATTTTCTAAAATGATCTCTTACTGTTTCAGGGATGATTCTGTGATGAAGACTGCAATAGGTGTCTTGGGAGATCTGGCAGACACATTGGGTGTTCATGTTGGTCCCTTGATCAATCAATCGACCTCAAGCAAGGAATTTTTGGATGAGTGTTTATCATCCGATGATCCTCTGGTCAAAGAATCAGCTGACTGGGCAAGGATTGCAATCAGCCGTGCAGTTTCAGGTTGACGTGGCATTGGTGTCGAGTCTGCACATGCATCCATCCACGTGTCGAGTCTGGGTCTTCGGTTGCAGGTTGCATCGTATCTTTGGGGAAGTCCACCATCCTAACAGGAGTGTCGAAGGGTCCTCACTAACTCATGCATCAGTACATGTGTCAGCCCAGCCTTTTTCACTTGTGTGGAAAAGAGGGTTAAGTTGGCTGCCTGCTAACTTTGCTAAAGGCATCTAGAACCTTCAATTTCTTATTGGGGGTGAGATGAGCTTCTATGGTTGGGTGCCATGCCGATGGTTCGTTGGCGTGGCTTGCATGCCCTACGGTCTGGGTGTGCTATCGCTTTCCCTTGCATCCATTGCATGCATCAAACTTTGGTCGTATGGTTACAAGTCCTGGTTGCTTATGGATCCGTTATGCATAAGGGGCTCGCGTGCACTGTCACGGGATAATTTTGCACTGCTCAGGAGGTCCAAGTTGGACATGTCTCTCACGAGCTGGTAGCTTGTTAATTTCTTTTTCGAGAGTATGTAGCTTGTTTATTTCATGTTTCCTTTTCCATACTTGCATTGTCCTGCATCCATTATCGGACTGTTTTGTAAGGGTTTCTCATGGTCAAAACTTCGACGGCTTGCCGTTGTGCAAGACCCTGCATGCGTCGGTTTATTTCCAGGTGCTGGGGGTTGAGCCCTTTTTTTGTTATCCTTGCTGCTGCTCCATTTCAGTTTTCATTGAGGCTGTGTGCTGGCGGGTTGAACAAGAACTGTCATTGGTTTCGGGGTGGTTTTATTTTGGGGCAGCTGTGGAGTTTGATTTGTTATTTACGGGAACTGTATAATTGGGTGGAACTCTGCCACCTCCTATCTCATGTGTCAGTATCATTCGCTGTGTATACAAGGATTTGATCATGAACGGGTTCAGTGATATGGGTCTTTGTCTCTTATTTTCTTCATGGAGATAAATACAATTATGGTCATTGAAGTTGAGGTCAAAGCACAATACGATAACTGGACTTCAGAATATGCTCAATACGGTTGCTAAATATGAGTTGCGGTGATTATATGATCACTGGCTCACAGTATAGCTGACTGGTCAGACTAGACGCCACTTAGGACAGCACTAACAGCGGTACAGACTCGAAACCCCTGAGGTTCGTAAACGTCGCGCCTCTAACCACCTGGAACGTCGTCATGTCGTGTTACTATGCCGAGGACCATTGGTTAAAAGTGCACATAAGCTACCATGTTTCGACACTATCTTAATTTTGTTTCCACATGTTCTCTCTGTGTAAGTTTCTTTCTGTTGACAACACATGCGAGCATGTTTATTTTCTGGCTTTCTTGTGTGTGTGTGCGTGCGTGCGTACATGTTAATGTGTGTTAACTATGATTTTTCTTTCTTTCGATTTTTCCTGTGAGTGTGTAATATGTTGTATGCATGTTAGAGTGTCCGCCCCTGCGTGCGGCCTGGACGTGATGTTCCGTGGAGATGAGAATCAACTGCGTAGTTGAGGTGGGCCACCTCTTATTGGTGATAGGCCTCCTGCCGCCCCACGCGCCATGCTCGACAAGCCGGACAACACCGCTGTCTCAATCGACGCCATGATGCGCCTCGCCGTGGCCAAGCCCTTCATCGCTCTCGACAAACTCATGTTTTTGTTTTGCTCGCCGTGGCCGACGTTCTTCGCTTGACATGCTCGACTAGAGTCCCACTCGCGCGGGCCGCTCTTGATCACCTGCTGAATCAGCCCCTCGAAAAAGCTCATCGCCTTGGCCCTAGCTCCCGCCCTGCCTCTTGTGTCACCTGTCGTCGGTTGTCTAGTCTCCTCTCCATCTGAGTCTGAAAAGCTTTCGTCGCCCACCATCATGTGTGTTCCACCGATGCTCTAAGGCCGAGGCCGCGGATGCCTTCAGTCGTCAAGCAACGCTGATAAAGAGGTGCTGCAACAGATGGCTTAGGGTGTTGCGATGAGCTGGACATCGCCGCACACCTCCATGCACCCGAGTATGCATGCGGTGCACCGCATCAGCCATCAGGGTGTGCATGCGTTGCGTACGTGCACGTGCGTGATGTGCATGCGTTGTGCGCGTGCTGCTGTCCTTCCGTATGTGCATGCGTTGGTATTGAAAATGATCTTCGTGTAAACATCTAAATGTATTTGTATTAGAGTGGTTAGCCATCGTAGTCACCAACCGAGGGATCTTTGGTTCGATTCCCTTCTCTTTGACCGCAGTTCTTATTCTTTTATTTGTTATGACGGTTGCTATAAATCATCCGACTGATTTTATGGAGAAATCAGTCGGGTCGATGGCCGTCCGATCCACCCTGCCTAAGCCGTTGGATGGGTCAATGCTTCTTCGCTTTCTTCCTCCCCTGAGTTTGTCGGTCTGTCGCTTTCTTCTTCCTGAGCATACGCAGTAGTCGCTGCTACGTCGCCGACAGTAGCAACGCTGGTGAGGGCTGCATCGCAGCACCAGCGGCCAGCGACGGATGTGCACTGCAACGCAGGCGGCCGACGATGGATCTTGCATGTTACGACTAGTCTTCGAATTTACTCCATGAACATGAATTCGAGCTACATCTGGTTTGAGAGGCACACGCCACCCACGCCACAACTGGCCTCCCTGTCATGCCGTTTTCCTATCTGCCCCCGAATACAGAGAACACACTTGATTATATATCTATGCGGCCTAAAGCCCACTCAGGCCCAGCTAGCTGAGACGGTAGGCGAGGCTCGCGGATGGGCCGAGTCCTTGGATTTGATGCCACCTCCTGCGTGCCCTGTTCCTTGTCGCTGACAATCCCCCGTTGATGAGAAACGGCTTGTCCCCAAGCCGGCGCGCGCGGGAACTTTTGCTTGATGGCTTCGAAGTCTTCCCAGGTGGCTAGATCAATTGGATCTCCAGACCACTGAAGGAGCACTTGGACTAGCTTCTTGTCATTGCGATGAGTCACGCGCTTCTGTAGTATCTTCTCAGGTACTTGCACTGCAGATTCCGGAGAGGGGAGACAAGGAAGAACTTGTTGGGTTGGTTTGAGTACCTTCCGAAGGAGAGAGACATGGAATACCGGATGCACTTTACTGGTATTTGGAAGGTCCAGGTTGTAGGCAACTTCACCCACTCGTTCCAAGATGGTGTAAGGGCCAAAAAACTTATAAGCCAGCTTATGATTAGCACGCGGGGCTACAGACTTCTGTATGTATGGCTGCAACTAGAGAAAAACTTGATCACCCACCGAAAAACTTCTCTCAGTTCTGTGTTTATCAGACTGCGCTTTCATCCTCTGCTGAGCCCGAAGAACTTGCTGTTTAACTGAAGCAAAAATCACTTGTCTTTGTTCCAACCACTGGGATAGATCACAGGAAGCGATGGTACAGTCTGGAACGATGCCAAAATGTCGAGGAGAGTGGCCATAGATAATTTCAAAAGGACTCTTTGCAGTGGCTGAATGCCAGTTGGTGTTGTACCAATATTCACAGAGAGAAAGCCATTTAGACCATTTGGAAGGATGAGTACTAACAAAGCAACGGAGGTAGCATTCAATTTGTTGATTGAACCTTTCAGTCTGTCCGTCAGTTTGCGGGTGACGAGCTGAACTCATCCTCAGTTGTGTACCTTGAACATGTTGGAACATTTCCTTCCAAAACTGGCTGGTGAAGATACGATCACGACTGGACACTATTGATAATGGCATCCCATGAAGCTTGTATACTGAGTCCAGGAAGGCTTCAGCGACTGTCTGTACTGTGAATGGATGGTGAAGTGGTATGAAATGGCTGTATTTGGACAACTTGTCGATCACTACTAAGATGCAGTTATAACGTCCTGATTAAGGCAACCCTTCAATGAAATCCATAGTAACCATTTCCCATGGGAGATTAGGCACTGGTAGTGGTTGGAGCAGACCGGGGTATGGTACTCGCTCCGGTTTTGCTTATTGACAGACAAGACAACACTGGATCACCTGTTTGATGAATGCTTTCATACCAGTCCAACGGAAAAGCTGATGAATACGTTTATATGTAACCGGAAATCCAGAATGCCCCCCGAGAGGCGAGCTGTGGAATGCATCGACGATTTTGTTCTGTAGCTCGCTGTCGGCACCCACCCAAATGCAGCCATCAGTGCATAGCAGACCATTTTTCAATGAAAACTTGTTGTCTGCTGGTGAACCTTCAGATAACTCTTTGAGGCGCTTAAGGGCAACTGCATCATTCTGATAACTCGCAACAATATCTGGAAACCAAGCTGGACAAGCACTGGACACTGCCTGGAGTTCAACTGTAGTGTGTGGTCTGCGAGACAGAGCGTCTGCCGCATTGTTGTCAGATCCTTTGCGATACTGTATGGTGTAACGTAGCCCCATAAGCTTTGTCAGCGCCTTTTGCTGCCAAGGGGTGTGCAAACGTTGATCTGATAGTCTAGTTAAGCTGCGCTGATCTGTCTGTATAGTGAACTCACTGAATAGCAGATACTGACGCCAGTGTTCAACAGCTAAGAGAATTGCCAGAAACTCCTTTTCATAGACTGAGAGTGCTCGATTTCGTGGACCCAAAGCTTTGCTAACATACGCGAGAGGATGGTCGTCTTGCATCAGCACTGCACCAATGCCCACATCACAAGCATCTGTAGCTATCACAAAAGTTTTGTTAAAGTCTGGCAGAGACAGTACTGGTGCTGTTACCAGAGCTTGTTTGAGGGTACAGAAGGCAGAATCTTCAATGTCAGACCAACGAAACACTGTTCCTTTCTTCAACAGGATAGTGAGCGAGCGACAAATGATTCCGTAGTGGCGGATAAATTTTCTATAGTATCCTGCTAGGCCAAGGAAACCACGGACTTCTTTGACATTAGCTGGTGTAGGCCAGGTGTCAATTGCTGTAATCTTGGTGGGATCAGTGGATACACCTGCAGAGCTGATTATGTGACCCAGATATCCAACTTGCCTTTGAGCGAATGCACATTTGGACAATTTGACTTTCCACTGGTGTTTAGCAAGCATTGACAGGACCAACCTCAGATGTTGCAAATGCTCCTTGAAAGTAATGCTGAACACCAAAATGTCATCGAAGAAAACGATAACATACTTACGGTTCCCAGGAGCTAGGGTGTGATTCATGGCAAACTGAAAAGTGTTTGGACCTCCAGTCAGGCCGAAAGAAACCACCAAGAACTTGTAGTGACCAAGGTGTGTCTGGAAGGCTGTTTTGTACTCCTCGCCAGGAGCTAATCGTATTTGGTGGTACCCTGACCTCAGATCAAGCTTAGTAAACCACCCAGCCCCTCCCAATTCATCGAGCAGCTCATCGATGACAGGTATAGGAAATTTCCCTTTAACTGTAATGGCATTGAGGTGACGGTAGTCGATGACTGGTCGCCAGGATTCATCCTTCTTTTTGACCATCAAAAGAGGAGAAGAAAAGGGGCTGTTACTAGGTCTAATGACTCCACTAGCAAGCATGTCCTGGATTTGTCGTTCAAGTTCTGTTTCCAGAGCTGGAGCAATACGGTAAGGACGCAATGCCACTGGTGTGGCGCCGGGTATAAGTGGGATAGTGTGATCATAGGCACGTCTAGGTGGGAGACCAGTAGGAGGTTCAAAAACTTCCTTGAATTGATCCAAAACAGATTGCACTTCAGGAAGAATTGGGAGGTTCTCGGAAGTGAGCAGGGAACAGAAGTGCAGCATAGCTATTTGAGGAAGAGTTGCTGCTGAACCCAGGAGAGTGATCTCAGATCCCATATGAGAAAATGATAACCAATGGTTTTCCCAGCCGACTAGCATAGGGCTATGTGCTGACAGCCAATCAAGCCCAATTATGCCATCATAACTACCTAGAGGAAACAATTTGAAATCGCAGCTAAACTTGTGTCCAGAACAAGACCACACACCACTCAGTAACTGCTGATGACAGGAAACTGTGGCTCCATTGGCCATTTTAACTGAAACCCTTTGTAATGGAGACAGATCTTGCAGTTTAGAAGCTAGAGAAGTATCCAGAAATGAGTGTGTACTCCCTGAGTCAACAAGAACTGTGAGATTTAGGCCTTGCAACTGAACCTTGAGTTGCATTGTTCTGACTGAGACATCATCCTTTCCACCCAGAGCTGCTGCTGAAATTGCTAACATGTGAACCTCATGCTGTGTACTGTAACTGTTTGTTTCTGAATCTTCTGAATTTTGCATAAATTCAATCATCTCTTGTACTATGTGAAGTTGCACTTCTTGTCGACAAACATGATCCTTGCCCCATTTTTCTCCACAGGTAAAGCAGAGACCCTTAGATCTTCGGTAGGAACATAGGGCTCCCCATTTGTCTGCAGAAGAACTAGCAACAGGAGGTCGATGCTCATCTGAGGATCGCTTGGCAGACTGATTCCCACTGGAAACTGGTGGTGGTGGAAGGGGAAGAGCAGAAGATCTTCGCTGAAACGGAGTAGCCATAATTGATGGTGTGGAACCAGACCCCAATTTCTCATGCAACAAAGCAAGCTGGTAAGCAGAATCCAAGTCGACGGGTTGCTGAATGCCTACTGCAAGCCTGACTGATGGTTTCAAACCTTCCATAAACCTTGTCACATAATGGACTGTGTTGGGTGAGCCCTCATACGCGGATAACTGATCAAATAGTTCTGAGAACCTATCCACATAATCCTCGACCGTACCAGTTTGCTGTATGTTGAAAAATTTCTTCAGAATGGTTTGATGCAAGTTGCGACCAAACCTCGACTGAAGTAAACGGCAGAACTCATCCCATGAGATGTTTGGCACCCTTCTGCGCACTGATTCCAACCACCTCGCTGCTGTTCCCTCGAACAAGGCTGTTGCCAGAGAAATCCACTGCCCTGGTGGAGTGCCCCAGAACCTGAAGTAGTCCTCGCAATGCGTCTGCCACAATTTGGGATTCTCCCCATCGAAACGAGGAAGTTCGATTCGAGGGCCGAGGCCAAAAACATCAGAAGCATTCTGTCGGAAATTTTCTATTGAACTGAGCGGTGGCCTCGGGATGAGCTGGTCGTGCTGCGTACCTCTGACCGGAGGCGGGACATAGATCCTATGTCCGGACCCCCGGTTTTCGATGTCGACGCGGTGCCCATCGGGGCCGGTTGGGCTGCTGCCGGGTGCCCTCGCAGGCGTAGCCGGCGCGCCTCGTGATGGCTCGGACGAATTCGCCGCAGATCGGTCGAGCCCCTGCCGCAGCTCGTCGATGTCGACCCCTATCGACAGCTTGACCTCGTCGATGCGGCCTGACAGGCGGTCGAGCTTGGCGTCGATCTGGGCGATTGCTTGTGCCGTCGAGTCTGCTCGGTCGCTGTTGGCCTTGTCGAAATCCGCTCGGAGCAGGTCGTAGATGGCCTTGGTCTTCGGCGAAATTCGGTCCATGGCTGCCGCCCGCAGCTTGTCGGTGAAACGCGTATGGCGGTGGTGGACCGGAAGGGCCGCCGGATCGAAGGGCTCTGATGCCAGATTGTTAGGACTAGTCTTCGAATTTACTCCATGAACATGAATTTGAGCTACATCTGGTTTGAGAGAAAGAGGGGATCAGGAGGAGGAAGACGCACACACGCCACCCACGCCACAACTGGCCTCCCTGTCATGCCGTTTTCCTATCTGCCCCCGAATACAGAGAACAAACTTGATTATATATCTATGCGGCCTAAAGCCCACTCAGGCCCAGCTAGCCGAGACGGTAGGCGAGGCTCGCGGATGGGCCGAGTCCTTGGATTTGATGCCACCTCCTGCGTGCCCTGTTCCTTGTCGCTGACATTGCATCACAGCACGCGACAGCCATGGCGGATGTTGTGACGCACACGACGGGAACGACGGGGATGCAACACAGGGATGCTGCGTTGCAGCGCTGGACACACGATGGATGCTGCGATGCAGCGCCGACCGCGATAGATGTGGCGACGCAGCACGCGGCGGCTCATGGCGGAAGCTGCGCTGCAGCGCCAGTGACGACGGGTGCTTCGACGAGACACGCGACGGCCATGGCAGAAGCTGCAAAGCAACGCGCTGCGACGACGGCGGAAACTGCTATGCAGCGTGGGGACGCTACGATGCAGCTCCAACGACGGCCATGGCGGAAGCTGCATCGCGGCGATGATGGGGTAGAAGCTGCTATGCAGCACACAACGAAGACGGCGAAAGCTGCTATGCAGCAGCGACGGTACGATGCAGCTCCGGCGGCGCTTCAATGGAGCCACGGCGGAGCTTCAATGCAGCCACTACCGACAGGTCGTCCCCCTCCTCCACTATGGTGGTGTTGCTTGCCTCTCTGCTACCTGACGAACGAGAAGGGGAAAGAAACTGGTGGACGATATGCTTCGTGGGGAAGATAAGGTGTAGGGGAAGGAAGCGGTGGGGCGGGCCTCACGAGGACACGTGGCAAGTGGAGAGAGAGGTTTATGAGAGAGAAATCATCCGGCTGAATTTAAACGTTTTCCTTTGTTTATTTCACCAATTAACAATGGGTCCCACCAAACAGAGAGTGCAGACAACGACCATGCTTCACAGGGTGCCACCTGGACTATTTGACCAGTCAACGAAGTGCCATGCATACAAAATATGATATGTTAGTGAGCGTATTCAGTGACCGTATTGAGCGTATTTTAAAGTCTAGTGATCATAGTGTGCTTTTACCTCAACTTTAGTGATCACCAATGTATTTATCTCTTCTTCATATTGCTCTGTCCTGGCGCATGCGCGTGAATCATAGAGCGTATTTGGGCCTATTGGCCGCAAAGACACTATCTACTGGACTACTGCTGCTCTTTTAGTGACCACCAGGGATCAGCTTTGTCTTTTAGTCATCGCAGATACACTATCCAAGGCCACACCCACGCGCTGGACGCACAACATCTTAACGGCTACATCGTCACGCAACGCAAAAGTGCTTGCGACTCATGAAAACTTCACGGCCATACGGCTTTTGTTGTCTTTTGGAGTTTCTACTGGCCCTTATTGGCGTTTTTTTCTCTGGGTGGCGATGTGCTTCGCAGATCGCGACCGCCAGTGTTTCCTGTGTTGGAGAATGCAGTAATTTCAGAAAATTCCTACGATGATGCAAGATCTATCTAGCAGATGCATAGCAATGAGAGGGAGAGTGTCGGTGTCAAAACTGGTGGATCTCGGGTAGGGGGTCCCGGACTGTGCGTCTAGGCGGATGGTAATAGGAGACAAGGGACACGATGTTTTTACCCAGGTTCGGGCCCTCTCGATGGAGGTAAAACCCTACTCCTGCTTGATTGATATTGATGATATGGGTAGTACAAGAGTAGATCTACCACGAGATTAGAGAGGCTAAACCCTAGAAGCTAGCCTATGGTATGATTGTTGTTCGTCCTACGGACTAAAACCCTTCGGTTTATATAGGCACCAAGAGGGTTAGGGTTACAGAGTCGGTTACAATGGTAGGAGATCTACATATCCGTACGCTAATTTTGCCTTCCACGCTAAGGAAAGTCCCATCCGGACACGGACGAAGTCTTCAATCTTGTATCTTCATAGTCCGTGGGTCCGCCGGTTGATAGTTCGCCTATCCGGACACCCCTTAGTCCGGACTCCTCAAGAGTCTCGAACCAAGCTTCAATGACGCATTTAGTCGGACGCGATATTGTCTTCGGCATTGCAAGGCGGGTTCCTCCTCCGAATACTTCATAGAAGATTTTGAACACAAGGACAGTGTCCGGCTCTGCAAAATAAGTTCCACATACCACCGTAGAGAGAATAATATTTACACAAGTTCAATCTGCCGACGTATTCCGTGGCGTGACATCACACCATAGCCAAGCTTTTATTCGAATCATTTTTTACCGTTCCGCCTCAGCGCATTTAGCAAGGTGATTTCCTTGGCACATCTTGTCAAAGCAGAGATCGTGTCCCCTTATTCCGGGATTCTCATCAATACGGGCGTGGGTAACCCAACCGCGCCATTGATTACGGCGATTGGGAGATAAGCGAGTTTTACCAGGCTGGTGGGGACACATAGTTTCGTCTGTCCATATAAGGGGATAAGGATCCATCTTTTTACCTACGCCTTCTTCCTCCTTCGCTTATCCATTTTCGCGCACTCGAGCTCCAGTGCCCAAGTCCGCACATCTTGCCTCAACCTTCCCCAGCCATGTCCGGAGCGGGAGGCAAGTGGATGGCCTCCTCCATCACGGAGGGGCACATCAAGAGGCCGCGAAAGGCCGGATACTTGTCCAGCGACATCGCGCATCGGCTCCCTGACCAGGCAGCTCATCCCTACCCCCAGGGTCCCATGAGAGGGTGGTGTTCCTCACCCACTTCCTCCGCGGACTAGGTTTTCCACTTCACCCATTAGTCCGGGGGCTCATGTTCTACTATGGCCTAGATTTCCACGATCTGGCCCTGAATCTCGTCCTCAACATCTCGACATTCATCGTCGTGTGCGAGGCCTTCCTCCGCATCGAGCCCCACTTCGGCTTATGGCTGAAGACCTTCAATGTCAAGCCGAAGGTAGTGGGGGCCAGCAGGCGGAGTGTGGAGGCGCCATGGTGGGCAAGATGCCCAACGTTACATGGCTCGAGGGATCCTTCGTGGAAACCATCAAAGGGTGGCAATCGGGGTGGTTCTATATCACCGAGCCGCGTGACCCTGAATGGGCAGCGGCCCCCCGAGTTCCGATCTGGCATCCCCACATGGCTCACCTCCTGGAAAGAGAAGGGCCTGACATGGGGTAATTCGGAGGAGCTGACCGGACTCCAAACCTGCGTCCAAAACCTTGTGAACAAGAAGATCAAGCTTGTCAACGTGGTCCAAGTCATGCTCATCCGCCGGATCCTCCCGTGCCAATAACGGGCCTCCAGCTTGTGGGAGTTTGATCCGACACAGCACCAAACCTTGAGCAGGCTCTTCGACACTACGTACGAAGATGCCTGGAAGGTGCTGTTCAAGGGCGCCGAGGCTCCCGCATCCGCTACCAAAGATTGTGGATCCAGCTCGCAGCGTCAAGCCGGCGAGGTAAGCTATTTTACCCTTTACAGGACACTTATTTTTCATAGTTTGACTCTATGCGGGATCTAAACTCCCTTACCTTTGACAGGCTTGGCAAAAGAAGTCCGGGTAGATTAACTGTCCCGCTCCCTTGCCAGAATACCCAGCGGACGCCCGATTAACGGGGCTGTTGGTTCCGGCACCTTACGTGGTGCCGGAGAAGAAGGCCAAGAAGAAGGCCACGGGAACCCGAAAGAGTTCCCGGCGTCAGGTGTTATCGGACTCATTTTCCGATGACTCCGAGGTGGACTCCTCCCGCGAAGACAAGGAGGAGAAAAAAGAGACCTCTCCCCCAGCGGGGGGAGAGAAGAAAAGGAAGGCCTCCCCAACCGGGGAGGCTGGAGGGTCCAAGAAGGGAAGGACCCTTCATCCAGACTACTCCACCAACGCCGACGACGGCGAAGAGGAGTGGCCACCGAGGGCTAAGCCCTTGGCGACGTCGTAAGTGTCTAGATACCAGAATAACTCATGGTGTTTCGTTTGTCGCATAGAATCCTCTAACGCCGAACATAACCCTGCAGCCCGCCCAAGGACGGGCTCAACACTTTAATGAGTGGCTCCCTGGCATCGTCGGATGTGAATAGCACTTCACTTCCGGCCGTCTCCTCTCCTCGCGCTGCGGATGACGCCAAGGTGGGATCCCAAAAGGGGCCCAGCCAGGAGGAGGAGGTCCCGGAGGTGCTGCAAGGCAACCTCCCGGACTTTGGGCACAAGGGGGATCAACCCCCAAAGGGTTCTGAGTTCGGCCCTGGGCCGGACTCCGCACCAGAACCTTTAGTGGTTCCGGAGTCCGGCAGGCGGCCCCTTCGCAAGAAGGGCGAGCGTGCAACACCGGTGACCTCCGTCCAACCGGAGGTGCCGGATAATTTGCTGGAGGCGCTTAATGGTGCCTCCATCGACGAGGAGCACCGCACTTCGTTATGAGTGCGGTGATCCAGAAAGTTCACCCGCCAAGAGCGGGCCGACTGAAGCTCGTGCCGCCTTCTAACAAAGCTTTGAGGTATGTAGTTAAGATATGTAAAAATATTACCGTGATAGACAAGAGCCCTCGATGCTCAGCTTGGTGTTCGGAAAGAAAAGCCGAACTGAGGATCTAAGAAGATATACGCAGGAGTCTAACATAAGCATGTCAATATGGGAATGCAGGTTGCGCTGCTGACCTCTCGCCAGACCGATCAAGGAGGTCAATGCATTGAAGCAGAACCTCGAGCGCTCCAAGAACGAGCTCGGCCTTGCCAAGAAGCAGCTCGAGGACAAAGAAGGTAAGTAATACCTTATGGGAGTATATAAAAAATGTGGTTGCAAAAAATAACAGGAATAACGTGAGAATTGCAAGGGCCACGAACAAGGTGGCGACCCTGAAGGAAGCGGTGTCCAAGGCCGAAAGCAATGCGGCCGCGGAATGCACCGAGCGAGAGAAGCAGGAGGCACGGGAGGCGGAGGTGCGGCAAGAGCTCCAGGCTCTCGTGGAAAAACACGAGAGTTTGGAGCGTGACTCAAAGACTCGAGAGTCCGAGCTCGCCTCGGCTCTTGAGAGCGCCAAAGCCACTAAGGCCGAAGCCCAAAAAGCCCTCCAGGAAATTGAGGCAATAAAGAAGATAGCGGCGGGTAAGGCATTCTTCATGCAAAGCAAGCACGCAAAAGTGAATTACTTGTTACTTACCCGAATCCGGAGCTCTCCAGGAGCATTCGCAGATCCGCCCTGCAGTGTGTCCGACGCTGCCGCCTTCTATCGGGCCGAGGAGGGGAGCTCGACGGAGAAGGTGTTCTGGTCTCAGTATGCTGAGGCCGGACACCCGTGCTTTTGAGCGACCAGTGAAGCAGCTGGTCGAGCTCCATAAGGTGGCCGAACAGGCCATGAAGGGCCTCATAGTTCGGCTGTGGCCTAAGGAAGCCATGCCTGAGAGCTACTTCGGGTTGGTGAGGCGGCTGGTGGACGCCTGTCCATGGATTGAAGTCGTCATGCGGTCCGTCTGCATCGAAGGTGCCCGTAGGTCCCTTGCCCGTGCTAAAGTGCACTGGGGCAAGATGGACGCTGAGAAGCTTGTGACAGACGCTCCACCGCCGGGCAGGGAGTATCGCAAGCCCGAGATGTATTATCAGGGTGTCCTGAATGGTGCCCACCTTATAGAGGGTGAATGCTCCAGAGATTTAATTTTTTAGTAAACTCGCATTTGTTATCCTGTACGCTTGAAAACTTGTTCATACGCGCTAAGCAACACTTGTTAATTTAAAATATTACCTTTTGTGCGGCCGTTTATTAAATTTGAGAGATGGCGAGTCGTCGGCTTCGGCCCCCATGCCACGAAAGTGGGGTGTTCGGGATAAACTTGAGCGCTTTTTTCCCATTCTTGGGTCCTTCGAGGAGGCGCCAATGCAACGAACAAGGCAACCGGACTATAATGCTTGAACACTCTCACTTAGCCATAGAATTTATAATTTTAAATTTCGGCGAAGCCCCTAGTATTCGAAGACCGAGTTCGGGCACTATTCACGCTGGGCGGACAAAGCCGCCCTCGCCTAAGCGGCATAAGTCTTTAGGGACTCAAGAAACCTCTCGAACAGCGACCGCTCTCGCCCTATCTCGACGGTCAGTTTTAGCTTTCTCCACTAAGGTGCTTAACCCAGCTCAACCGGGCACAATCGCAGTGGTTCTCCCAAATACTACCTTAGCCGATATAACGGAACGTAAGGTACCAAAACATGGAGCCGGGCAAACCCAACTATTGACCCAAGACATGATTCGAGCCGATGCATATAATGCTATAAGTTCGGGTATGCACTTGTAAAAGTGTTCGGACTTATCACACCATATTTTGGGGAACTTAAGCCCTCGTGTATTTGGCCGCACTAAAGCGCACGGGTGCAACATGTCGGTGAACATATATAGATAGAAAAAGGAATGCAATAATAGGCGTGTTATGCATTGTTTATTCAAAAAGCTGCGGAAAAAGCGTAACGATACAAATATCGCGATAAGCAAGGGACGAGACTATTTGACATGTCTCCCTAGGAGCGAAGCTACGGATGATATGTAAAACAAGTATATCGCTCGTTATAGAGACCACCAGACACTCGATGTAGCTCATTTCGCTTCGGCTGTTGCATCGTGTGTTCGGCAATTCTGCTGCAGGACAGGGCTTCTTGAGAAAGGAGTCCTGAAAGTAAAAAAAAAAGAATGACACAATTGGGAGCCCCTGGTGCGGTTGAGCCGCGTTCTGGGCCTACCGTGGTCATGCCCCCCCAATGCCCATGGTATCTCCAGAGCGTAGTTATGTACGCGTAGGACTGGCTTCACAATTTCGCGAGGGCTGGGGTTGGGGCCGCATTGCTAGGCGTGATCGGAACGTGCCAGGTGATCTTGTTGTAGGTTACTCCGGGCGCGCTTGACGGTGTCCGGACGTTTAATAGCTGGACTCGAGAATTGCCTTAAGAGGCTGCTTTGTACTTCTGCCGCTAGGGCTGCTGTATGCTCCTCCGCTCGTAGGGAGCGCTCGTGTTTCCGCTGACCGTAATGACTCGAGGGCCCGCATCTTGAGCTTGAGGTATGCGTAGTCGGCACCGCATTGAACTTTGCAAATGTGGTTCGTCCGAAAGCGGGCGTGATAGTCGCCATGAACGGGACTATGTCAAGATTAATTCTCGCTTCGAAGTTATCCGTGATCCAAGACCACTTCAAGTGTAATCGAGCTCGTGCGTTGGCCTCTACACCTGGTATGACGCCTTTGAAGGTCGTTTTTGTGGGTTTAATCCTTGAAGGGTCTATGCCCATTTTGCGCATTGTATCCTGATAAAGCAGGTTCAGGCTCCTGCCGCCGTCCATCAGGACTCTAGTGAGGTGAAATCCGTCAACGATTGGGTCTAGAACCAATGCGGCGAATCCGCCATGGCGGATGCTAGTGGGGTGGTCCCTTCTATTAAAAGTGATCGGGTAGGAGGACCACGGATTGAACTTAGGGGCGACTGGCTCCATCGCATATACGTCCCTTAGTGCACGCTTCCGCTCCCTTTTGGGTATGTGGGTTGTGTATATCATGTTCACCATCCGCACTTGTGGGGGGAAACCCTTTTGTCCTCTATTGTTCGGCGGCCAGGTCTCCTCCTTGTCATTGCTATGCAGCCCATTGTCATTGTTTTCGGCAGTTAACTTGCCTGCCTGCTTGAACACCCAACAATCCCTGTTGGTGTGATTGGTCAGCTTTTTCGGGTACCGTATCCGCACGAGCGATCGAGTATTCGGTCCAAATTGACGGGCCCGAGTATTTCTTTTGAATGGCTTTTTTCACGACCGGTTTAGAGCCTCTGAATCCGCATTGACTACCGTATCTTCAGCATTATCGCCATTAATGTGGCGCTTGTGTTTGTTGCGACGCGACCTGCCATTGCTGTCCTTGGTATCCGAACTACCAGGGCTCTTGGTCATGTTGTTGCTTCGAGCTAGCCAGCTGTCCTCTCCCCGCAAAAGCGGTCATGAGTGTTGTGAGGGCTGCCATGGATTTCGCTTTTCCTGTCCCTAGGTGCCGGCAAGCCACTCGTCATGATGTTATGTTCAAGGCTGCAAGGGCCTCGCATCCGGACAATCGGCGATTTGATTTTTCTTGGTTAGGAACCGTGTCTAGAATTGTCCGCCGATTCTTCCGGCTGCTGAATTATGTGGCTTAGGTCATCGGCGTTCGGTGATCGCACATAAGTGCCTTGGAAATTGTCGAGAATGCGGCTTCCGTGTCTTCCCAACGACCAATCGACTCTGCCGGCAAGCTGTTAAGCCAATGCCGAGCTGGCCCTTTAAGCTTGAGGGAGGTATTTGATGGCATGTAGGTCATCGCCGCGGCCCATGTGGATATGAAGGAGGTAGTCCTCGATCCAGACCGCAGGATCTGTTGTGCCATCGTATGATTCAATGTTTACGGGTTTGAAACCCTCAGGGATTTGATGATCCATCACTTCGTCTATGAAGCATAGTGGGTGTGCGGCGCCTCTGTATTGGGCTCTATCACGACGTAGCTCAAATGAGCTTTGTCTACTGTGTTCGGCCCGACCGTAATTGCCATATCCGGCGTGACGGTTAACATCACGTATCGTGGGGCGCCCACGCGATCCGTAGATCGATCTTGTTTGTATTGCCTTGTCCTCCAATATATCCCGCAGGTCTGGCGCATTTCCCCGCGCCTTGGTATTTTTTGAGCGGCGCCGGGGTGCAGCTTGAGTGGAGGGCCAAGAGGCCTCTCTGTCGCGGCCACGAGGTGGCCGGTCGGCCATATTATGCGCTGGTGATGTAGGTTTGGGTGTTTCCTCCTCTAATCGGGGTAGCAGCCTGCATTTTGGGTAGCTCTTGGAGGGGCGTTCGAGTTCATACTCTTCGGCCGCAAGGACTTCAGTCCATCTGTCGGGTAGCAAGTCTTGGTCAGCTCTAAGCTGTTGCTGCTTTCTCTTGAGGCTGCTTGCCGTGGCCATAAGCCTGCGTTTGAAGCGCTCTTGTTCGACGGGGTCCTCAGGCACGACAAATTCGTCGTCATCGAGGCTTGCCTCGTCTTCGGAGGGAGGCATGTAATTATCGTCCTCTACCTCTCTGTCTGCCGCTCTCTCATGAGGGCTGGCTTCTCTACCCTCATGCGCTGAATCCTGCTGGAGGGGGTTGTCTTTGGCACTGTCCGGGGTGTTATGGTCTTCAGTGACGGAATCTCCGTTTTTGCTGTGGCGGGTTTTAGAGCGGCACCGCTGACGTCGGTGCTTAGGTTGTTTCTTGGAGGGGTCATCCTCCGTTGTTCCATTGCCATTCCCATCTTTTGGGATGTCCACCATGTAAATGTCGTATGACGAGGTGGCCTTCCAGTGCCCTGTAGGCGCTGGTTCTTGGTCGTCTCCTGCATCATCGTCCATACCGCCGATGTCTTCGAGTCGGTCAAGCATGTCGGTTAAGTCATCGGCGATGGCTACGAAGTGGGTGGTGGGTGGGCTTTGAATTTCTTCGTCGTCCGCATCCCAACCTTCCCGACCATAATCCGCTAGGGCTCTCCGATAAAGAGAGAAACTTTAGCGATTCAGGATGTCGCCAAAGGGCGAAAAGCTTTGAAAGATGTCTCAGAGTGATGAACTCCATGATCGGCGCCCAATCGGATTCGATTAGCGGGGGCGCGAAGGTTCGAGTCCGGAAAGGAGTCCGCACCTTGAGTCACGAAGCCATAAAGGACAGGTAGGTGTTCGCTCAATCATCGAGAGATAATAACCCCGAGGCAAGTCCACCACCCATCCTTGATCGGCGCAATGGGCTCCGAGCTAAGGGTCGAGCGACACTTGTGCGCCTCTCGAGCACCGTCCGCAACAGAGCTAGATCATGCCCTTCATGACAAAGGCGGCACGCTTGGCTGTGGCTCGAACCCATCAAGATCAAATCTCATGGGCGTCCGCCGTAGTTTAAACTTCCAAATCGACCTGATGGCTGGGCGTAGCTTAATCTGCTCCAGATGGCTGCTTAATCGCCCGCAGGCAAAGCCGCGAATACGAAGATCTGTCCAGGAGAAAAGTCTCACCTGACCGCATCGTTGTTGATGATCAAGGAGCCATGAGGCCTAAAGATGACGCACACGTAGGGACTCTCAATGAAAGCACCAATGTCGGTGTCAAACCGCGGATCTCGGTAGGGGTCGCGAATGCAAGGCCTAGGAGGATGGTAATAGGAGACAAGGGACACGATGTTTTTACCCAGGTTCGGGCCCTCTAGACGGAGGTAAAACCCTACTCCTGCTTGATTGATATTGATGATATGGGTAGTACAAGAGTATATCTACCACGAGATCAGAGAGGCTAAACCCTAGAAGCTAGCCTATGGTATGATTGTTGTTCGTCCTACGGACTAAAACCCTTCGGTTTGTATAGGCACCGAAGAGGGTTAGGGTTACACAGAGTCGGTTACGATGGTAGGAGATCTACATATCTGTATCGCCAAGCTTGCCTTCCACGCCAAGGAAAGTCCCATCCGGACACGGGACGAAGTCTTCAATCTTGTATCTTCATACTCCAGGAGTCCGGCCGAAGATGGTAGTTCAGCTATCCAGACACCCCCTAGTCTGGGACTCCCTCAGAGAGTGTGTCCATGTACCCTCGTAGACCGAAAGCGGAAGCGTTATGACAACGCGGTTGATGTAGTCGTACGTATTCACGATCCGACCGATCCTACGGCACCTCCGTGTTCACGATCCGACCGATCCGACCGAAAGCACACGTTCAGCTCGATGACGTCCCTCGTACTCTTGATCCAGTTGAGGCCGAGGGAGAGTTTCGTCAGCACGACGGCGTGGTGACGGTGATGATGAAGTTACCGGCGCAGGGCTTCGCCTAAGCACTATGACGATATGACCGAGGTGGAAATCTGTGGAGGGGGGCACCGCACACGGCTAAAACAATTGTCAATTTGTGTGTTCTAGGGGTGCCCCCTCCCACGTATATAAAGGAGCAAGGGGAGGGGGCCGACTGCCTCATAGGGTGCGCCCCAAGGGGGAATCCTACTCCTACTAGGAGTAGGTTCCCCCTTTCCTAGTCCAACTAGGAGGGGAAGGAAAGAGGAGGAGGGGAGAAGGAAAGAGGGGGCCGGCCCCCAAGCCCTAAACAACCTCGGTTTGGGCCTAGGGGAGGCGCGCCCCACAGCTCCCTTGCTGCCCTCTATTTCCACTAAGGCCCATGAAGGCCCATTGACCCCCCGGGGGGTTCCGGTAACTCCCCGGTACTCCAGTATTTACCCGGTGACCCCCGGAACCTTTCCGGTGTCCGAATATAACCTTCCAAGACCATTTCGAGACACCTCTTCATGTCCGTGATCTCATCTGGGACTCCGAACAACCTTCGGTTCATCAAAACACATAAACTCATAATACCGATCGTCGTGGAACGTTAAGCGTGCAAACCCTATGGGTTCGAGAACTATGTAGACATGAACGAGACTCACTTCCGGTCAATAACCAATAGCGTAACCTGGATGCTCATATTGGTTCCTACATATTCTACGAAGATCTTTATCGGTCAAACTGCATAACAACATACGTTGTTCCCTTTGTCATCGGTATGTTACTTGCCCGAGATTTGATCGTTGGTATCATCATACCTAGTTCAATCTCGTTACCAGAAAGTCTCTTTACTCGTTATGTAATACTTCATCCCGTAACTAACTCATTAGTCACATTGCTTGCAAGGCTTATAGTGATGAACATTACCGAGAGGGCCCAAAGATACCTCTCCGAAACACGAAGTGACAAATCCTAATCTCGATCTATGCCAACCCAAAAAACACCTTCAGAGACACCTGTAGAGCATCTTTATAATCACCCGGCCAGTTACGTTGTGACATTTGATAGCACACAAGGTGTTCCTCCGTATTCGGGAGTTGCATAATCTCATAGTCTGAGGAACATGTATAAGTCATGAAGAAAGCGGTAGCAATGAAACTGTAACGATCATAATGCTAAGCTAATGAATGGGTCTTGTCCATCACATCATTCTCCTAATGATGTGATCCCGTTCATCAAATAACAACACATGTCTATGGTTAGGAAACATAACCATCTTTGATAAACGAGCTAGTCAAGTAGAGGCATACTAGGGACACTTTGTTTTGTCTATGTATTCACACATGTACTAAGTTTCTGGTTAATACAATTCTAGCATGAATAATAAACATTTATCATGATATAAGAAATAAATAATAACTTTATTATTGCCTCTAGGGCATATTTCCTTCACTCTCCCACTTGCACTAGAGTTAATAATCTAGTTCACATTGCTAGGTGATTTAACACCAATAGTTCACATCACCATGTGATTAGTTCACATCTCCACGTGATACCCAAAGGGTTTTACTAAAGTCAATAATCTAGTTCACATCGCCATGTGATTAACACCCAAAGAGTACTAAGGTGTGATCATGTTTTGCTTGTGAGAGAAGTTTAGTCAACGAGTCTGCCACATTCAGATCCGTATGTATTTTGCAAATTTCTGTGTCTACAATGCTCTGCACGGAGCTACTCTAGCTAAATGCTCCCACTTTCAATATGTATCCAGATCGAGACTCAGAGTCATCCAGATCGGTGTCAAAGCTTGCATCGAGGTAACTCTTTACGACGAACTCTTTATCACCTCCATAACCGAGAAATATTTCCTTAGTCCTCTAATGATAATTTTGACCAATGTCTAGTGATCCACTCCTGGATCACTATTGTACCCTCTTGCCAAACTTATGGTGAGGTACACAATAGGTCTAGTACACAACATTGCATACTTTATAGAACCTATGACTGAGGCATAGGGAATGACTTTTCATTCTCTTTCTATTTTCTGCCGTGGTCGGGTTTTGAGTCTTTACTCAACATCACACCTTGCAACACAGGCAAGAACTCCTCCTTTGACTGTTCCATTTTGAACTACTTCAAAATCTTGTCAAGGTATGTATTCATTGAAAAAACTTATCAAGAGTCTTGATCTATCTCTATAGATCTTGATGCTCAATATGTAAGCAGCTTCACCAAGGTCTTTTCTTTGAAAAACTCCTTTCAAACACTCCTTTATGCTTTCCAGAAAATTCTACATCATTTTGATCAACAAATTGTCACTCACATATACTTATCAGAAAGGCTTAGTGCTCCCACTCACTTTCTTGTAAATACAGGCTTCACCGCAAGTCTATATAAAACTATATGCTTTAATTAACTCATCCAAATGTATATTCCAACTCCGAGATGCTTGCACCAGTCCATAGATGGATCGCTGGAGCTTGCAGACTTTGTTAACACCTTTAGGATTGACAAAACCTTCTTGTTGTATCATATACAACTCTTCTTTAAGAAATCCATTAAGGAGTGCAATTTTGACATCCATTTGCCAGATTTCATCAAATGTGGCAATTGCTAACATGATTCAGACAGACTTAAGCATCGCTATGAGTGAGAAAATCTCATCATAGTCAACACCTTGAACTTGTCGAAAACCCTTTTGCGACAATTCGAGCTTTGTAGATAGTAACACTACTATCAGCGTCTGTCTTCCTCTTGAAGATCCATTTATTCTCAATGGCTTGCCGATCATCGGGCAAGTCAACCAAAGTCCATACTTTGTTCTCATACATGGATCCCACCTCAGATTTCATGGCCTTAAACCATTTTGCAGAATTTGGGCTCATCATCGCTTCCTCATAGTTCGTAGGTTCGTCATGGTCAAGTAACATGACCTCTAGAACAGGATTACAGTACCACTCTAGTGCGGACCGTACTCTACTTGACCTATGAGGTTCGATAGTAACTTGATCTGAAGTTTCATGATCATCATCATTAATCTTCCTCGCTAACTGGTCTAGGCATCACTGGAACTGATTTATGTGATGAACTATTTTCCAATTCGGGAGAAGGTACAATTACCTCATCAAGTTCTACTTTCCTCCCACTCACTTCTTTTGAGAGAAACTCCTTCTCTAGAAAGGATCCATTCTTAGCAACGAATATCTTGCCTTCGGATCTGTGATAGAAGGTGTACCCAACAATTTCTTTTGGGTATCCTATGAAGACGCACTTCTCTGATTTGGGTTCGAGCTTATCAGTTTGAAACTTTTTCACATAAGCACCACAACCCCAAACTTTAAGAAACGACATCTTAGGTTTCTTGCCAAACCACAATTCATATGGTGTCGTCTCAACGGATTTTAGATGGTGCCCTTTTTAATGTGAATGCAGCTGTCTCTAATGCATAACCCCAAAACGATAGTGGTAAATTGGTAAGAGACATCATAGATCGCACCATATCTAATAAAGTATGGTTATGACGTTCAGACACACCATTACACTCTGGTGTTCCAGGTAGCGTGAGTTGTGAAACTATTCCACATTTTTTTAAATGAAGGCCAAACTCATAACTCAAATATTTGCTTTCGTGATCATATCGTAGAAACTTTATTTTTTTGTTACGATGATTTTCCACTTCACTCTGAAATTTCTTTGAACTTTCCAAATGTTTCAGACTTATGTTTCATCAAGTAGGTATATCCATATCTGCTCAAATCATCTGTGAAGGTTAGAAAATAACGATACCCGCCATGATCCTCAACATTCATTGGACCACATACATCAGTATGTATTATTTCCAATAATTCAGTTGCTCGCTCCATTGTTCCAGAGAACGGAGTCTTAGTCATCTTGCCCATGAGGCATGGTTCAAAAGCATCAAGTGATTCATAATCAAGTGATTCCAAAAGTCCATCAGCATGGAGTTTCTTCATGCGCTTTACACCAATATGACCTAAACGGCAGTGCCACAAATAAGTTGCACTATCATTATTAACTTTGCATATTTTGGCTTCAATATGTGTATCACTGCGATCGAGATTCAATAAACCATTTATATTGAGTGTATGACCATAGAAGGTTTTATTCATGTAAATAGAACAACAATTATTATTTGACTTAAATGAATAACCGTATTGCAACAAACATGATCCAATCATATTCATGCTCAACGCAAACACCAAATAACATTTATTTTAGGTTCAACACTGATCCCGAAGGTAAAGGGAGTGTGAGATGGTGATCTTATCAACCTTGGAATCACTTCCAACACACATCACCTTGCACTTAACTAGTCTCTATTTATTTTGCAACTCCCGTTTCGAGTTACTACTCTTAGCAACTGAACTAGTATCAAATACTGATGGGTTGCTATAAACACTAGTAAAGTACACATCAATAACATGTATATCAAATATACCTTTTTTTACTTTGCCATCCTTCTTATCCGCCAAGTATCTAGGGCAGTTCCACTTCCGGTGACCAATTCCTTTGCAGTAGAATCACTTAATTTCAGGCTTGGGTCTAGCTTTGGGCTTCTTCATGGGAGTGACAACTTGTTTGTCATTCTTCTTGAAGTTCCCTTTCTATTCCTTTGCCCTTTTATTGAAACTAGTGGTCTTGTTAACCATCAACACTTGATGCTTTTCTTGATTTCTACCTTCGTTGATTTTAGCATCGCGAAGAGCTTGGGAATTGTTTTTGTTATCCCTTGCATATTATAGTTCATCACGAAGTTCTAGTAACTTGGTGATAGTGACTAGAGAACCTTGTCAATTACTATCTTATCTGGAAGATTAACTCCCACTAGATTCAAGCAATTGTCGTACCCAGACAATCTGAGCACATGCTCACTGGTTGAGCTATTCTCCTCCATCTTGTAGGCAAAGTATTGTCAGAGGTCTCATACCTCTTGACACGGGCATGAGTATGAAATACCAATTTCAACTCTTGGAACATCTCATATGCTCCATGGCATTCAAAACGTTTTTGAAGTCCCGGTTCTAAGCCGTAAAGCATGGTGCACTAGACTATCAAGTAGTCATCATACCGAGCTTTGTCAAACGTTCATAACGACTGCATCTGCTCTTGCAATAGTTCTGTCACCTAGCGGTGCATCAAGGACATAATACTTCTGTGCAGCATTGAGGATAATCCTCGGATCACAGACCTAGTCTGCATCATTGCTACTAACATCTTTCAACTTATTTTTCTCTAGGAACATATCAAAAATAAATGGGGAGCTACATCACAAGCTATTGATCTACAACATAGTTAGGACTAAGTTCGTGATAAATTAAAGTTCAATTAATCATATTACTTAAGAACTCCCACTTAGATAGACATCCCTCTAATCATCTCAGTGATCACATGATCCAAATCAACTAAATCATGTCCGATCATCACGTGAGATGGAGTAGTTTTCAATGGTGAACATCACTATGTTGATCATATCTACTATATGATTCATGCTCGACCATTCGGTCTCCAGTGTTCTGAGACCATATCTGCATATGCTAGGCTCGTCAAGTTTAACCCGAGTATTCTCTGTGTGCGAAACTGGCTTGCGCCCGTTGTATGTGAACGTAGAGCCTATCACACCCGATCATCACGTGGTGTCTCAGCACGAAGAACTGTAGCAACGGTGCATACTCAGGGAGAACACTTATACCTTGAAATTTAGTAAGGGATCATCTTATAATGCTACCGCCGAACTAAGCAAAATAAGAATATAAAAGATAAACATCACATGCAATCAAAATATGTGACATGATATGGCCATCATCGTCTTGTGCCTTTGATCTCCATCTCCAAAGTACCATCATGATCTCCATCGTTACCGGCATGACACAACGATTTTTTGTCAAGTATGTGATGTTTTAACCTTCAACAAGGATCGGGCGTAGTCACACTTGATTCAGCTAAAGTTGGAGAAACTGACACCCGCCAGCCACCTGTGTGCAAAGCACGTCGGTAGAACCAGTCTCGCGTAAGCGTATGCGTATTGTTGGTCCAGGCTGCTTCATCCAACAATACCACCGAATCAGAGTATGACATGCTGGTAAGCAGTATGACTATTATCGCCCACAACTCTTTGTGTTCTACTCGTGCATATAACATCTACGCATAAACCTGGCTCGGATGCCGCTGCTGGGGAACGCAGCAATTTCAAAAAATTCCTACGATCACACAAGATCTATCTAGGAGATGCATAGCAACGAGAGGGGAGAGTGTGTCCACGTACCCTCATAGGCCGAAAGCGGAAGCGTTATGACAACGCGGTTGATGTAGTTGTACTTCTTCACGATCCGACCGATCCTAGCACTGAACGTACGGGGCCTCCGTGTTCAGCACATGTTTAGATCGATGACGTCCCTCGTACTCTTGATCCAATTGAGGCCGAGGGAGAGTTTCGTCAGCACGACGGAGTGGTGACGGTGATGATGAAGTTACTGGTGCAGGGCTTTGCCTAATCACTACGACGATATGACCGAGGTGGAAATCTGTGGAGGGGGCACCACACACGGCTAAAACAATTGTCAACTTGTGTGTTCTAGGGGTGGCCCCTCCCCCGTATATAAAGGAGCAAGGGGAGGGGTCCGGCGACCTCATAGGGTGCGCCCCAAGGGAGAATCCTACTCCTACTAGGAGTAGGTTCCCCCTTTCCTAGTCCAACTAGGAGGGAAAGGAAAGAGGAGGAGGGGAGAAGGAAAGAGGGGGCCGCCCCCAAGCCCTCAACCAATTCGGTTTGGGCCTAGGGGGGTGTCGTGGTACTAAGTCTGACAGTAAATAGGGGGTACATATGAGGAGGCAAGGTCCTAGCTATGGCGAGATTGTACGCAAGAGTTTAGGAGTTCAGACCCCTCTCGGAGGAGGTAAAACCCTACGTCTCGGTGCCCTGAGGCGGTTGACTGGAATATGGGAGTGTGTATTACAGGGGGTGCGAGCCCTTGTTCCATAGGAGGGGGTGGCTTATATAGAGTGCGCCAGGACCCCAGCCCACCTTCGTTATAGGGATTCAATGTACATAAAGATAGGGCTTTACTGATAACGCTAGCTATAAAGTGTATTTAATGACCTTTAAGACTACATAGTGAACGCCTGACCGTTGCCGTCCTGAGTGACTCCTGGTCTTCTATAGGTTGAGTGGTTTCTTGTATAGTCGAATGGCTTCATCTTGTTCAAGTGATACCAGGAGGGAGGGGTACCCGAGTGATATGACTGGTCGAGTGGATTGCACTCGACGACTTCAATTGGTACTCTCTGTTGTCCCTTGAATGTCTTTGCTTCTAGGGTAGTGACCTTGGGTAGGGCATATAGGTCAGGCCTATGACCCTACCCTAGGTCTATGTCATCATCATTAGCCCCCGAATGGACTGAGGTCCGAGTGAAAAGAAGGTTGAAGTTAGTCTTGACTTAACTCTCGTGCTTCATAAGTACCCATGATGGATTGGAGGCCCATGTTGGAACTTCAGATTTGTTTCAGTCGCCTTGATTTATTCAGAAGTTGTCGAGTGGATTTATACTAGCACTTGTCGAGTGCTACTTTAGTGCGAAATCTTGGGCACGATTGGTTGCTGCATATCCCGGATCTCAGGGATTTAAAATTTTGGGAAGCGCGCGAGGCGGAGCGCGCCGCAGTAAGCGGGACGGATAGACAGGAGCGCCTCGATTTCCACACCATATTTTTTGCCACGTATCCGGCATGCAATTGTTGTGGGATTTGACAGGATTGCTCGGGCCCATGTGTCAGCCACTCGGAAGTGGGTCCTTAAAAGGCGTCGGGGCCAAGGCGTCTGCACTGTGCGCATCCATTCTCCCTCTTCCTTCTCTGCTTCTCCACTACATCTTTTTCCTCCACCCTCGACGCCGCCGCCCCGCCACCATGGTGAAGGACAAGACGACGGTGCTGGAGCGCGCGAAGAAGGCGACAGGAGCGGCGAAAGGCAAGAAGACGAATCGGGGGTCGTCGTCGAGGTCCGCGCTGCCGCCAGGCTGGATCCAGGGCGATTGGATCCGATCCTCGCTCCGGCCAGAGGATTGGACGAGCTGGCCGTTTTGGTTTGATTGATGTCGGGGCCGTGAGGCTGCCGGAGGGGGAGATGGAGCCTCAACTGCGGTCGGGTGAGTGCGTCCTCCTTGCTACCCATGTCGACCGTGGTTTCTCCCTTCCTCCGCATCCTTTTTTCGGGGCTTCTTGAAATTTTTCGGTGCCCAACTTCACCACTTCTCTCCCAACACCATTACGTATCTAGCTGCGTTTGTGTCCATGTGTGAGAACTTTCTGGGCTGTCGACCGCACTGGGGTCTCTTCAAACACGTCTTCTAAATTCGCTCCCAGACCGTAAAAAAGGCAAATTCGAGTGACGAGAGGACACATGTTATCCAGATGTGTGGGTGCCTAGGGATCCAGATGAGGAAGAGGAGTGCTTTCCCTCCCATGACACTTCCCGAGTCGGCCAGGGGCTCGCAGTCGACCTGGTTCTACTGCCAGGATATTGTGACTCCGGGTCAGTCGACCGGTCTTTCCCCTTTTTCCTTAGATTGTGCCCAGCAACCTTCTTCATTGAAAGTGACCACTGCGGAGAGGGTGGAAACGAACATGTTGGTCGAGAGGGTGGTCCAGTTGGTCCGTCAGGGTGTAACTGGCATGGATTTGTTGGAGGTGTTGCTCAGTCGACGCATCCAGCCGCTCCAAGCTCGTGACCACTCGATGTGGATGTACTCGGGAGCCAACGACACCGCTTGGGTTCACCCAGAGGATGTTACAGATGAGAAGGTGGCCCTGTGGCTGAAGGGCATTACAGGAAACAAGGATAACCCCAGGGGAGCCAGGAGAGTCGATCCATTCGACACCAACAGCCAGCTAGACAAGGTATGATCTTTGCTATCGAGTGTACTTCAATCTGTCTTGCAACTGTTTCTGAATCCGACTGATATTTTATTGACTTCTTGTCTTGTAGGTTTTCACTGAGATGTACTCAATGCCCAATGGTGAACAAGCCCTGGAGCAAGACCAGGAGGGAGAGGACAGCGCAGAAGAGAGCGGTGACTGGCAATCTCCAGAAGATGACGACGAGGAAGAAAGTGATGAGTCGGACGACAAAGAGGTAGTCGACTCACCACCTCGCTTAGAGCATCGATCCAAGCAACTCCAAGATCCAGCGGGCAGGCGCGGCGGGACCGTGGCTCCGAGTACTCAAGTATACAAGCGCACTCGAACTTCGACTCCGGAGCCGACGGAGAAGATCGCCAGAAGACCTTGCCGAAGATCAAGATGGATGTTCGTGTTGCCTCTGGGTGAGTGCTCTATCTTTCTGCGTTTTCTTCTACCGACTCATACTTCTGCTCTGACCGAGTGGATTATGAGCTTTTTTCTGCGCTACAACTTCTGCGACTTCCATGGACGTTGACAAGGCCCCAAGTGATGAGGAGTCTAATGACGCGGCCACTTCCAAAGCTGGTACGCTCTTTCCAACTTGAATTTATTCTGCTGACTGGGTTGTTGGTCGATTGGACTTTTAAGATTGCTTTTTGTTGCAGCTCCGCGGGACGTCATTGAGCTTCCGGATGATGAAGAAGAAGTACCTCTGAGAGAGAGGAGAAGGAGGGGCAGGGCCTCAAGCGGGAAAATGACCGAGGGTCAAGTGCCTCAGTCGTCATCAGTGCCTAAGACTGTCGTCCAATGATCCAAAGATCCGGCTCGGACCAATGTTACCTTTGAAAAATCCACTATCCACTGACCATCCTTCGGGTCGATTGCCAGCCTCCGCCGCCCAAGATAACTCCACGCTCCCGACCACGTGGATCGCTCCGATCGAATCGCCATCCTCGCTCTTCGTTGCATACTGACAACCCACAAGTATAGGGGATCGCAACAATTTTTGAGGGTAGAGTATTCAACCCAAATTTATTTATTCGACACAAGGGGAGCCAATGAATATTCTCAAGTATTAGCAGTTGAGTTGTCAATTCAACAACACCTGGATAACTTAGTATCTGCAGCAAAGTATTTAGTAGGAAAGTAGTATGGAAGTAACGGTAACAGTAGCAAAAGTAACAGTAACAGTTTTGTAGTAATTGTACCAGCAACAGGGTAAAGTAAATAAGCAAAGCACAATATGTGAAAAGCTCATAGGCATTGGATTAGTGATGGATAATTATGTCGGATGCGATTCCTCATGTAATAGTTATAACATAGGGTGACACAGAACTAGCTCCAGTTCATCAATGTAATGTAGGCATGTATTCCGAATATAGTCATACGTGCTTATGGAAAAGAACTTGCATGACATCTTTTGTCATACCCTCCCGTGGTAGCGGGGTCCTAATGGAAACTAAGGGATATTAAGGCCTCCTTTTAATGGAGTACCGTACCAAAGCATTAACACATAGTGAATAAATGAACTCCTGAAACTACGGTCATCACCGAGAAGTATCCCAATTATTGTCACTTCGGGGTTGTCGGATCATAACACATAATAGGTGACTATAGACTTGCAAGATAGGATCAAGAACTCACATATATTCATGAAAACATAATAGGTTCAGATCTGAAATCATGGCACTCGGGCCCCAGTGACAAGCATTAAGCATAGCGAAGTCATAGAAACATCAATCTCAGAACATAGTGGATACTAGGGATCAAACCCTAACAAAACTAACTTGATTACATGGTAAATCTCATCCAACCCATCATGGTCCAGCAAGCCTATAATGGAATTACTCACGCACGGCAGTGAGCACCATGAAATTGGTGATGGAGGATGGTTGATGATGACGACGGCGTCGAATCCCCCTCTCCGGAGCCCCGAACGGACTCCAGATCAGCCCTCCCGAGAGAGATTAAGGCTTGGCGGCGGCTCTCTATCGTAAAACATGATGAAACTTTCTCTCTGATTTTTTTCTCTGCGAAAGCAAATATATGGAGTTGGAGTTGAGGTCGGTGGACGTCCAGGGGGGCCCACGAGGCAGGGGGTGCACCCAAGGGGAGGGGCGCACCCCACCCTCGTGGACAGGGTGTGGGCCCCATGACACTATTCTTTTGCCAGTATTTTTATTAATTATGAAAAGTTGCTCCGTGGATTTTTAGGTCATTCCGAGAACTTTTATTTCTGCACAAAATAACACCATGGCAGTTCTGCTGAAAACAGCGTCAGTTCAGGTTAGTTCCATTCAAATCATGCAAGTTAGAGTCCAAAACAAGGGCAAAAGTGTTTGGAAGAGTAGATACGACGGAGACGTATCACATACCAGACTCCAGACGACCCGCCGAGTGCCGCCAGGGAGGCCCTTCTCCAGGCAAACCTTGTGATGGAGCAGATGAAGGTGGTGCATGAGGCCAGTCAGGTTGCCTACAACGCCAGCACTGCTCTGCAAGCCAACATCAAGGTTAGTTGGTTTCCGACTGGTCTCTTGAGTAGTGATAGTTGCGACTATTGCTTCACTGTCCATAGGTGTCCTTGGATGAGCGTTTTGGAACCTTTTATGTGCATCTATCATGGGTCTGCATTTCGCATCCAATCACCCATTGGGGTGTTTCTGACTTAGAGCTCAATAGTTCTTCCACTTGAGTCGATAGGTTGAGTCGAGTGTTTTTCTGAACCAGTGGGGGCACACAGAGTGCACCAACTGGGTGTAGTCCCCGAGACCGCGGTCAACTGCTGGTAGTCGGCTGGGGGTCTGAGAATCCCCCCTTTTTACTCATGCTGGGCAAGCCATGCCGAGTGTAAAACCGGGCCAGTGGGGGCACGTCAAGTGCACCCACTGGGTGTAGTCCCCGAGACTACTGTTGAATGTTTGATTCGGCGGTAGTCTTAGAGCAACTTTCGCTGTGGTTGACTTTTGTTTTCGTCGACTGACATATCTTATTTGCTGACTGCAGAAGTCTTGTGATCTTGGAGCCCAATTTTCTGAACTGGAGAAGAAGCAGACCAACCTCAACCTTTATCTGGAACTGGCCAAGAAGAACCTCAAGAAGGCCCAGGACGAAGCAGCTACCATGGGAGGTAACCATTCATTGACTGTCCACCTTATGGTTCTCTCTCTCTTTTTTTCTCTTAGTCTCTTTGAACCGAGTGACACCACTCGAACAGATGTGCATAGTGAAAACCGTCAACTCCAACCTCGTCTGAAGAATGTTATTTCTTTAGAGAAAATGAAGCAGGATCTGAAGAAGAAAGATCAAGATCTTGCCGCAGCCCAGAAGGAGGCGCGAGAGAAAACATCACTTGCGGACAAGAAGTTGGCCTTAGTCAACAAGTTGGAAGAGGAGAACTCCAAGTTGAAGACTGCCGTTTCTGAAGCCAACCAGGAGGTTGCGCAGCTAAAGAAGGACAAGGAAATCTTGACTGACAAAGTTGGAAGTCTCAAGGCCAAGAAGGGCGAATTGGAGTCTTATCTGGGGCAGCTTGCTGCGAAGTTGGTCTTGAAGCTTGAAGGTATTTCCTCTTGTTCGACTGATTTGTTGATGTCGACTCACACATCTTGTTAAATTGTCGACTCACTGCTTCTCCGACTGTGCAGAACTTTGTCAAGACTTCGAAGCAGAAACTGGGTGGGTCGAGACAGGTCTCGACCCCATAAACTCTCCTGTCAAAGATGACGTTGCAATGAATGTGTTGTGGTTGGAGTCTCGCCTGGACAGTGTTGTGGATTATCTCGCTCGTCTGAAAGCAGAAATGACGCG
Organism: Aegilops speltoides; assembly: GCA_021437245.1. Lineage (NCBI taxonomy): Eukaryota > Viridiplantae > Streptophyta > Magnoliopsida > Poales > Poaceae > Aegilops > Aegilops speltoides. The sequence goes on along the minus strand of CM038145.1, from coordinate 85,537,146 downwards.
GATTGATGCTGAACTCTGGCCTCAGACGAAACTCTCACAGGATCTCGAGTCTCTGATGACTCGACTGAATCAAATCCCTGGTCGAGTGCAGGATTGGAAGAAGTCATCTGCTTGTTGTGGTGCTGATGTCGCTCTATCATTGGTCCGAGTGCACTGCAAGGATGTCAATGAAGACAAGTTGGCGGCTCTGAAGGTTGCCAACACCAAGAAACTCAACTTCCAGTCTTTTATGGACACCTTCCTTGACGCCGCCACTCGCATCGCAGACAGCATCGACCTTGACAACTTTTGCGATCCATCAAGTCCTCCTCCTGTCGAGTGAACAAACATTATGCCCCACCTTTATTTGCCTTGGAATGCCGAGTGGTTATGATACCGTTAAACTCTTTCAGGCTTGATGCCTGAGTACTTCCGCCCGTAGTGGTTCTGAACTTTTGCGGGATTTATCTGAACTTGGTTTTCTTTGAATACCATGGCTTTTGCCTTTATCACTTTTGAATGTCTTTCGATTCCGAGTGAACTTGATCTTTTCACCTTTCGTCGAGTACATTGTACTTGTGGCGCAACCCAGGCGTGGTGTTCAGTCGACACCTTGTCGTCCTTGCGGATCAGGATGGAGAGTGCATTGTACTTGTGGCGCAGCTCAGATGTGGTGTTCAGTCGACACCTTGTCGTCCTTGCGGACCGGGATGGAGCGTACGTTGTACTTGTGACGTAGCTCAGATTCGGAGTTTAGTCGACACCTTGTCATCCTTGCGGATTGGGATGGAGCGCACATTGTATTTGTGACGTAGCTCAAAGGATCTTTGTGACTTAGGCGAGTATGGGTTGGCCGCTAAGCCCCCGAGTGGGAGGATTGCTCTCCACTCGGAATGTTTTTTTAACTTAGGCGAGTACGGGGTCGCAGCTAAGCCCCCGAGTGGGAGGATTGCTCTCCACTCGGAATGTTTTTTAACTTAGGTGAGTACGGGGTCACAGCTAAGCCCCTGAGTGGGACGATTGCTCTCCACTCGGAATGTTTTTTAACTTAGGCGAGTACGGGGTCACAGCTAAGCCCCCGAGTGGGAGGATTGCTCTCCACTCAAAATGTTTTTTAACTTAGGCGAGTATGGGATCGCAGCTAAGCCCCCGAGTGGGAGGATTCCTCTCCACTCAGAATGTTTTTGAACTTAGGCGAGTACGGGGTCGCAGCTAAGCCCCCGAGTGGGAGGATTGCTCTCCACTCAGAATGTTTTTTAACTTAGGCGAGTATGAGGTCGCAGCTAAGCCTCTGAGTGGGAGGATTGCTCTCCACTCAGAATGTTTTTTAACTTAGGCGAGTATGGGGTCGCAGCTAAGCCTACGAGTGGGAAGATTGCCCTCCACTCGGAACGTTTTTTAACTTAGGTAAGTACGGGGTCACAGACAAGCCCCCGAGTGGGAGGATTGCTCTCCACTCAGAATGTTTTTTAACTTAGGCGAGTACGGGGTCGTAGCTAAGCCCCGGAGTGGGAGGATTGCTCTCCACTCGGAATGTTTTTTAACTTAGGCTAGTACGGGGTCGCAGCTAAGCCTCCGAGTGGGAGGATGGCTCTCCACTCGGGATGTTTTTTGACTTAGGCGAATCAGGTTCGCGGATAAGCCACCCACTGGGGGATTCAGACACAAATGATTACGGGGAATCAATCATTAAGATACTATAAAAATCTTGTCTTTGGAAAGCAAACTAAAGTACTGTTATAACAACTCGTCGGGTCGAGTGATTTTAGGTATAGAAAGGACGAAGCAGCTCAGCGTTCCATGCGCGTGACTCGTCCATGTTCTTGGCTATGTTGTAGATGTGGTACGATCCATTGTGAAGCACCTTGGTGATCATGAAGGGACCTTCCCAGGCCGGAGCAAGCTTGTGAGACCATTTCTGATCCACTCGGAGCACCAGGTCTCCTTCCTGAAATGCTCGACCTCTGACATTGCGAGCATGGAATCGACACAGATCTTGCTGATAAATGGTCGACCGAATCAAAGCCATCTCGCGATCCTCTTCCAGGAGATTGACTGCGTCTTCGCGTGACTGCTCTGCTTCTGCTTCTGAGAAGAGTTCCACTCGGAGCGCATTGTGCAGCAAGTCACTTGGAAGCACAACCTAGGCACCGTACACCAGGAAGAAAGGGGTTTTGTCAGTCGACCGGTTCGGCATCGTTCTCACCCCCATAGGACGGATGGTAATTCGATCACCCAAGCTCCAGCAGCGTGCTTGAGGTTGCGCATCAGTCGGGGTTTTAACCCTTGAAGGATCAAACCATTCGCCCTTTCTGCTTGCCCATTCGACTGCGGGTGTGCAAGAGATGCATAGTTGACTCGAGTGCCTTGGGACGCATAGAATGCCTTGAACTCATCAGAATCAAAGTTGGAGCCGTTATCTGTGATAATGCTGTTAGGAACTCCATATCTGAATATCAACTCCTTGATGAAACTGACGGCAGTGTCAAGGTTTTTGATGGGCTTGGCTTCGATCCACTTGGTAAACTTGTCGACTGCTACAAGCAAATGGGTGAAACCACTTTTGCCGGTCTTGAAGGGTCCAACCATATCCAATCCCCAGACTGCAAACGGACAGACGAGTGGAATAGTCTTCAAGGCAGACGCAGGCTTGTGGGACATGTTGGAGTAGAATTGGCAACCTGCGCACTTGTCAACTATATCCTTTGCCATCTCATTTGCTCGAGGCCAATAGAATCCCGCTCGGTATGCTTTGGCCACGATGGTCCGAGAGGACGCATGCTGACCATAGGTCCCCACGTGGATATCGTTTAGGATCATTCGACCTCTTTCGGGGTGATGCAGCGCCGAGCCACTGATGTGACACTTTCTGTGTAAAGCTGTCCTTTTATCACTGTGAAGGCTTTGGATCGACGGAGTATCTGGCGAGCTTCATCCTCATCCTCTGGGAGCTCCTGCCTGAGAATGTATGCGATGTACGGCACCGTCCAATCGGGCGTGATCACCAAGGTTTCCATGATCAAGTCGACCACGGCTGGAACCTAAATCTCAGTCGAGTCGGTTGAACTTATTGGTTGCAGGGGCTCTTCCTTGAAGGGATCTTCTTGTACTGACGGGGTATGGAGATGCTCCAAGAACATGTTGCTGGGGATAGGCCTCCGAGTGGAACCTATCTTCGCCAGATCATCAGCAACTTGATTCTTGATTCGTGGTATGTGCTGGAGCTCTAACCCCTCAAACTTCTTCTCTAGCTTTCTCACTACATTGCAATAACCGGTCATTGCGGGACTCCTAACGTCCCATTCCTTCATTACTTGATTAATCACTAAGTCTGAGTCGCCATAGACCATCAAGCGCCGGACGCCGACTGAAATGGCCATACACAACCCATACAATAGTGCCTCATACTCAGCTTCATTGTTTGAAGAATCGAAGTGAATCTGGAGGACATAACTGAGCTTGTCTCCTCGTGGGGACAATAAAACCACTCCTGCACCAAAGCCATTCAACATCTTGGATCCATCAAAGAACATGGTCCAATGTTCCGACTGAATCTGAGTCGGCTGTTGTTGTTCTATCCTCTCTGCGAGGAAATCTGCAATTGCTTGAGACTTGATGGCCTTCTTTGCCTCAAACTTGATATCTAAAGGAAGAATTTTAATCACCCATATTGCCACTCGACCAGTTGCATCTCTGTTATTCAGAATTTCTGACAATGGAGCGCCGCTGACAATTAAACTGTGTGATCAGAGAAATAATATGCAACCTTCTTTGTGGTCAGGTAAATTCCATAAACAAGCTTCTGATAGTGAGGGTATCTCTGCTTGGACGGGGTTAAGACTTCTGAAATGTAATACACAAGGCGCTGAACTTTGAAGGCTTTGCCTTCTTCTTCCCGCTCGACTGTGAGCACTGTGCTAACAAGTTGTCCCGTGGCTGCGGTGTAAAGCAGTAAAGGCTCCTTGCTAACTGGAGCAGCAAGCACCAGCTGGGTGGAAAGCAGGGCTTTGAGCTCTTCAAACGCTGCTTCAGCTTTGTCATTCCACTCGAACTTGTCAGACTTCTTCATCAGTCGGTAAAGAGACAATGCCTTTTCACTGAGGCGTGAGATGCATCGGCTCAATGTAGCCAAACAACCAGTAAGCTTCTGGACATCATGCACAAGCACTGGGCGCTTCATTCGGAGGATTGTGCCAAGGATTCGCGTCGATTCCTCGTTCAGTAACTTTCCGCCGGGGACTCCGAATGTGCATTTTGATGGTTTGAGCTTGATATCATACCTTCTTAAATTGGCAAAGGTTTCAGCGAGGTCAGTCAGCAGGTCGGAACCTTTGCATGACTTAACCACTATGTCATCCATGTATGTTTCCACATTCCGAGTGACTGATTTGAGTGAGCAGGCACTTCTGAATCATGTGCATGAATGTGGCACCAGCATTCTTGAGGCCAAAGGGCATATTAACATAGCAGAAAAACCCGAACAGGGTGATGAAAGCTGTCTTTATCTCATAGGGTCCATATAGTAGGATCTGATGGTACCCAGAATAAGCGTCTAGAAAGGACAGTCGTTCACATCCCGTAGTTGAATCGACTATCTGGTCGATGCGGGGCAGAGGAAAATGATCTTTCAGGCAGGCCCAATTGATGTGCTTCAAGTCAATACACATTCGAAGTGATTTATCTTTCTTGAGAACCATAAATACATTGGCGAGCAACTCGGAGCGGTATATCTCGTGGATGAATTCAGCGGCCAGAAGCCGAGCTACCTCCTCGCCAATTGCCTTTCTCTTCTCCGCGGCGGACAGATCGAGATGCTCCTTAATGGGTTTTTCCTTTGGGTCGACTCGCAAACGGTGCTCAGCCAGTCCCCTGGGTACACCTCGCATGTCAGATGGCTTCCATGCAAAGATGTCCCAGTTCTCTCAGAGGAACTGCATGAGTGATACATCTCCAACGTATCTATAATTTTTGATTGTTCCATGCTATTATATTACCCGTTTTGGCTGTTATGGGCTTTACTTTACACTTTTATATCATTTTTGGGACTAACCTACTAACCGGAGGCCCAGCCCGTTTTGCTGTTTTTTTGCCTATTTCAGTGTTTCGAAGAAAAGGAATATCAAACGGACTCCAAACGGAATGAAACCTTCGGGAGCGTGATTTTTGGAACGAACATGATCCAGAGGACTTGGAGAGGAAGCCAAGAAACGATCGAGGCGGCCACGAGGGTGGAGGGCACCCCCCCCTTACTAGGCGCGCCCCCTGTCTTGTGGGCCCCTCGGGCGGCCACCGACCTACTTCTTCCTCCTGCATATACCCACGTACCCCGAAAACATCAGAAGCGATCACGAAAACCTAATTCTACCTCCATAACCTTATGTATCCGCGAGATCCCATCTTGGAGCCTTCGCCGACACTCAGCCGGAGGGGGAATCAATCACGGAGGGCCTCTACATCATCTCCAAGGCCTCTCCGATGAGTTGTGAGTAGTTTACCATAGAACTTCGGGTCCATAGTTATTAGCTAGATGGATTCTTCTCTCTCTTTGAATCTCAATACCATGTTCTCCCCGATCTTCTTGGAGATCTATTCGATGTAACTCTTTTTGCGGTGTGTTTATCGAGATCCGATGAATTGTGGGTTTATGATCAAGTTTATCTATGAGAAATATTTGAATCTCCTCTGAATTCTTTTATGTGTGATTAAGTTATCTTTGCAAGTCTCTTTGAATTATCAGTTCAGTTTGGCCTACTAGATTGATCTTTATTGCAATGGGAGAAGTGCTTAGCTTTGGGTTCAATCTTGCGTGTCCTTTCCCAAAGGATGTACAGAGGCAGCAAGGCACGATTGTATTGTTGCCATCGAGGATAAAATATGGGGTTTATATCATATTGCATGAGTTTATCCCTCTACATCATGTCATCTTTCTTAATGTGTTACTCTGTTCTTTATGAACTTAATACTCTAGATGCATGCTAGATAGCGGTCGATGTGTGGAGTAATAGTAGTAGATGCAGGCAGGAGTCAGTCTACTTGTCACGGACGTGATGCCTATATACATGATCATGCCTAGATAATATCATAACTATGCACTTTTATATCAATTGCTCGACAGTAATTTGTTCACCCACCGTAATACTTATGCTATCTTGAGAGAAGCCACTAGTGGAACCTATGGCCCCCAGTTCTATCATTTATCATATAAGCTTTCTATATACTTTTATTTGCATCTTTACTTTTCCAATCTATGTCATAAAATACCAAAAATATATTTATCTTATCATATTATCTCTATCAGATCTCACTTTCGCAAGTGGCCGTGAAGGGATTGACAACCCCTTTATTGTGTTGGTTGCGAGTTCTTGTTTGTTTGTGTAGGTGCGTGGGACTTTTGAGGAGCCTCCTACTGGATTGATACCTTGGTTCTCAAAAACTGAGGGAAATACTTACGCTACTATTGCTGCATCACCCTTTCCTCTTCAAGAAAAACCAACACAAGCTCAAGACATAGCAAGAAGGATTTCTGGCGCCGTTGCCGGGGAGTTCTTCGCTCAAGTCAAGACATACCAAGTACCCATCACAAACTCATCTCCCTCGCATTTACATTATTCGCCATTTGCCTCTCGTTTTCCTCTCCCCCACTTCACCCTTGCCGTTTTATTTACCCTCTCTTTCCCACTCTCCTCTCTCTTTCGCTTGCCTTTTGTTTGCTTATGTATTGGATTGCTTGTCGCTATGGCGCAAGATAATACCAAATTGTGTGACTTTTCCAATACCAATAATAATGATTTCCTTAGTACTCCGATTGCTCCTCTTAATGATGTTGAGTCTTGTGAAATCAATGCTGCTTTGTTGAATCTTGTTATGAAAGATCAATTCTCCGGCCTTCCTGGTGAAGATGCTGCTACCCATCTAAACAACTTTGTTGATTTGTGTGAGATGCAAAAGAAAAACGATACGGATAATGATATTGTTAAATTGAAGTTATTTCTGTTTTCACTTAGAGATCGTGCTAAAGTTTGGTTTTCGTCTTTGCATAAGAATAGTATTGATTCATGGAATAAGTGCAAGGATGCTTTTATCTCTAAGTATTTTCCTCCTGCCAAGATCATCTCTCTTAGGAACGATATTATGAATTTTAAACAACTTGGGAAAGAATGAAATTGATGATTCGCAATTGCCCTACTCATTGTTTGAACTTATGGATGGTCATCCAAAAAATTTATGTCGGTTTGAATTTTGCTTCTAGAAATCTTTTAGATTCGGCCGCGGGAGGCACGTTTATGGAAATCACTTTAGGAGATGCTACAAAACTCATTTATAATATTATGGCTAATTATTCTCAATGGCACACCAAAAGATCTACTAGTAAAAAAGTGCATGCTATAGAAGAAATTAATGTTTTGAGTGGAAAGATGGATGAACTTATGAAATTGTTTGCTACTAAGAGTGCTTCTATTGATCCCAATGATATGCCTTTGTCTACTTTGATTGAGAATAATAACGAATCTATGGATGTGAATTTTGTTGGTTGGAATAATTTTGGTAACAATGCTTATAAAGGAAACTTTAATCCTAGACCGTTCCCTAGTAATTCCTCTAATAATTATGGAAATTCCTACAATAATTCTTATGGTAATTTTAATAAGATGCCCTCTGATTTTGAGAATAGTGTGAAAGAATTTATGGTCTCTCAAAAGAATTTTAATGCCTTGCTCGAAGAAAAATTGCTTAAAGTTGATGATTTGGCTGGGAACGTTGATAGACTTTCGCTTGATGTTGATTATTTGAAACTTAGATCTACTTCTCCTAAGCATGGTATCAATGAGTCCCTCAAAGGATTGAGAGTGTCCATTGATGAGTGCAAATAAAGAACCGCTAGATTGCGTGCTAAGAAAGATTGCTTTGTCAAGGCGTGTTCTTCTAGTTTCCATGAAAATAATGATGAAGATCTAAAAGTTATTGATGTGTCTCCTATTAGATCCTTGTTTTTCAATATGAATCTTAATAATGATGGGACTGGAGATGAGTCATTAAAAGGCGTCCCAATAATTCGGAGTTCTTAGATCTTGATGCTAATTTTGGTAAAAGTGGAATTGGAGAGGTCAAGACTTTAAATAGAATTGAACCTACTATCTTGGATTTCAAGGAATTTAATTATGATAATTGTTCTTTAGAAGATTGTATTTCCTTGTTGCAATCCAATGTGAATTCTCCTCATGCTTATAGTCAAAATAAAGCTTTTACCAAACATATTGTTGATGCCTTGATGCAATCTTATGATGAAAAACTTAATTTGGAAGTTTCTATACCTAGAAAACTTAATGATGAGTGGGAACCTACTATAAAGATTAAAATTAAAGATCATGAGTATTATGCTTTATGTGATTTGGGTGCTAGTGTTTCCACGATTCCGAAAACTTTATGTGATATTCTAGGTTTCCATGATCTTGATGATTGCTCTTTAAATTTGCACCTTGCAGATTCCACCATTAAAAAGCCAATGGGAAGGATCAATGATGTCCTTATTGTTGCAAATAGGAATTTGGTGCCCGTAGATTTTATCATTCTTGATATAGATTGCAATCTTTCTTGTCCTATTATTCCTGGTAGACCTTTCCTTAGAACAATTGGTGCGATTATTGATATGAAGGAAGGGAATATTAGATTCCAATTTCCATTAAGGAAAGGCATGGAGCACTTTCCAAGAAAGAAATTCAAATTACCTTATGAATCTATCATGCGAGCTACTTATGAATTGAGTGCCAAAGATGGCACTACTTACATCTATCCTCGCTTTTATGCCTAGCTAGGGGCGTTAAACGATAGCGCTAGTTGGGAGGCAACCCAATTTTCTTTGTGTTTTTTGTTTTTGCTTCTGTTTAGTAATAAGTTTTGCATCTACCTTCTGTTTTGATGTGTTTTTATGTTTTAATTAGTGTTTGCGCCAAGTAGAACCTATAGGATAACCTATGGTGTTAGTTAATTTGATTCTGCTGAAAAACAGAACCTTTGCACGCATGAAAATAATTTTAGTAATTCACAGAAATGTAATTTTGCATTGATTCCTTTTGCTGTAGATCAATAGACAAATTACCCAGGACTTCCTATTTTGGTAGGATTTTTAAAGTTCCAGAAGTATTCGAGAGTTACAGATTGCTACAGACTGTTATGTTTTTGACAGATTCTGCCTTTCGTGTGTTGTTTGCTTATTTTGATGCATCTATGGCTAGTATGTAAGGATATGAACCATAGAAAATTTGAAATACAGTAGGTTTAACACCAATATAAATAAATAATTAGTTAATTACAGTACCTTTTTTGGTGGATTTTCTTTCTTTCACTAAAGGAGCTTATGAGATTTCCTGTTGAGTTTTGTGTTGTGAAGTTTTCAAGTTTTGGGTAAAGATTTGATGGACTATGGAATAAGGAGTGGCAAGAGCATAAGCTTGGGGATGCCCATGGAACCCCAAGATATTCAAGAATAGCCAAAAGCCTAAGCTTGGGGATGCCCCGGAAGGCATCCCCTCTTTCGTCTTCGTTTGTCGATAGCTTTACTTGGAGCTATATTTTTATTCGCCACATGATTGGTGTTTTGCTTGGAGCATCTTGTATGTTATTAGTCTTTGCTTTTTAGTTTACCTCAATCATCCTTGCTGTACACACCTTTTGGGAGAAACCCACTTGATTGGAATTTATTAGAATACTCTATGTGCTTCACTTATATCTTTTGAGCTAGATAGTTTTTGCTCTAGTGCTTCACTCAAATCTTTTAGAGCACGGCGGTGGCTTAATTTTGTAGAAATTGTTAGTCTCTCTTGCTTCACTTATATTATTTTGAGAGTCTTTTATAACAGCATGGTATTTGCTATGGTTATAAAATTGGTCCTAGAATGGTGGGCATCCAAGTTGGGTATAATAAAAACTATCATAGGAAGTGAATTGGATGCTATGATCAATTTGATACTTGATAATTGTTTTGAGATATGGAGGTAGTGATATTAGAGTCATGCTAGTTGGGTGATTATGAATTTAAAGAATGATTCTGTTGAAGTTAGCAAGTCCCGTAGCATGAACGTATGGTGAAAGTTGTGTAACAAATTTGAAACATGAGGTGTTCTTAGATTGTGCATCCTTATGAGTGGCGGTCGGGGACGAGCGATGGTCTTTTCCTACCAATCTATCCCCCTAGGAGCATGCGTGTAGTGCTTGGTTTTTGATGACTTGTAGTTTTTTGCAATAAGTATATGAGTTCTTTTTTTACTAATGTCGAGTGCATGGATTATACGCACTCTCACCTTTCCACCATTGCTAGCCTCTTCGGTACCGTGCATTGCCCTTTCTCACCCTGAGAGTTCGTGCAAACTTTGCCGGTGCATCCAAACCCCGTGATACAATACGCTCTATCACACATAAAACTCCTTATATCTTCCTCAAAACAGCCACCATACCTACCTATTATGGCATTTCCATAGCCATTCCGAGATATATTGCCATGCAACTTTCCACCGTTTTGTTTATCATCATGACACGCATCATCATTGTCATATTGCCTTGCATGATCATGTAGTTGACACCATATTTGTGGCAAATCCACCATGCATAATTTCTCATACATGTCACTCTTGATTCATTGCCATACCGGTACACCGCCGGAGGCATTCATATAGAGTCATACCTTGTTCTAGTTTTGAGTTGTAATTCATGATTGTAAATAAATAGAAGTGTGATGATCATAATTATTAGAGTATTGTCCCCAAATAAAAAAAAGGCCAAATAAAAAAAGAAAGGCCAAATAAAAAAATAGAAAGGCCAAATAAAAAAAAGGGAAGGCCCAAAAAAAGGGGGGCAATGTTACTATCTTTTTTCCACATTTGTGCTTCAAAGTAGCACCATGTTCTTCATATATAGAGTCTCATATGTTGTCACTTTCATATACTAGTGGGGATTTTTCATTATAGAACTTGGCTTGTATATTCCTACGATGGGCTTCCTCAAATGCCCTAGCTCTTCGTGAGCAAGCAAGTTGGATGCATACCCACTAGTTTCTTTTGTTGAGCTTTCATACATTTATAGCTATAGTGCATCCGTTGCATGGCAATCCCTACTCCTCATGTTGACATCAATTGGTGGGAATCTCCATAGCCCGTTGATTATCCTCGTCAATGTGAGACTTTTCTCCTTTTGTCTTCTCCACACAATCCCCATCATCATATTCTATTCCACCCATAGTGCTATGTCCATGGCTCACGCTCATGTATTGCGTGAAAGTTGAAAAAGTTTGAGATTATTTAAGTACGAAACAATTGCTTGGCTTGTCATCGGGGGTGTATAAGATGGGAGCATTTTTGTGTGACAAAAATGAAGCATAGCCTAACTATATGATTTTGTAGGGATGAACTTTCTTTAGCCATGTTATTTTGAGAAGACATGATTGCCTTGATTAGTATGCTCGAAGTATTACTATTTCTTATGTCAATATGAACTTTTATTTTGAATTATTTGGATCTGAACATCATGCCACAATAAAGAAAATTACATTGAGAATTATGCTAGGTAGCATTCCACATCAAAAATTCTGTTTTTATCATTTACCTACTCGAGGACGAGTAGGAATTAAGCTTGGGGATGCTTGATACGTCTCCAACGTATCTATAATTTTTGATTGTTCCATGCTATTATATTACCCATTTTAGATGTTTATGGGCTTTACTTTACACTTTTATATCATTTTTGGACTAACCTACTAACCGGAGGCCCAGCCCGTATTGCTATTTTTTTTGCCTATTTCAGTGTTTCGAAGAAAAGGAATATCAAACGGAGTCCAAACGGAATGAAACCTTCGGGAGCGTGATTTTTGGAACGAACGTGATCCAGACGACTTGGAGTGGAAGTCAAGAAACGATCGAGGCGGCCACGAGGGTGGAGGGCGCCCCCCCCTACTAGGCGCGCCCCCAGTCTCGTGGGCCCCTCGGGCAGCCACCGACCTACTTCTTCCTCCTACATATACCCACGTACCCCGAAAACATCAGAAGCGATCACGAAAACCTAATTCTACCGCCGTAACCTTATGTATCCGCGAGATCCCATCTTGGAGCCTTCGCCGGCACTCCGCTGGAGGGGGAATCAATCACGGAGGGCCTCTACATCATCTCCAAGGCCTCTCCGATGAGTTGTGAGTAGTTTACCATAGACCTTTGGGTCCATAGTTATTAGCTAGATGGATTCTTCTCTCTCTTTGAATCTCAATACCATGTTCTCCCCGATCTTCTTGGATTTCTATTCGATGTAACTCTTTTTGCGGTGTGTTTGTCGAGATCCGATGAATTGTGGGTTTATGATCAAGTTTATCTATCAGAAATATTTGAATCTCCTCTGAATTCTTTTATGTGTGATTAAGTTATCTTTGCAAGTCTCTTTGAATTATCAGTTTGGTTTGGCCTACTAGATTGATCTTTCTTGCAATGGGAGAAGTGCTTAGCTTTGGGTTCAATCTTGCGTGTGTCCTTTCCCAAAGGATGTTAGGGCAGCAAGGCACGTATTGTATTGTTGCCATCGAGGATAAAAAGATGGGGTTTATATCATATTGCATGAGTTTATCCCTCTACATCATGTCATCTTTCTTAATGCGTTACTCTGTTCTTTATGAACCTAATACTCTAGATGCATGCTGGATAGCGGTCGATGTGTGGAGTAATAGTAGTAGATGCAGGCAGGAGTCGGTCTACTTGTCACGGACGTGATGCCTATATACATGATTATGCCCAGATAATCTCATAACTATGCGCTTTTCTATCAATTGCTCGACAGTAATTTGTTCACCCACCGTAATACTTATGCTATCCTGAGAGAAGCCACTTGTGAAACCTATGGCTCCGGTGTCTATCTTTTATCATATAAGCTTTCTATCTACTTTTATTTGCATCTTTACTTTTCCAATCTATATATAAAATACCAAATATATATTTATCTTATCATATTATCTCTATCAGATCTCACTTTTGCAAGTGGCCGTGAAGGGATTGACAACCCCTTTATTGCGTTGGTTGCAAGTTCTTGTTTGTTTGTGTAGGTGCGTGGGACTTTTGAGGAGCCTCCTACTGGATTGATACCTTGGTTCTCAAAAACTGAGGGAAATACTTACGCTACTATTGCTGCATCACCCTTTCCTCTTCAAGGAAAACCAATGCAAGCTCAAGACGTAGGAATGAGCGCTTCTTCCTATTTGCTGTCGAGTGTCGTTGAGATATGGGTCGGAGCAGCATTGGGATCGGTCGGGTGAACGTGGACTGGCTTGGTCTCGCCAGCTGACTGAAATGCGGACTCCAAGACAGGCCTCTTGGCACACAGCAAATGACCCGGATGTGCAGTTTTCTGGTACTCTTGAAACTCTACTGCCACCATCTGCTCATCTGCTATCTTTGCACCGTCCTGAAGACAGTCTTGTGCTCTTTGACGGTTACCGGAGACCATTATCATGCCTCTGGGGCAAGGCATCTTCATCTTGAGGTACACATAACATGGTCGAGCCATGAAGCTAGCATAGGCAGGTCTGCCCAAAATGGCATGATAGGCACTCTGGAAATCCACAACCTCAAACGTCAACTTTTCCTTGCGGTAATTCTTCTCATCGCCGAAAACCACGTCAAGAGTGATCTGACCGAGTGAGTCGGCTTTCTTTCCTGGGATGACTCTGTGGAATCGCATGTTGCTCTCGCTGAGCTTGGACATCAGAATGCCCATTCCCTTGAGGGCCTCAACGTATAGCATGTTTAGACCACTGCCTCCATCCATCAAAACCTTGGTCAGTCGAGTGCCCCCAACGACTGGGTCGACCGCCAGCGCTTGCCGCCCAGGGGTAGCCACGCGTGGCGGGTGGTCGGACTGGTCGAATGTTATAGGGGTTTTTGACCACTTCAAATACTTTGGTGTTGCCGAAGCAACCATGTTCACCTCTCTGTTAATGACTTCCAGTCGACTTTTGCTCTCGAGATCAGCAAAAATCACCAAGGTGGCATTGACATTGGGGTAACCACCATCATCATCTTTGCCTTCCTCCTTATCGGACACCTTGTCCTTTTCACTGGGTTGGCTTTCTCAGAAGCTCTGGATTAGGAGTCGACATTGTCGAGTCATATGCTTGGGGAGAATCAGGTTTCCCTCCTCATCCTTCTTGGTGCGAATATGACACGGTAAATCCATCACATCATTTCCTGCTTGGTCCTTCACTTTCTTAGGGATCCAAGGCCCTTTAGGCTTCCCTTTGAACTTTCCTTGATTCAACACTGCTGCCTCGGCAGGACCTGCTGCCTCAGCCTTTCGCTTCTGCTTCCAACTAGAATTTCCTCCTCCGGTGTCCTGGGCGACTGGTCTGTTCTTACCACTCCGGAGTCGGTCTTCTTATTCGCCGTTAGCGTACTTGGCGGCAATCTCCATCATCCGAGTCAAGGACATATCTCCGGTCCGACCGAACTTCAGATTGAGCACTCTGTAGCGAACGCCTTCCTTAAAGGCACATACTACTTGGTGATCTGACACATTCTCCACTGTATGGTGCAGTGTGATCCATCTCTGGATATAATCTCTCAAGGTTTCATTCGGCTTCTGCACGCAATGCTGCAACTCTGGTAGACCAGCAAGTCTCTTGCAGGTGCCCTGAAATGTTCTGGTAAACACTCGGGCCAAGTCATCCCAACTCAAAATGGTCCCAGGGGCCAACTAATTCAGCCAGGCCTTGGCAGAACCTTCAAGCATCAGAGGGAGGTGCTTCATGGCCACCTCATTGCTGCCGCCACCAATGTGCACAACCACTCGGTAGTCTTCAAGCCAAGTGTCGGGCTTTGATTCTCCTGTGAACTTACTAATGCCAGTCGCCAATCTGAAGTTATGAGGGATCTCAGCGGCTCTAATGGCTCTTCTTCCGAAACACTCTGGCCGAAAACGTGGACCCTGCTTCCACTAGGCCTGTCTCTATCCAGCCCTTCTTTGTATGCTCTGTTCCGGTCGACCAGACCCTGCACAAGGACCGACCTTGCATCAAAGCCAGGCTCTCTGGGGTCGACTGGAACTCTGCGGTCATTTCCATACGGACGCCTATCATCATACCACCGGGGCGCGTATGACCCGTCCCTCGGAAGCGGCGAAGGCGCTCGACGGTGGTTGTCGCGGGCGTACTCACGATCATACTCTCCTTGAGCTCTTCCCACGTGCCGGTCTCGGCGGTGATCACAATCTTCACACCGCAAAGGCAACCTAGGACTGTGTGCCGACTGAATGGTGTCTGCCCTTACCGATCTGCTGTGGATTCTGTTCCGCGACTGGGACACGGCAGAGTTCTGGTCTCTAACTGCTCAGAGTGGCACTTTGATCTGTTCTGAGCCTCTCCCAGCCTCTGAACGGGACGGTTGAATAGACTCTGTGATACGCACACCAGCTGCAAGATTCTGGATTTGTGTGCGGAATACCTGAGTTTCCGGTGGAAACAATTGCCGTGGACGTCGACTGGACTCGGGGATCAGTCGACGGGCGCGCTCGTCGAGAAAATGTTGGAGATTTTCCAAATGAGTGCGCTTAGCCAGTGTGGCCAGAGGCACTGCCTCCAAGGCGCGAGCCTCGGTGGTTTCCCTTATGATGGGGGTCTGGAGAGCCTCCACGTTGCAGCGGTGCAGCTCATCCCTCTGCTGCGAGCTGAGAGGTTGGGGCTGGTACTCCTCATGGCCGAATGACGGGCCGTCGTAGCCACCATTGCCGCCGCTGCGTTGAAAACCAGGTGGGCTGCGATGGGAGTCAACCATAATGACTTCCGCCGGAGGGTCACAACTCCCGCTCTCGGAAAATGTGTCTGCGAAATCAGTTGACACGTCGACTGAACCATAGTGAAATACATCGGGCTCGATCGCCAGGACTTTGGGGGTGAATGCCTGACGAGCCACCGCGTGCCTCACCCACCGCTAGAGCTGCGATCGACCAGGCCGCTTGCGGAGGCGTCCAGCAGAGTGAGACGACGACGCGGGGACCGACTGATACGGGGTCGACGGCTGCAGAACGAGGATATCGCAGGCACTCGCGTGGAAGAGCGGCAAACCACGGATCGGGAGAGCCCCGACGTCGAGGGGGGCCTCCTAGAGCCAGGCGGAGTCGTCGGCGACGAAAGTGAGCACACCGAGTCGGAACTCGTGGCCCATGACCAAACCGCCGCCAGAAACCATGTTGATGAAGATCGAAGAAAATGCAACCTCGCCGGAAGTCGCTAAGACGCTTTGCCCCAAGGTGGGTGCCAACTGTCGTGGTACTAAGTCTGACAGTAAGAATAGGGGGTACGTATGAGGAGGCAAGGTCCTAGCTATGGCGAGATTGTATGCAAGAGTTTACGAGTTCAGGCCCCTCTCTAAGGAGGTAAAATCCCTACATCTTGGTGCCCTGAGGCGGTCGACTGGAATATGGGAGTATGTGTTACAGGGGGTGCAAACCCTTGTCCAAGAGGAGGAGGCGGCTTATATAAAATGCGCCAGGACCCCAACCCACCTCCATTACAGGGATTCAATGTACATAAAGATAGGGTGTTACTGATAACGCTAGCTATAAAGTGTATTTAATGACCTTTAAGACTACGAAGTGAACGCCTGACCGTTGCCATCCTGAGTGACTCTTGGTCTTCTGTAGGTTGAGTGGTTTCTCGTATAGTCGAATGACTTCATCTTGGTCAAGTGATACCAGGAGGAGGGATACCCGAGTGATATGACTGGTCGAGTGGATTGCACTCGACGACTTCAATTGGTACTCTATGTTGTCCCTTGAATGTCTTTGCTTCTAGGGTAATGACCTTGGGTAGGGCGTATAGGTCAGGGCTATGACCCTACCCTAGGTCTATGTCATCATTAGGGGGCGCGCTCCAAAGCTCCCTTGTTGCCCTCTATTTCCACTAAGGCCCATGAAGGCCCATTGACCCCCCGGGGGGTTCCGGTAACTCCCCGGTACTCCGGTATTTATCCGGTGACCCCCAAAACCTTTTCGATGTCAAAATATAACCTTCCAACATATCAATCTTTATGCCTCGACCATTTCAAGACTCCTCATCATGTCCGTGATCTCATCCGGACTCCAAACAACCTTCGGTTCATCATAACACATAAACTCATAATACCGATCGTCATCGAACGTTAAGCGTGCGGACCCTACGGGTTCGAGAACTATGTAGACATGACCGATACTTACTTCCAGCCAATAACCAATAGCGGAACCTGGATGCTCATATTTGTTCCTACATATTCTACGCAGATCTTTACCGGTCAAACCGCATAACAACATACGTTGTTCCCTTTGTCATCGGTATGTTACTTGCCCGAGATTTGATCGTCGGTATCATCATACCTAGTTCAATCTCGTTATCGGAAAGTCTCTTTACTCGTTCCGTAATACTTCATCCCATAACTAACTCATTAGTCACATTGCTTGCAAGGCTTATAGTGATGAGCATTACCGAGAGGGCCCACAGATACCTCTCCGAAACACGGAGTGATATATCCTAATCTCGGTCTATGCCAACCCAACAAACACCTTAGGAGACACCTGTAGAGCATCTTTATAATCACCCAGTTACGTTGTGACGTTTGATAGCACACAAGTTGTTCCTCCAGTATTCGGGAGTTGCATAATCTCATAGTCTGAGGAACATGTATAAGTCATGAGAAAGCAGTAGCAATGAAACTGTAACGATCATAATGCTAAGCTAACGAAGGGGTCTTGTCCATCACATCATTCTCATAATGATGTGATCCCGTTCATCAAATAACAACACATGTGTATGGTTAGGAAGCATAACCATCTTTGATAAACGAGCTAGCCAAGTAGAGGCATACTAGGGACACTTTGTTTTGTCTATGTATTCACACATGTACTAAGTTTCCGGTTAATACAATTCTAGCATGAATAATAAACATTTATCATGATATAAGGAAATGAATAATAACTTTATTATTGCCTCTAGGGCATATTTCCTTCATCCTGGTCACGACTTCCTAGTCATTATTTTTGTATGCTCCTAGGTTTCAAAAAGTTTCCTCCGCTGAGACGGAGGCCCAGAGGCGGCCTCGAGCTATGCTCATGGTGCATCATGGTGGATGCAGGAGGAAGAATACTTTGGCACCACAAAAACAAGATGATGATAGGCAGTCGATACGAATGAGATTAGTACTGGGAGACAAAGGATGGATTGTGTCACACTGAGACTACGGAAGGAGGGGAATTCACTAGAGGTGTGTTGTCGTTGTTGTGTTCGTAGGTTTGCATGTGTTATGGTCATAGTTAAGAAAAGACTCAGAGATAAATGATATGACGATCACCAACTTCAATCTTTATAAGTAGAAAAGATAATACATTAAGCTGGGTCGATAATCCTAGCCGTTGTTATTATTGTTGGCTCGAGAAAGCCTAGGACCACTTTCATTTGAGGATTCAGAAAACTCAAAAGTTGGAAGAACACAAGATTTTATGTCTTCCTTTTACGAAGTGTAATATACTAATATTAAGAAGATATCATTTATACACGGTCTCTGCAATGACACACTATCAAGACCTAGTCAGAGACATTGAGGTTTCACACAACCAAAAGATGAAAAATAAAAAGAGATAATAGACACGTAACGAGCAAACAAGCAACAAGATCAACCAGCATCCTTTGACAATACATGAGCCACAAGGAAGCTTCTCTCTAAGCAACGCCTTGAGAAAAGTAACAACACGCAACCTCAGATCTTGGGTTTTCACCCCATGGGGATGAGGGAGTCCTGGATTAAGGGGTCCTCGGACAGCCGGACTATATTCTTTGGCCGGACTGTTGGACTATGAAGATACAAGATTGAAGACTTCGTTCCGTGTCTGGATGGGACTCTCCTTTGCTTGGAAGGCAAGCTTGGCAATTCAGATATGTAGATCTCCTTCTCTGTAACCGACTCTATGTAACCCTAGCCCCCTCCAGTGTCTATATAAAACGGAGGGTTTAGTCTGTAGGACAAGAACAATCATAATCATAGGCTAGCTTCTAGGGTTTAGCCTCTACGATCTCGTGGTAGATCAACTCTTGTAATACTCATATCATCAAGATCAATCAAGCAGGAAGCAGGGTATTACCTCCATCGAGTGGGCTCGAACCTGGGTAAAACATCGTGTCCCCTGTCTCCTATTACCATTAGCCTTAGACGCACAGTTCGGGACCCCCTACCCGAGATCCGCCGGTTTTGACACCGACGTTGGTGCTTTCATTGAGAGTTCCACTGTGTCGTCGCGGAAAGGCTTGATGGCTCCTTCAATCATCTTCAATGATGCGGTCTAGGGGGAGGTTTTCCTTCCCGGACAGGTCTTCGTATTTGGCGGCTTCGTACTGCGGGCCAACCCGCTTGGCCATCTGGAGCAGATCGATAGCTACGCCCCTGGCCATCAGGTCAGGTTTGGAAGCTTGAACTATACTGCCAACATCCGCAGAGACTTGATCTTCGACGGATTCGAGCCCATGTCAGGTACGTCGGACCGTTGTGACGAGCCTGACTTAGATCTGCCATCAGACAGTGTTCAGGAGATCGCACCTGCGGCGGCCCCGGGAATCAATTCGGAGCAGATCGCGCCTTCCGATGACGGGTGGATGGACCCCGCCACGGAGGCTGCACACTTATCGGCGTTGGAGCCGAACACTGATCCCACCTCTTGTGAGGATGATGTCATCGGACCCCCGGACTCGTCTCCGACTACAGGATCCGAACCGCGCACGTCCATGCCTATCGAATCTGATTGGGCACTGGTCATGGAGTTCACCTCCGCGGATATTTTTCAGCACTCGCCCTTGGGTGATGTGCTAAATTCATTAAGGTCTCTTTCCTTGTCGGGAGATTCTTGGCCGAACTATGTCCGCTCGAGTGGGAAGCGGACGACGAAGAAATTCGCTCCCCACCCACCACCCACTTAATAGCCACTGTCGATGACTTAACCGACGTGCTTGACTTCAACTCCGAAGACATCGACGGTATGGACGACGATGCAGGAGAAGAACATGAACCACTGCCTATAGGGCGCTGGACAACCACCTCATCATATGATATATATATGGTGGACACCCCCTAAGAAAGCAATGGCAATGAGGCAACGGGAGATAACCCCTTGGAGAAGCAATCAAGGCACTGGCGTCATAGGCGCCGCTCCAAGCCCCGCCATAGCAAAAATAGTGATACCGGCACAAGAGATAACAATCTGGATGGTGCCGAAGACGAAAACAATCCTGCCCAGCCACGCTTCAAGCAGGCCGAGCAAGAGGATGGGCAAGCTAGCCCTAAGGAACAGGCAACAGATGGAGAATCAGAGGACGATAACTACATGCCTCTCTCCGAAGACGAAGCAAGCCTTGGCGACGAAGAATTCATCGTGCCTGAGGATCCCGTGAGCGCAGAGTGCTTCAGCGTCGACTTATAGCCACCGCAAAAGCTCAAGAAAAAGCAGCAATGCTTCAAGTCGATCAAGATCTCGCTAACCGATAGATGGATCGAGGTCCCGCTGCCGAGGAATAAAGACTCGAGCGCCCTACCAAAAGTTACCCAAAGCGCAGGTTGCTACCTCAACTCGAGGAGGAGGTGTTAAAGCCAACACTACCAGCGCATGATGCGGCTGACCGGCCACCCCGTGGCCGAGACAAAGTAGCGTACCAGCCCGAAGTCCAGACCGCACCCCGTCGCCAATCAAACGATAATACTAAGGCCCGGCGCTACACGAAGGACCTGCGAGATGCATTGGAAAACAAAGCAAGACAGTCAAGATCGATCTACGGATCACGGGGGCGCGCCACAACACGTGATGATGACCGTCACGCTGGATACAATAAATCAAAGTCCGGCCGGGCCGAATACAATAGACCAGACTCATTTGAACTACGTCGGGATGTAGCCCGGCATAGAGGCACCGCACACCCCCTATGCTTCACTGATGAAGTTATGGATCATGAATTCTCAGAAGGGTTTAAACCCGTAAACATTGAATCATATGATGGCACAACAGACCCCGCAGTATGGATTGATGATTTTCTCCTACACATTCACATGGCCTGCGGCGATGACTTAGATGCCATAAAGTACCTACCACTTAAGCTCAAAGGACCGGCTAGGCATTGGTTCAATAGCCTTCCAGCAAGCTTCATTGGCAGTTGGGAGGACCTGGAAGACACATTCCTCGACAACTTCCAGGGCACTTACGTGCGACCACCGGATGCTGATGACTTAAGTCACATAACCCAACAGCCTGGAGAGTCAGCTAGGAAATTCTGGACTCGGTTCCTAACTAAAAAGAACCAAACTGTCGACTGTCCGGATGCCGAAGCCTTAGCAGCCTTCAAGCATAACATCCGTGACGAATGGATCGCCCGACACCTCGGCCAAGAGAAGCCAAAATCCATGGCAGACCTCACGACACTTATGACGCACTTTTGCGTGGGCGAGGACACCTAGCTGGCTCGTAGCAACATCACACCAAAAAACTCCGACGATTCAGACGCCAGAGACAGCAACGGCAAGCCACGACGCAATAGATACAAGTGTCGCAATAATGGCAAGAACGCCGAAGGCACGACAGTCAATGCCAGATTCAGAGGCTCTAAATCCGGACAGCGGAAAAAGCCATTCAAAAGAAACAATCCGGGCTCATCCAGTTTGGACCGCATACTTGATCGCTCATGTCAAATTCACGGCACCCCCAATAAACCAGCTAACCACACCAACAGAGAATGCTAGGTGTTTAAACAGGCCGGCAAGTTGAATGCCGAAAACAAGGAAAAGGGGCTGCATAGCGATGACGACGAGGAACACCGGCCATGAAACATAGGAGGACAGAAGAAATTCCCTCCCCAGGTGAAAACAGTGAATATGATATATGCAACCCATATTCCCAACAGGCAACGGAAGCGTGCACTAAGGGACGTCTATGCGATGGAGCCAGTCGCCCCAAAGTTCAACCATGGTCCTCTTGTCTGATCACTTTCGATCGCAGGGACCATCCTACCAGCATCCGTCATGGCGGTTCGGCCGTATTGGTCCTTGACCCCATCATCGACAGATTCCATCTCACACGAGTTCTCATGGATGGTGGCAGCAGCCTGAACCTGCTCTATCAGGATACAATGCACAAAATGGGCATCGACCCCTCAAGGATCAAGTCCACAAAAACCACCTTCAAGGGTGTCATACCAGGTGTGGAGGCCTGTTGCACGGGCTCAATCACACTGGAAGTGGTCTTCGGATCTCCGGACAATTTCCGAAGCGAGGAGCTAATCTTCGATATCATCCCCTTCTGCAGTGGCTATCATGCGCTGCTTGGATGAACCGCATTTGCCAGATTCAATTCGGTACCGCATTATGCATACCTCAAGCTCAAAATGCCAGGACCTCGCGGGGTTATAACAGTTAATGGAAACACAGAGTGCTCGCTCCATACGGAAGAGCACACTGCGGCCCTCGCAACAGAAGTACAAAACAGCCTTCTTAGGCAAACAACCAATTCGGTGATAAAAAACTCGGACACCGTCAAGCGAGTCCGGAGTACCCCGCAACAGGATTATCCGGCACAACCAAAACTTGACTAGCAATTCGGCCTCAGCCTCAGTCAAGCGGCAAAATTTGTGCCACGCGTACATAATTACGCACTTAAAATACCATGGGCATAGGCAGAGGCACGGCTATGACACGGTCCACAATGCGGTTCGACCGCCCCAGGACCCACGCATCTTTACACCTTCTTTCTTTCAGGTCCCCATCTTCGGGAGGCTCTTCCGATAGACCGACTATCGGACACATAGCGGGACGGACACACCAAGAATACAAGAAGCTGGGGCGTCCAAGGGAATCCTCAGGTGGTCTCTAATAACAATCATTATACCTGCTTTTACATACCCGCACACACTCGCTTCCCCGGTCGATGTGTCAAACAGTCCTATTTTGCTTATCGTGACTACTCGTATATGTACGCCTACGATCATTTGAATAACAAGGAAAATAGTGTACAACGCCACTTACTATTACGCTTATTTACCCCTTTCCTTTATCGCTTATTTATTACACCTGCATTTTTGGTACGCCTAGCTTGCTGTGGGCTTCAGTACCCATAACATGGCAAGAAAAGTCCGAACACTTTTGACAAGGTGGCACCCGAACTTATAGCATTATATGCATCAGCTCAATCATGTCTTGGGTCAATAGTTGGGTTTACCTGCCCTATGTTTTGGTACCTTACGCCCGCTATATCGGCTAAGGTAGCGCAGGAGAACTATCGCGATTGTGTCCGGTTCTTCCGGATGAGCACCTCAAGAGAGAAAGCCAAAACTAATCTTGTCATGATAAGGCGAGAGCCGGTCGCTGTTCGAGAGGTCTCAAATCCTTAAAGATTTTTTCCGCTTCAGGCGAGGAATCGACCTCGTCCAATTTAGGCGTGTATAGCACCCCAGGTCCGGCCTTCCGGATACTAGGGGCTTCACCAAAATTTAAAATTGTAGACTTCTATGGCCAAATGAGAGTGATAAAGCTGTATAGTCCGATTGCCTTGTTCGTTGCATTAAATACCTCCTTAAAAGGACCAAAAATTTGGATAAAGAGTGTTTATATTTATCCCGAACACCCCAAAGATTAGTTACATGGGGCGTGTTTACAATCGACCAACTCTCAAGATTTTATAAACGGCCGCATGTAAGGTAATATTTTAAATTAACAAGCGCCAGATAGAGCACATAAACTCGCTTTTCATATTACAGATGATATGAGTACATTCATTCAAATATTACATCCTTAGCATATTCATCCGCCACAAGGGGCACCCTTAATGACATTGTCATAGTAATCGCTCGTGGTGGCAATGCTCCTTGCGCTCGGCCCCCTCCGTCACCAAACTTCTTGGCATCCATCTTTGCCCAAAGCACTTTCAAGATAAAGCCAAGGCCCCGCATGCACCTTCAATGCGCATGCACTTTAATGACTTCAAGACGCGGACATGCATTTACCATCCGCTTGACAAGGCTGAAGTAGCTATCGGCAGGGGCTCGCCAAGCCACAGCCGGACTATGAGGTCCTTCATGGCCAGCTCGGCCCCCTTGTGGAGTTCGACCAGTTGCTTCAGCTGGTCGCTCAAGGGCATCGGATGTTCGGCCCCAATATACTGGGACCAAAACAGCTTATCCGTCGAGCTCCCTTCCTCAGCTCGATAGAACTCTGCGGCATCAGAGATACTACTGTGCGGCAGATCTGCGAATGCTCCTGGAGAGCTCCGAATTCAGGTAAGTAAAAGGAAAGTCTCCTTCACATGCTTGCTTTGCATAATGAAAGCCTTACCCGCCGCTATTTTTTGGCCGCCTCAATCTCCTGGAGGGCCTTCTGGGCTTCGACATTGGCGTCTTGCACGCTTTGACGGGCCTTCGCAAGCTCTGACTCTTGTGTCTTGGAGTCACGCTCCAAGGACTCAAATTTTTTGACGAGATCCCAGAGCTCTTGCTGGACCTCATCAACCAGAGCCTCTTGTTTTTCGCGCTCGGTGCGCTCCCGGGCCGCTTTGTCTTCGGCCTCGGACAGCGCCTTCTTAAGGGCCGCCACCTCGGTCGTGGCCCTATTAAAATTCATCATGCTTCCATTAGCATCAACGATTTTTTCCTTTATATAACATTCAGACGGGGTATCACTTACCTTTGTTCTCCTCGAGCTGCCTCTTCACGAGGCCGAGCTCTTCTTCGGGCGCGCCTAATACGCTCGCCTCACCGAGACCTCCGAGAGGGGCAAGGGCGGCCAGCAGCAACGCCTGCTTATTCACATAGACATACTATGATTAGACTCCTGGGAATAATATTTGGTCCTCTGTTCGGCCTTTCTTTCCGAACACCAACACAGAGCATCAGGGGCTACTGTCTATACTGTGATACTTCCTCATAATTTAATTACTTACCTCAAAGCCTGTCAGAAGGCTGGCGCAGGCTTCGGTCAATCCGCTTTTGGCGGACTGAACCTTCGCAATCACCATACTCATAAGAGTACGGTGTTCTTCATCAAGGGAAGCGCTTTGAAGCACTTCCACCAAGTTATCTGATGCCTCTGGATGGACATAGGTCATCGGCACAGGTGGCTTGCCCCCCTTAGTGAGGGGCTACTCATCAATCCGGAACCACCGGAGGTTCCAAGCGAAGATCCGTCAGGGCTGCTTATCGTGACCCCCTCATCAGAATCCATGGGGATCTCCCTCCCCCCATGAGCCCGGCATCAGGAATTTTGCCTTGAGGCGCCTCCCGAACTATCTCTCCCTGGCCCGGTTCCTCTAAGACAACACTTCGGTGTCATTCGCGGGCCGGGGAGTGGAGGGCGTCGGGAGCGAATAGCTGGTCATCACCGACGAGCTCAAGGACCCATCCGAGGAGGATAAGTCGATGCGGGCTTTGGACGGACTGCACAAATATATTTTGACATGATAAGAAGCCATAAAGCTAAAACATGCCAGAAGTATTATGGTATCCGGATACTTACGACTTTGCTAGGGGCTTGTCCCTTGGTTGCCACTCCTCGTTGCTGTAGGCGGTTGTTGTGGAGTGGTCTGGAGGGAGGTTCCTTCCCTTCTTGGACCCTTCGGCCTCCCCGGATGGGGCGGCCTTCCTTTTCTTCCCCCCTTTGTTTGGAGGAGGGGGTTTTCCTCTTCCTCCTCCTCGTTGTCATTGGAGGAGTGCGCCTCGGTGTCTTCGGACGATGAGTCCGACACAACCTTGGCCGGAGACCTTTCCTAGTCCCCGTGGCCTTCTTCTTGGCCTTCTTCTCCAGCACCTCATAGGGCGCGGGAAACAACATCTCCATCAGGAGAGCGGTTGCCGGATCTTCAGGTAACTGAGTTGGACAGTCGATCTGCTCCGCTGTCGCCACATAGTCCTGTTAAATCAGTATGATGGCTTAGATCCCTCCCATGAACATACTGAGGAAAGGCGCATCTTGTGAAATATAGAGAGCTTACCGGATTGGTGGGGCGCTTTGAGCTGAGTCCACGGTCCTCGATGGTGGGAGGAGGTACTTCGGCGGCCTTGAACAACACCTTCTAGACGTCTTTGTGCATCGTGTCAAAGAGCTCTCGCATCGTTTGGTGTTTGGCCGAATCGAACTCCCACATGTTGAATGTCCGTCTTTGTCACGGGAGGATTCGGCGGAAGAGCATGACCTGGACCATGTTGACAAGCTTGATCTTCTTGCTTATCATATTTTTGATGCAGTTCTGGAGTCCGGTCAGCTCCGCAGGCGCACCCCAGGCTAAACCCTTCCTTTTCCAAGAGGTAAGCCGCATGGGGATGCCGGATCTAAATTCGGAGGCTGCTGCCCAGTTGGAGTCGTGCGGCTCGGTGATGTAGAACCACCCTGATTGCCACCCCTTCACGGTCTCCACATAGGAGCCTTCAAGCCAGGTGACGTTGGGCATCTTGCCCACCATGGCGCCTCCGCACTCTGCTTGCTGGCCGACCATTATCTTTGGCTTCACGTTGAAGATCTTCAGCCATAGCCCGAAGTGGGGCTTGATGCGGAGGAAAGCCTCGCACACGACGATAAACGCCGAGATGTTGAGGATGAAATTAGGGGCCAGATCATGAAAATCTAGCCCATAGTAAAACATGAACCCGCGGACAAATGGGTAGAGGGGGAATACCAGTCCACGGACGAAGTGGGCGAGGAACACAACCCTCTCGTGGGGTTCCAGAGTCGAAACGATTTGCCTTGCGCCCGGGAGCCTGTGTGCGATGTCTGCGGCCAAGTATCCGGCTTCCCGGAGCTTCGTAATGTCCTCCTCCGTGACGGAGGAGGCCATCCACTTGCCTCCCGCTCCGGACATGTTTGGAATGGTTGTACGGAGAAGGTGAGAACTGGGGCGCTGGAGCTCGAGCGTGCGAGAATAGATGAGTGAAGGAAGAAGAAGGCGTGGGTGAAAAAAGGAAATCCCTATCCCTTTATAAAGGCGGTAGAAACTGTGCGCCTCCCCACTTGCCCGTTAAAATCGCTTATTCCCCAAGCGCCATGATTGATGGCATGGTTGGGTTACCCATGCCCGTATTGATGAGAATCCCGCGATAAGGGGACACGATCTCTGCTTCGACAAGACGTGTCAAGGAAACTGCCTCGCATTATGTGCAGTTGCTGGTTGTGAAAAATGGTTCGAATAAAGACCGGGCCGTGGCGTGACGTCACGCTATGAAAAGTTGTCAGCAAATTAGATTTGTGGAATATTGTGCTCTCTACGGTGGGATGTGGAATTTGTTTTGCAGAGCCGGACACGATTCTTGTGTTCAAAATCTTCTATGGAGTATTCGAGAAGGAACCCGCCTTGCAATGCCAAGACAATCATGCCGGACTCATCGTCATTGAAGCTCGGTTCGTGGGCTACCGAGGGAGCCCTGGATTAAGGGTCCTGGACAGCCGGACTATATACTTTAAGCGGACTGTTGGACTATGAAGATACAAGATTGAAGACTTTGTCACGTGTCCGGATGGGACTCTCATTTGCGTGGAAGGCAAGCTTGGCAATTCGGATATGTAGATCTCCTTCTCTCAGAATCGACTGTAACCCTAGCCCTCCGGTGTCTATATAAACCGGAGGGTTTAGTCCGTAGGATAAGAACAATCATAATCATAGGCTAGCTTTTAGGGTTTAGCCTCTACGATCTCGTGGTAGATCAACTCTTGTAATACTCATATCATCAAGATCAATCAAGCAGGAAGTAGGGTTTACCTCCATCGAGAGGGCCAGAACCTGGGTAAAACATCGTGTCCCCTGTCTCCTGTTACCATTAGCCTTAGACGCACAGTTCGGGACCCCCTACCCGAGATCCGCCGGTTTTGACACCGACAGGGGGGTACATTTGAACAATCTCCAAAGCAATGCTTCAACAAGAAAACGACGCAAAACACCACCACCGCTAGGTGTGGCCACGAAAGGACAAACCTAGGGTTTCATCCTAGAGCTCGGGACCTGATACTCAGAGGGCATCATGTCTTGCCGCCACCAATGACCCAAGAAGACGATATTGCCTGGAGAGGCACTTCCACACACCCTAATCACGGGAATTTGAAATCCAAACTATTCCATGGCAAACGGGCTTGGAGAGAGTCGCCTGCGTGCGGACCTAGGCATGGACATCACACAGAACTTAGGTCATGTTTGCGAATTATGAATTGCCGCACAACACAGATAGTCGATGTCTTGCCACCGATACCATCGACCAAAGCCACCGACCACCACCCATCGCAAGCCAAGTCTGGGGAGTCCCAGATCCGTCATCACAGGCAGTGGCTGCCACAACAACCTACCACCATCGTTAGGGCCGGAGGCCGCACCACCATGCCAGAGGAATGAGCCGCCACATGCACGGGATCCAACCTCCGCCCCCGCCTGTCCGGAAGCCGACCAACGCCACAACTGTTCGAGTCGCCTCCTGCAAGCCACAAAGTCGACTCACCCCTAATCGCCGACCCTCTACACGATGAGCGCCACTTAGCCGTCGGTCTCCTCACCACTGCAGACCACCCCGGGAGAGAGGCCCCGTTGCTGCCTTCACTGCACGGGCTTTGCCCATCAGCGACCTCCAGCGACGGCGAGGGAGAGGAGCACAAGAGAGGGGCTGATGGCGGCGTCTAGGGTTGCAGTAGGAGAGAGCCTTCATTTCGTTTGGTGGGGGCTAGGTTTTGTGCGATAATTGTCTAGTGTTGTGGCTACGTGAATCCTAGATAATCGAATGTTTAAACACACTGTAGAGAAAATAAACGCAGTGAAAATATTCCTCCAGAATATTTTTATGGGACTAAATCGTATAAATCACACAAAACAATCCTACAAGTAACTTAAAAAAATCTAAATCAAGTAGGATCAAAGCAAATCTTATGTTCACTTTGCCACAGCTTTCACGTCTCAGTCAGCAGGTGTCGACATGCTTTTCATCATTTAGTTTTCCGGCTTTATGTCAGTAAGTATGACATGCTAGATGACCAGGCTAAGATTTGATGCTCTCGCAACTATGCATATCCTACTGCCGACATAAGACAGCGTACCACGGACGCGCGTCGAGAGTCGGACACCATAGTAACATGTACTACAAGATCACAAATTCATATTACAGATACGAAGATAAAACTTAACGAAATTGCCTTACATACGATTTTTTCTCATCCGATCCGTACGACAAGAGAGGCTTGGTTCAATTGATGTGGCCCACAAGTCCAGGTCAGTCTTATCGTACACAACTTTGAATGAAATTCATCGTATGTGTAGCAACGCTCAAAACTTAATGACTACTTTGAAAACTTTTTTTCGTTAATCGGGATTACTACTAATTTAATATGTCTGCATGCATGCAAAGAAAAAATATGAAGGAAGTAGCAGTGTTATAATAACTACATGAATGCAAGTATTAAACAAGTTGCTATTATGATAAAACATCATTAATTTTTGCCTCGATTAATATTATAATGACCTTGTATAGATGTAAAATGTAGTTTTTAGAGTATCTCCAGCCGCGCCCCCAGAACGGCCTCCCAGGCGATTTTTTCGCCGCGGCTACCAAAAACGCCCAACCGTGCCACCAGAGCCCGATTTTCGCGGCTCGACCGAATCACCGGCGGACTCAGCCGAACCCGCACGCTGGGCGCCTGGGCACCGGGCGAGTGGTTTTGGCACGAAGCAGCCGCCGGCCCGCCGAGTCAGCGAGACTGGCGCTTCGTCGCCTCATCGCCTCGGTTCCCGCGCGAATCAATGCCAAGGCTGACGCCGCCGTTCAGCCTTGACATTGATTCCTCACGGGCGGCGCATCACGGGGCGGCGCGGCGACTCCTCCCCTCCCGCCACGCGTACACACGGGTGCGGCTATATAAAGCCGGTGGCCTCCCTTGCCTGTGGCCACACCAGCCCTAGCCGCCGAGCTCTCCTTCTCCCCCGCGCCGCCGTCAAGCCCTCCTTCTCCCTCACTCCGACACCCGATGGCCTCACGTTTCCTCGGCGACGCGGCGGTGGCCAACGGCTTCGGCCGCCGCTCGCTCCACGAACAGGAGTCGTGGCTCCTGTTCGAGGCCAACATCCTGGTGCCGCCGGACATGCGCGCCGGGCCGACGGGGTGGAGGCTCAGCAATGGGGGAGTGCCCGTTCCCCCGTTGCTTGACGCCGTGGCGCGGCCCCCTACTTCGCCGCTGAGGTCGAGCTCGTGCGCGCCTCCCTCACCGACGAGCAGCTTGCCCTCCCCCAGTACGCCGCCGACAACCAGGTCGACAACCACGCGGCATGGGCGGGGTACTTCGAGCGCCGTCAGGAGCAGAGGATGGCGTCCACCAACGGGACACCGGTGGTGGGCGGCACGAAGAACAGCGAGGGGCGCCGCGTCTGGTGGGGCGTCCCTGGCTGCACGCTCGAGGGCGTGCTGGCGCACCTTTAGGGCGGCAACGAACCGCCGCTAGCATACCCTCCCCCGGTGGCCGCCCCGACCCACCGCCGATGCGCCGGGCAATGGATGCCCAGGAGGTTCGGCTCCTCCTCGTCTTCTCCTCACACCCCTCCTCACGATCTTCTTGCCACTCCTCCGGCTCTCCGGCGCTGCTCGGCGTTAAGGCGAGCCAGCGCGCGACGCCTTCGCCGGCGACTCGCAGCCGGAATTGTCATCAACGAGGGCGGCCGGCGCGCCTCCTCGTCGGCTCCTCCGCGCTTCGTCAAGCCAAAGACGGAGCCGGGGCTCGCGGCCGTGAAGACGGAGCCGGGGCTCCCCGCCGTGAAGACGGAGCACGGCGACGTGGAGCTCGACGACGAGGCGGCCATGAAATGGGCGCGCAAGGACTTCCTGAAGATGGAGAGGGCGCCAGGTCGTCCCCGCTGCCCTTTCGAAAGCAGCGCCGCCGGGTCATGACGAGGAGGAGTCGTCGTCTTCGACGACGACGACGCGCCGCCGCTGCCGCCACCAGTCCGCCATGGCGACGCCGGGCAGGGGTCCAGCAGGGACGGCCGCGTCAATGAGGAGAAGGCCGCCGCCGACGGCGGCGGCGACTACTCCGCGTTCAACGATTTCCTTTTTTAATATATTTGCTATGTAAGCCGCGAACATGTCTTTGCCGAAATTTAGCCTTGTTTAACCGAACTTTGTTGAATGTTTCTTTTTAAAATTATACGCGTCTGGGGGCGGCCCTGGGGCCGGCGACTGGGGACCAACTCGCCCCCAGACTTTTTTGCGCCGGCTTACCCTCAGACGACGATTTTAGGCGCTTCTGGGAAGCCAACGGCCGGAAATGCTCTTATAATGGTCTTGTACAAGAAAACGGAGGGAGTATTTGCAATCCAACCTATACCTGCGATCTTTCTACAAACAGGCCTAGAATTAATATTTGCACGCCCGGTATAAACTGGAAACATGTGGCCATACGCTGATGCACTGCATTGCATGCGATGCGTACGTGGATTTAAAGTTAGGGAAAAGCACACATTCCCCAACCACGAAGCGTAGGGGTAGCTCTCTGGATTCAAAGAAAAGAAACTAGTCGGCGGAGATTCGATTTAAACAAAAGCCACCCTGGGCCTGCCCCTGCCCTGCCTGCACTAGGCCGTGTCTTTATGCCCCGGTGCGGTGTCCTGTGCGTGTTCGTGCCGTCCTTTTCTCGGGGGGCAAAGCTCGTGCCGTCCTGCTCGGCTTTTCAGTAGAGTCAGGCTACGGAGAGATGCTTCAGGCCATGAACTATGGGGTAAAATATGGAGGCATCACGTTGGTACTGCCTCATGCTCCGTCTCGGGTGCACAGATGACACGAGCACGCGAGTGCAGTAGAGTGAGAGATAAAACAGTTGTACTCCCTATTCTTTTTTAAGTTGAACGCGACACATAATTGGGCGTGTACTTAATCTCGTGTATCCAAGGACCCACACAACATGTTACTCCTACTCAACCACACCAAATTTTGTTGCGAGCCACCGGCTGGATCGTTGGCACGGTAACAGTAACATGTGACACACACACACACACACACACACACACACACACACACACACACACACACACACAAAGTAACGTGTCACGCACACATGCTAGCCCGGCCAGAACGAACGTACACCGAGAGAACATTTCTCAGTCGACACCGGCGTCTTTAGCTCGTCGCACTATCAATGATAGGTTTAAGTTCTTTAACCTAGTGAACATCAGACGCGGCTACAATCTCGAACCTTCATGCCAAAGCCATAATTAACCTATAAATACCCCCGCCACCCTGAGCCATAAACCTCAACCCAAACCAGTGCCAGCCTCTCTCTTCTTCCTCAAATCCCGATTTCCTAGCACCAACAGGTAGTAGCTAGCTAGCCATGGCGTCCTCCAAGTCCCTTGCCCTCCTGCTACTCGTGGCTCTGTCGGCGACGGCCATGTCCGCCGCCGGTCAAGGCTGTGACGGCCACAAGGTGACGGTGCAGAACCTGTGTGGCCACGACCTGAACCTGGGAATCAACGCGGTCTCGAACAGCAAGATGCTCTTCCCCAACGGGTGGCTGCTCCCCAACGGGAAGCACGAGTCGTTCGACGTGTGCGCGTGGTCGGGGAGCGTGTCGGCGCAGGGCGCCGCCGTGGCCAAGTTCCACATCGGCCATGAGGGCGGTGCGTACTACGAGGTGAGCACCGACCAGGCGAGCATGCCCATCCGCGTCTCCGTCACCCCGCACGGCAGCCCGCTGCAGGGCCACTGCCCCACCGCCGGATGCAACAGCGGCAACCACTGCTTCGAGCACTCCGTCCCCGGCGGCAACTGCCATGGCGTCACCGAGATCAAGATCATCTACTACAACCCATAGATGATAGATCGATCGAGACCGCCTACCTAGTAACGTACTGTAGTACGTAGCTGCTGCACCTACTAGTGTTGAATAATGCTGCAGCTAAGCTCGATCGTCAGTGGCGTTCCACCGACGAGGTCGTACCGTCGTCAGTCGTGCAGTGTCGGATTTACAGTTTAACTACTATTTTGTGGTACGTACTATGTAAAATGTATACATGATCGGAGGGAAGACCTCTCTTTTATACAGTATATTATAAGAAAAAACAAAGTATACATAACGGCCCGAGTTTAGAGCCACTTTGGTTCAAGTATATATTTGGAATCGATGCAAAAAAAAAGTATATATTTAAAAAAAAAGAAAACTGGAAAAGTCCATGATTGTACGCCATGCCTATTTGAATCCTATAATTACCCTAACAGCTCGTTTGGCACCCTCTCCATGGGGATTTCGTTTGGTTGGAATGGAAATCCAGATGCAAAAATCATGTTTGGCTGCCTCACCGATTTCTAGACTGAAATAACTACCATATCCTGTTTGGCTACCATTTTGGCAACACTTGATAAATCCACACATAATCCGACTTCAAAAATGAACTTCATAATGCACGGACATCATCTTTCCAAATATTTAACATTCATGCCAACATGAAACAAGTTGCGGCACGCCATATTTCATATAAACAGAAGCTCCATAAAACACAATCCACATCTTAAAATTTAACTATGACTGACATGTTCACCTTCATAAAGCACAAAATGTAGCCTGACACAAGCAAGACAAAGGTTCAAAGCTTCAAAGTTTGTATTAGGCAAGGTTTGGAAGGCAAAATACTAGCTACATCCAGGGGCGGACCAGAACAATGACCCGGTGTCCACATATAGACAATACATGGGTGGGTACCAAGCAATAATATATCCACATATAGACAATACATGGGTGGGTACCAAGCAATAATATACATAAGAGTACTCCCTCCGTAAAGAAATATAAGAGCGATTTAGATCACTAAATATAAGAATCACTAAAGCATTTAGATCACTAAATATAAGAATCACTAAACTAGTGATCTAAACTAGTGATCTAAATGCTCTTATATTTATTTACGAAGGAGTAACACACAAGATTAATAAAAAATGCCAAGCGGTAAAATGCCAGCCAATACCAAAATTAAAAAAAGAGTAAACGACTAGTTGATGAAACATCATTTAGTTCATTTGATGCCTTGATGGGCAAATATTGTCATCTTGTGCTAAGATCTTCGTCCTTTTAAGAAACATTTTCATAAATTACCCTAGAATTCTAAATGCTCTTATATTTCTTTACGGAGGAAGTACTCTTATGTATATTATTGCTTGGTACCCACCCATGTATTGTGTATACTAGAGGATGCCCCGCGCGTTGCGGCGGGAAATTCAGCAAAGACTTGTAGAGATATGAAAAAATAGGAAATCGGTAATGTGTGATATTTAATAGATTGACACATTACAACGCATAAAAGTTAACATTGATCCATCTTCAAAATTTTAGAGGATTTGAAGAATATTCTGTAGTGACTTACAGTGAGGAGGGTAGTGGATCAATGCATACCAATGACTTACAATAAGAGAAATAATGAAACCCATTTGCTTTGCAAGATCCTACAATCTAAAATTTAAAATTTGAGAAATAAACACAAATTAGTGCTGAAAATTTGGCTTTCTTCTTAGTGGACACGACGATGAGGTTCAACAAATACGTGCAAAACAAATATAATAGGCCTCTCACACCTAGATCGAGTTGTTGAATTGCTACTGCCAGGAGATTTGCAAGTGCTCACCTTCTTAAGGAAAAGGAACTGATTGTTTTAATATGGAACGTGGTTAAGTAACAAACCAAATCTAGTGTGGTTGTAGGAATTTTCTTCCTTAGTATTTCTCCAACCATTTACATATGCATGAGATTGCATTGGTTCATCAGGAAGCAACCTGTAATTGTAAAGAAGATTTGTCCACGTGTTAATGTGATTAGTATTAAGCATGAGTAGATATAGCATTTAGGCCCAAACCACATTGTAAAAAGTATGATAACAAAGATGAAGAATAAGCATAGATAGTAGGAAGACAAACAAAAACTTTTCATAGATGTAAAAAATATTTCGCATTTTAGAATCATATGTATGCAAATTAGAAATGATTTGGGGAGAACCTGGGGATGGAATTCACGGAGGAGATAAAAGCCATGAATTCCGATTCATAGGTGGGGTGATCCTCTATACAGGAGGTGGACGACGATGTCATGGCGGGCCTGCCCCTGAGAAAACTCCATACGCCATTGGAAAGGGCAAGGAGGTGGAGGATTTGGGATCAGAGGTCAAGGGAGCAGCTTGGTGCACTCGCACTCGATGCCACCCACCCACGCTTAGGCCTACCCGATGCCGACGTTGTGGAGGCCGCAGCGCGCTCTGCAGTAGCCCTTGGCGGCCACGGCCTGGTTCGTGAGGACCAACAAGAGTGTGCCTTTCTTGTGTAGCGACAGCCATGGGCCGGATGATCTAAACCGAGCTGGGAGTAGTGCTCGTCGGAAACCTGACCAGCCAGAAGGACGCAGGTCATCGTGTTCGAGGCGGCACCGCTCACCATGGCGTTCGACTGCAGACGTACAAACAATCAGGTATTACAGCAGCACTCTCTGGGTCTCCGACGGCGATGACCGTGAAGGCTTGCTAGTGGCGGCGCAGTGTGGAGAGATAGAGGTATAGACTAAAGATAGAGAGGGAATATGAGAAGAATCCGTAGGGATTTTCATAGACAAAAAGGTGGAGAAATTTATTCGTTCAGGGGGAGATGAAAGACCCTAGTCGTCCGCGTAAATCAGTTTCCTCCCATGTTAATAGCTAGCAAACTGGTGTTGTGATCCTATATTGATGGCTATCCCCGTAACCACTTCATGCACGTAATAATGTTGGGCGTTGCTAGCTATGAACGCATGCAGGAGTTTAGTGATAAGCGGTAGACATTAATTTTTCCCTAATAATCTGTTGCATGCCGGAGGCCTAGGTGGAGGGAGAACTGATGATGTGGCATAAAGCTGATGTGGACAGTGTGCATGGTGAGAGAATAGGTAGAAGTGGGGAGCAACTTCTTAAGAATGTTAGATGTGGACACCGGGTCATTTTTGTTCTGGGTCCGCCCCCGCCCTCGCCCGACCTTATAATCATAGGTGAAGGCCTAGAATTAGTCGTCAGAGGGGAGCGACCGAAATCGCAGAAAATGACGAGTGAAGGCCTGTGATTTTGGAGCTTGGCAAAGTTTCTGTCCTCTGGAATTTAAGAATGAAATATGAAGGTCAGTTCCGTGGCAGCCAAATGAATAAGCCTGGGAATTCAGGAATGAAATCCACTAAATTCAACCCAAATGATGGGCATCGTACAAGCCGTAAAAAAATTTGAATCCTACAATTGAATATATACAAGACTTTCTTCAAAAAATAAATATAGAGCACTGGACTTTGTTTAGATACATCATATAGAAGAAACAAATGTCTAAAATGTGTCCTTATTCTAAGGCCGAACAATAGCCTCTTATCCAAAAAAGAAACAAATGTAGTGCAAAGGACGCCTTGCAAGTATTCAAAGATGATTTTCTTTTTTGCAAAAGAACTTCCGAACTACTCCCTCTGTAAACTAATATAAAAGCGTTTAGATCACTACTTTAGTATTCTAAACACTCTTATATTAGTTTACGGAGGGAGTATTTATCTTCAATTGGTAGTACAACAAACATAAAAAATAATAAAAATTACATCCAGATCCATAGACCACCTAGCGACGACTACAAGCACTTAAGCGAGCCGAAGGTGCGCCACCGTGATCGCTCCTCCCTCACCGGAGTCGGCAAAACTTGTTGTAGTAGACAGTTGGGAAGTTGTCATGCTAAGGCCCCACAGGACCAGCGCACCAGAACAACAACCGCCACCGATGAAGAGCGGGAAGGATCGAACCTAAAATCACACAAACGACGATCAGATCCGAGCAAATCCACCAAAGACATATCTGACGGAGACACACCTCCATATGCCCATCGACGATGCTAGGAACTCCATTGCAAATATGCAAAGGTGAATCATAAATTTAATCAACAAGACTGAATGCGTCGGGAGCAAAAATTATATAATTGAAAACTTCTTTTGAATACGAATTCACTGATATAACTTTTGCTCCCGCCGCAGTTGATCTCGTTGGTTAAATTTATAGTCAAAGTTATAGCACGGGAACCGAGGACGCATTATATTTTGGAACTGAGGAATAGTAGGTACTCCCCCCTTCCGGTTTATAGGCCTCAAATCTAAAATCTCATCAACCAAGACAAACGGAAAAGAATTCTATGAAACCAGGTTTCACGGGTTAGCAGGTGAGACCCATCCTGATGGATAACACGTGGCATTCACAAATCACAAAGCATATAATTTCTCCCCCCTGATTTCAGGTGGAGGGTGGGGTAGATGAGAATTTCTCCCCCCCCCCCACGTGTCATCCATCAGGGTGGGTCTCATCTGCTTTATATGAGACCTGGTCTCATATATTTTTTTTCCAAGACAAATGATGAGTGGAGGAATGTATCTCGTACTTTACAAAATTACCCAAGCTAAATTATTGCATTAGTTGGGATTAATTGTAGTGCATGCATGCTTGGCCACTAGATGAGTAATAGCATTACATGCATTGGTGAGTTTCTTTTTAATTCTTGCATGCAAAGATTTAATGTGCCTCGGAATCTCAAAAGGAGATGAAGATGGCCCATTTAAATTGGCAAAATGAAAAAATTGAGATAAACTCTATAAACCGAAAAGGAGGGAGTATCAAATAACTGCAGACACATAAAATTAAGTAGCACTGTAGAACTATTGATCGTGTTGTAGCAACGCATATATATACACATATAATGTATCTAGCGAACGTCGGGAGTCTTGTTACAACTGAGCAACTCGCCGCTTGATCCGCGTCTTGTAGCCGTGTAGCGCTCGATCAGATCTATTCCCTCCTCTTTAGAATATAAGATGTATCTATTTCCATGTAAGTAAAAATTATGTATGTTTAATCAAGATTATAAAATAGAACACCGACATCTACAATACAAAAAATAAAATATAAAAATAATTTTCATGATAGATCTAATTATACAAATTTGGTATAGTAGATATTGGTATTTTTTTCAAAAACCTGGTCAAACATGTATATTTTTATTTCTTAAATAACTAATACACCTTATGTTCTGAAAAGGAGGGA
This sequence comes from Aegilops speltoides, assembly GCA_021437245.1. Taxonomy (NCBI): domain Eukaryota; kingdom Viridiplantae; phylum Streptophyta; class Magnoliopsida; order Poales; family Poaceae; genus Aegilops; species Aegilops speltoides. Next base: position 85,499,091 of record CM038145.1, on the reverse strand, counting down.
GTATTTCCCTCACCGTTTTTCTGCCCGCTTCGCTTCTTTTTTTGTCCCACAATGCTTCCCCCTCACAATCTTTTGGAAAACATTTCGCCTCGGCGCACCGGCCAAACGCTTAGGGCATCTCCAGCCGTTGGCCCCCCCAGGACGCACAAAAATCGCCCCCTGGGGGCGAGCCGGCGAGACACTCGGCGCTGGGGTGGTTTTTCACCATCCGCGCCTCACTTCGCCAGCGCCGAAATTGGCCCACTTGGCAGCCCAATTTCGCGAATAAACGCCCATATGGGCGAGAATAGGCCCATATTCGGCGTGGTTTCGCCCTTTCTCGGCGCTCATTCATCAACATAATTATTCCTTATCACATATTTCATCACGTAAAAATCAAATACTTCAACAAAATAGTACGACAACAAATAGTTCAATATAAATTATATAGTTCAACAAAAAACTCATATTTCATCACGCTGGCGTCCCCTTGAGCCTCCATAGGTGCTCAATCAGTTCTTCTGCAGCTTGATGATGCACCCGTGGGTCTCGGATCTCTTGACGATACCGAGATAGGCAGTCCAAGTTGCCGTAGTCGGTGATCAACTTCGCTAGAGGACCTCGCCTGTAATATGGTTCGATGTCAAACACTTGGGTCTTCTTGCTCGCTCTCGATGATCATGTTGTGCAAGATGACACAAGCAAGTCATGATCTCCCACATTTGATCTTTCGACCAGTCCGAGCGGGTACCGAACAACAATAATCGAGATTGGAGCACACCAAATGCCCGCCGACATCCTTCCCGCAAGCCTCCCGAACCTTCGCATAAACTGTGTGTTCTTGCCTCCGGCACGTGGTTTGAGATCGTCTTCACAAATGTCGACCATCTCGGATAGATGCCGCCGGCTAGATAGTACCCTTGTTGTATTGGTGCCCATTGATCTCGGTTCACCGGAGGAGAATGACCTCAACGAGCTTGGCAAAAACAGAGAGCACCGCAACATGTTGATGTCATTGTGAGTTCTGGCATACCAAAGAAGGAGTGCCAAATCCAGAGGTCCCTGTGGCTACCGCCTCAAGCACCACATCGCAACCGCCTTTGGCGCCTTTGTACATCCCCGCCAACCAAATGGGCGCTTCTTCCATTTCAATGCATGCGATCGATGCTTCCAAGCATCCCAGAAATCCTCTTGCTTGCATTCTCGGCTAGGATCCGAAAGTGTCTTCTTCTCGGGCGCCGGCCGCGCTTCCTCCTCCAAAGAAGCGGGCGAGCTCTTCCTCCTCATCGGAGTCCATCGCCGAAGTCACCAAAACGTCGAACACCTTGCGCTCGTGGGCGGTACTCGCCATTAAACGCGCCTCCGGCCGAAACGGCGGCCGCACCGCTTAGTGTCGCTGAGGCGCGGGGTGCGAGGCGGTCGGGAAGAAAATCTTGACTTTTCCCTGCCGGCGTGGGCAGCGCGCTGCTTAGCGCCGAGTCTCTAACGGCTCCCAGCCACGCGGGTTCGGCTGTGACCGCCGGGCAGAAAAAAGGCTCGAACCGGCGATTTTCGGCGTCCTGGGGGCGCGACTGGGACGTTTTTTCGGCGCCGGCGCGAAAAAATCGCCTGGGGAGGCTTCTTGGGGGCGCGGCTGGAGATGCCCTTAGCCGGCGCCTTTGCCACGCACGCACCACACAGTGGGCCAGCATGCAACACATCTTCCTCTTCCTCCGTTTTTTCTCCTATCGCTCCATCTCTCTCTGTCCTTTTTCTCAGGGACCGCACCAACGCTGTCAACCATCGCCGCATGGAGGCCTCGAGGGCACCGCCACCACGGGAATCAGTCGGTCTGTTCGTCCTCGGCCAGATCCGCTCGGATCCGCGCGACCGAGCTCAGATACTTCACTGACCCAGCCACGACGCGGCGAGTGTTGCAACCGCGACGCCCACAAGCTGGAACTGGCGGATGTCGGTGCTGCAACTGGCCACGGCGACGGCGAGTGTACGGCGGCGACGACAACGACGAGCGAGGATGCTGAGATGACGGGCCGGGGTCGCGAATGCTACAACCACGTACTACAAAAGCTACAACCAGCTTGTAAAAATGCTACAGCGTACGCACATCGGGGCTACAACCGCAAGGTGCCGACAAATGCTACAACTGTTCACCAGAAAAGCTGCAACCACGTTAGTCACAGCTGCAACCCGAGTTCGTCGGAGTTTGTAGCCACGGTCATCCAGCGTTTTTTGCTACAACCGGTGTCGAAATTTGCTAGCACCAGTGTCTCATTCTGCTGCAATCGGTGTCGAGCAGATCGCCTGAGGAAGAAGGAGAGTTTTTTTCTACAACACCAGTGCTACAATGCTATTTTTCTTTCTTGCTGGTACCGGCGATGATTTTTGCTGGAACCGGCTACATATTTTGCTACGTTCATTCATGGCCGAGCTGCTGTCACGTGGCGGTAGCGACCCTTTTTTTTTGCTGGAACCATTTGTAGTTTTTGCTACGTCCATCGAGGATTTTTGCTACATCCAGTTTTTCATGGTGTTTCTGCAGGCTCGACGAAGATTAGCTGCGGGCGGAGGTGGCCGGCAAGCACGGGCGGCGCTGGGTGGCCAAGCGAGCACGGCACGAAGCGCTGGGTGGCCGGCGAACACGGGCACGAGCACGGGCGGCGCGAGTGTGACCGGCGAGCATGGGCGTGAGCACGGACGGCGCGAGGGTGGGCGAGCACCGGACGGATGCGGACGGCGCGAGGATGGCCGGCGAGCACGGGTCCGAGCGCGGGCGGCGCAGGGTGGGCCGGCGAGCATGGATGGCGCGAGACAGGCGGCGAGCATGGAGACCTCCCTTTTCTTTTCTTTCACGCCTGTGTGGAAGGAAGAAGACGACTCAATAGCGCTATCCAGACCGTTATTTTGTACGGGATCCAACGCCTGGCAGCGGACCGGCCTAAAACTTCGGCCGGTGCGCCGACGCCTAGCGTCGCCCCAACTTTTTCTGCCCCACATCACTTCTTCCTTAGCGTTTTTTTTCTCTGTCTCACACCGCTTCTCTCATCCGGTTTTCTCTTTTTTTTGACACATGTGCTCCCTCCCTCTAGTTCTACTTGTGCTATGCTTTAGGGGAAAAAATATGCCGAATTAATAATCCTCGCTCCATCACACACTTTTGCTATCAGGTGTAATGTGTGCGATAAACCGACCTGTCACATACTTTTTTTTTGGATTTGTGCGTATCATCCTTGCGCAGGGGCCATGCTAATCTTCTCTGTATCGCTTCAATTTTATCGGATGTCCCCAAAGGGACCCGACCTGTCACATACTATCCTCTATCGTATGCTATGCACCCCTATGCGCACCGTCGCAAGGTGACGATTAGAAATTGTGTTTGCGATAGGAGGTTTTAGCCGTGTGCAAGGACCCAATCTGCACTGGTGTAACTAACTCCTCTTCGGTCTTTGATAATTAAACAACTTGCATTGGCACATTTGCCACGTATAGTAAGTGTTAATTAATCTCACACTCCTAAGTTAAGTAACACTGTAGAACTATAGATTGTGGTGTACTAATGTATGGATTGTATTAAGGTATGTACTATGTGTTTGCAATTACAGAGGGAATGAATCCGAACACAATTTGGAAGTAGTTTATCCAGAAGGAAAATCCCACATATATACCTATACCTATATGAATTTGTCTACAAACAAGTCTAGAAGTAGTACTCCCTCCAATCTATAATAGGTAGTATAGTAGTTTTAAACTAACCATAGTTTAAAATTCTGACACTTATTTTAAACCGGATGAAGTAATATTTGCATCCCCATCATTCACGGATGACGGATGCACTCCATTGCATGGATTTAAAGTTGTCAAAAGGCAGACATTTCCCAAGCACGAAGCGTTGGGGTACACGTACTAAGAGCATGTCTAGTAGAACCCTCAAACCCTCAAACCCTCAAATTTAACCGTTTTTTTGCAGATTCGAGGGTCCAAAAGCCGATACTAGAACCCTAGACCCCTAAACCCCTAAAAATTTGCAGGCGGAGCCGGGTCGGCCTCCCAACTCAGAACACGGGTTGGAGGCTCCCAACCCTCCAACCCCTATTCCATGAAAGCAGCACACGCTGGAAGCAACCCTTCCTCCCCTCTTCCACACACGCCCGCCACCATGTGCCAGCACACACACACACAAGCCGCCCCCTCCCAAGCCCCCCTCCTCCCTCCACCGCCGCCAGCCGTGCTAGAGCCGGCCCCCCTTCCGTCTCCGCCCGCCTCCCGTCGCCCGGCGCCTCCATGAGCTTCGCCAGGCCGCCGCCTCCGAGCTCGCCAAGGCCTCCTCCGCCCTCCGAGCCCGCCTCTACCTCCCCGAGCCGCCCCGCCACTCGCCGCCTGTCGCGCCGCCTCCGAGAGCCCCGAGCCGGCCTCCCGAGCTCGGCCCGACGAGCTCAAGCGTCTCGAGCTCGGCCGACTCACCCCAGCGCCCGCGCCCCTCCCGCCTCCCCTAGCTCCCCGAGGCCGCCACCCGGCCTCCGCTCTCACGCCACCTGCCTCCGCTCCCGCCCGAGCTCGGTGAGCAAATTTTGCTCTTTTTTGTATCTAATTTTTCCTCTTTTATTCATAGCAAGCACTCAAATTATTTTGTGTGTGTGGCTTTGTGTAGATGGAGATGACCGACGACTCCATGTCCGATGACTCCGGTTGGTCATCGTCGGATGATTCGGATATTGACGAGTTGCTCAAAGACGACGACGTCGAGATGATGGGCATCGTCCTCGACGTGCAAGAGTTTGAGAACCGCGCGAAGCACATCGTGCGATTGAGAGTTCAAGCACTCATTGTCAACTCCGGGATGATCTTGTGGAGCATCATTGGCAGTTGGATGGGCGGCGCCAAACCGGCCCATGATTTATCTTTGTTTTACTTTGCTATGTCCAATTTGATTCAAACAAATTCCAAAAAACTTTGTTGTAATAATTCGGATTATTTTATGTGCTTCAGATTACTATTTGGTGTTGTAATAAATAACTAGAATGATTATTGTTTGTATGAGACATATTTGATATGGTATAATTGTGATATGTGCAATGATGTACAGTTTGAGGGTTTGAGGGTCTGAGGGTTGGGGCAAAGACTAGAACCCTCAGACCCTTAAATTTTGAGGGTTTGAGGGTTCTAGTCTTTGCCTCTGTTTTTCAGCCCGTAAAAATGCTAAAAAATGCCACTTTTCGATCCTCAAACTGCTTTAAGGGTTTGAGGGTTTGAGGGTTCTACTAGACATGCCCTAACTCTGAAAGAAACTAGTCGGCGGAGATTCGATTAAACAAAAGGGGCCGCTGGGCCTGCCTCTGCCCTGCACTAGGCCGTGTCCTCACGTCCCGGTGCCCTATGCGTGCGCGTGCCGACCTGCTCGGCTCCACGGCAGTCAGGCTACAGACATTGCAGTGCACAGATCTGCACGCTCGTCTTACACAGTGTCGATGAGCAGTACATTTTTTAAAGTTTTATGGCGCCACCTACGTATTCTGCAGTACAGATGGAACTGGTAAATCCATGCAACTGGAGTACGGCGAGAGGGTGGAGGCTGGGGGGTTGATCTTCATCCTAGGTGGTGTTGGAGATACTCGCTGATTTAGTGGCTGTGGGAATAATTTCTCTGGTGATTCGACGCTGTTTTGCAATAGTAATTGGGAAGGTGTGAGGTTCATTTGTGCATGGAGCGGGAGGGCACAGTTGATTAGAGCATCTATTGGTATATGAAAAAAACAACTACCTTTTGCATCTTCGATGTCAAAAACACATCTTCAACAGATGGTGTAGATGCAAAAAAAAAAAATTACATCTCTGCCTTTCGAAGATGTAAGCTGCAACACCCCGCGGTGTAAATTTGCATCTCCACCATACGAGATGAAAAGACGCAACGACTCCCGTCTGTTCGCCTCCCGCCCGCCGCCGCCATGGCCGACGCCGATGACCCCGCCGCCTTCTCCGACCACACACGGTGCCCGACCCACCTCGCCATGCCCCTCGCGCCAACTTTGCCCAATGCGGCCGCCTCCGCCTCCATGTCGCCGCCGCCCTGGATTTACCCCACCCCGGCAGGTCGCCGTTGCGCCGGAGGCTGCAAAGAAGCTGTGGGCTGCCAAGCCTCACGGTGGAGGCGTGAAGCGGCCGGCAGCGCGGGCGCAATCGGGATGGAACTAACCTCGGCCGGCAAAAATCTCGAGGCCGGACGCGGCTACAGCGGGCGATTTGCAGCCGTCGCCGACCTTGGCGTCCTCCTCCGGCCACGGAGCTCCTTATCCACCTCCTCCGCTGCCGCCGCCGGCCACGGAGGAAGATGTGTCCACGCCGACGGCAACCGCATCCAACGTGTTCGATGATATGTCACAAATGTTAAAAAAAACCGGTTGTCGGTGTCAAAACCGGCGGATCTCGGGTAGGGGGTCCCGAACTGTGCGTCTAGGCGGATGGTAACAGGAAACGAGGGACACAATGTTTTTACCTGTGTTCAGCCCTCTCGATGGAGGTAATACCCACGCCCCGCTTGATTAATATTGATGATATGGGTAGTACAAGAGTAGATCTACCACGAGATCAATGAGGCTAAACCCTAGAAGCTAGCCTATGGTATGATTGTTGAGATGTAATGTTGTCCTACGGACTAAAGCCCTCCGGTTTATATAGACACCGGAGAGGCTAGGGTTACACAGTAGGTTACAATGGTAGGAGATCCACATATCCAGATCGCCAAGCTTGCCTTCCACGCCAAGTAAAGTACCTTCCGGACACGAGCCGGAGTCTTCAATCTTCTATCTTCGTAGTCTGGGAGTCCGGCGGATATTGATAGTCCGGCTGTCCGGATACCCCCTAGTCCAGGACTCCCTCAGTAGCCCCTGAACCAGTCTTCAATGACTATAAGTCCGGCGTGCATGATGTTCGGCATTGCAAGGTGGGTTCCTCCCTTGAGTAATCCGGAGAAGATAATGAACACCAGGATAGTGTTCGACTCTGCAAAATAAATTTCCACATTCCAAACGTAGAGAGAATAAAACACATATACTGATCCAATCTGCTGACGTATTTAGATGGCGTGACATCACACCGCAGCCAAGCCTTCGTTTTGAATTGTTTTATTATCTCCGCAAAGACGCTTAGCGGCGGTTTCTTGGCACGCCCCGTCAAGCGTAGATCGTGTTCCCTTTATTCCGGATTCTCATCAATACGCGCGTGGGTAACCCAACCGCTCCCATCGCCACGCCTCCTCTATCGAAGGGGAATCTCAAACGGTCACGGAGACGGCCCTTGGTATTTCTTCCCCCTTTACAAGAGGACCAAGGCCATCCTTGTCTTTCAATCTTGCATCGAATCTTTCCTCCGCCCCCAGTTCCAACACCAAGAGCTTCAGACTCGAGCGCCTGGATCTACAAAGAATGTCCGGCCCGACCTCCGTGGTGGTGGGTGCCCTCCTCCGCCACGGAGGAGGACATTTTGAAGTTGCGGAGGCCAAGCACCGCCCACGGTTTCGACAGTTACCGCCCTGTGGCAGGCCGTGCAGCCCTCGAGCCCGGCGAATACGCTCGTCTCAAGATCTCACCTCCGGCTGGGAATAGGCTTCCGACGGATCCTTTCGTGAGAGGGCTTCGTTCTACTACGGGCTGGACTTCCACGACTTGGCCCGAGTCCATCCTCCATATCTCCGCATTTATCATTGTCTGTGAAGCCTTCCTCCGCCATTCCCCACTTCGCCTGTGGCTGAAAACATTTAAGGTGGAGCCGAAGATGGTCGGGGGGCGCCAAGCGGAGTGCGGCGGGGCGACCATAAGCAGGAAGGTCGATGCCCCATGGCTCGAAGGTTCCTTCCAAGAGGAACAGGGACTGTGGCAGCAGGAGTGGTTTTACATCATCGCTCCTAGGGGCAAGAAGCAAAGCCGCCGCCGCTTTTCACTCGGGACCTCCACGATACCGATGTCGTGGGTCAACCAAGGGCTCAACTGGGGCCGCCCAAGGACGTGCCCGCACCGCAGGCCGGATTCGAGACCTCCAACAAGGGAGATTGATCTGGTCAAGGTAATGCAGTCATGCTAACTAGGCACCTCCTACCTCGCAAACGCCGCCCTCTCCGCTTATGGGAGTTCAATCCGAGGGACCTTGTATCCTCCAAAGATTTCATGGGTGCGACACCCTTGGAGATGTACGAGCTGTTCTTCGACCGCAGTGGCGGTCCGGATTCGCCGAGGATGCCGGACTAAGCCGCGATCGCCTGGATACTCGTAAATAGCTCAAAGCACGGACATTCTGCTTTTGTATGCCTTTCAAGAGATCGCCTCCTAACCCTTTGTTCTTTTACGTAAATGGGTGGCGAATCAAGGCCGATAAGGTGTCCGCCCTCCCCGAGACCGTGACCGGAGCCCGTGGCTGGTCGAATGTTGGAGGTTGCGCCCATAGAAGGGGGCGACGGGGAGATAAAGGAGCTAATAATTCGTCTAAAGGCGATCAAGAGGAGGGAACCAAGGATCCTCCTTCGAAGGAGAAGAGGACCGCCAAGATCCGGAGGTCCCAACCCCTAAGCGTGGAAGAAATCCCCACTGGTCCGGTCCGGAGAGAATCCGGACGCGCAATCATCGCCCAAGGACCAGCCTCCAACGAGCCGTGAGTATGAAAGAGAAAGTTTAATGAGGAAGTACCTTCGCTTATGCTTCAGAGGTAATCAAATATTTATATCGCAGCTCGGTCTGCAGCCATCTCGATGAGTTCGCCCTCGGGGATCTTTCTTCCGGAGATGATGGAGAGCGACACGCCTCCGCTGCCGCGCCCGCCAGATGAGGCAGAGCCCAAGTGTCGCCACGGAGGGCGCCCCGAGTCCGGATGGGCCAAAGAGTTCAACACCCACCAGAGTCCGCCGAGAATCAAGAGTTTGCTTGAGAGGGCATCCATTTCAAAAATCACCGTGTGTTAATGCGTATGGTGATTGAAGGATTTCGTCCGCTGAAAGCGGATTATGGAGGCCGCCATGAGCTTGTCAAGGGATTTGAGGTATGCGAAAATGGCGCACTTTTGTTTTTTAACAACAGTATATAAAAGATGCGCCTATATAGATAGTAGCCCATGAGACTCGGTAGGTTGTCAAGACGACAGCTGCATCGAGGATCAAAAATCTAAATGTCTCGTGTAATGAATACCGCTGCTTACGCATTGTGGCGGATAGTCCGGGGCCACCGATCGATCGCTTCTTGGCGAGTCGATAATCGGACATGGCGATGCCGACATCGCAGATTTGTCAATCAATGACTTTGACGAGTCGCAAGGTAAATAAATTCTCCGCAGCCGCTTTATTGAGTGGGTTAAAGCCCTCTTCTTATAAGTTATATGCTGTTTATATGCATAAAGGTTGCCGCCAGGAGAGACTTCGCCGAGCTTGCACAAGCTAAGGAACAAGCCCGAAGGAGTGATGCGGTGCCGTGAAGGCGGCCAAGAGTTGAAGGTCGAAAAGGTCGCGACCGCCAAGCAGGCGGAGGTGGCTGAATTGGCCAAGAGTTTAAAGGATGCTACCGATCGAAGCGAGGCTCTTGAAAAGGAGCGCCTATCGGAGCGGGAAGACCAAGAAGGCCACCACCGCCAAGGATGCCCGCTCGCAATGCGGGCTATGAAGGAGGAGCTGCGCCAAGCCGGGAAATCACGGCCGGCAAGCCGCTTTTATGCGCGCCGCCGTTTATGGATGCCAAGTATGCTAAATTTGAAAAGCAAAGGAGTTCGGAGGATCCTTACATGGACTTGGTCATGAGTGCCGACGCCGCTAAGCACTTCCGAGCCGGGGATCACGAGGTGGAAGAGTTATATTGACTCAATTCCACAGTCCGGATCGCTTCTTCGCGCTATCGGACAGTTGGCGAATGGGCCGAATGAATAGACCGTCCGGCTGGCTATGATCGACATCGTGGCCTATGTGTGGCCGAGAGGTCCAAGGCGACGAGCTACTTCGCCATCGCAGCGGCCTTGGGGCGGTGCCGCATATCAAGGAGATGAAGCGGTCGACCGCATCGAGGGCGCGGATGGCTCGCCCGTAAAGGCGCAGGTCCAAGATGGATGCCACCGCTGTTGCTGCCCGAGGTTCGATGGGAACCGCTTCCCCCAACATTATTTCGGGAAGTTATGCACGGTGCTCAGATAATAGAGTCGCAGTGTTCAAGAATGTAACGCTCAATTGAACGCATTAACTTGTTTATCAATGATTATAGTATGAATGCTTTTTATACTTGTGCTTCCAAGTAGTAATACTTCTCCTTGCGGCCGCTTAAGTATACTTATGTATAACCCGAAGATGCGCTTGCTTCAGCCCCTTGCACAAGGTGTCAGGTGTTCGCAAAATAGCTCTTTTTCACACTTTAATCCGACGCCTCGGTCCTGTTATAAGGAGGTGGTAGCGAGCTTAACGAGGCAATCCGGACTATAATGCTTTATCTCTTTCACTTAGCCAATGGAGCTCGAGGGTGGGGCTACGATATAGCCCCTAATGGCACCGCACATCTCCGGATTCGGGTGCGATGTGCTCGACCGAAGCGCCCTTCACAAAGCGGGAATTCTAAACATTCCGTAGTCGATCAAGTGGTGACTGACTCGTTATATCATGACAAATTGCTGCTTTCATCGAGGTGCTCGCCAAATTAACTGGGGCACAATTGCAGAGTTCTCCGGTGCCGCGTTAGCCGGGTGATACGGAACGAAGGCAGCAAAACACGGAGCCGCAAACCCAACATTTGACCAAAGACATGATTCGAGCTGATGCATATAGTGCCCAATCTTGAGACGCCAACACTCCCTAAGGTGTTCGGACTTTATGATAACGGGCAGAATTATGCCCTAAGCCCCTTGTGTCCGTGTATCGGCATTGTCTTCCGACGCGCCAATGCCAAAGCGTCCAGTTCGCCGGCTATAGGAAGAAGCCGAGGCGATTTAACAACAAGAGACAGAATAAAAGGTCTACGAGGGTCTTAATCAAAAGAATCCTTGCGACGGGTCCCTACCGCACGCCTCGCTACCAGGTCTCGATTGTGCCGTTATCCTCGACGGGTACGCACGTTGTTCATCTCAGAGGAAAGAGAGGAACATTTTAAAAACAGTTCGTGCAAAAATAATGCAAAAGAATAAGCGTGAATAATTAAAGCTAGGTTTATATGAAACCGATGTTAGTTGTGCGCGCAGCCCCTTGTGAAAGGGCATGCGGCTAGGGAGTCCCTAGCCTGCTGAGTCCGGATTCGTCTATCCGAGTCCGGGGTCTTTAATTGACCCTCGCACTGAAATGGTGCCATGTGGATCGGGCATCTTAAGTGTAAGAGACGCGTAATGCGGTATGGCGTTGAAGCGGACAAAAGCCGTTCGTCCCAATAGTGCTTGATGTTCACTTTTAAATGGGACGATATGGAAAATTAACTTTTCTCGTCGAAAATTGTTCGGTGATCCGAACACGACTTCGAGTAATATCGAGCCCGTGCACTTGGCGTAAGGGCCTCGCGAACTCCTTTGAAGGAAGTGCGATCGTGTCGAATTTTGGTAGGGTCTATCCCCATCCGACGGATTGTGTTTGAATATAGCAGGTTTAAGTCACCGCCTCCGCCCATTAGGACGCTTGTGAATTGTAGTCCGCCTATTATCGGATTCAATATCATGGAGTCCGCCCCGCGGTTCAACACTTTTGGAATAATCCCGTGGTCGAAAGTGATTGGTTTTGATATCCAATCTCTATGGCTTGTTGGGCGGACCGCGCGGCTCTTTTTAGAAAGTGCCGCCTGTTTTTCCGTGTCCTCACATGAAGTGAGTTTATCGCTTTGACCCCTTGTGGGAAAGTCTTTTGTTTTCCTATGCCTCGCCGTCAAGGGGTTTATCTTCTTCGCTGACGCGCCGAGCCCCTTGTGTTTGGCGCTTAGTCGGCGGACTGTTTGAAAACCCAACAATCCTCGTGGGTGTGATTTATGGCCTTCCGGGTGCTGTGGATTTGACATATCCGACCCAAGATTTTATGTGTTAGATAGTTCGTCATTGTCATCCTTGAGGGGCTGAGCTTTGCTATTTGGCCGTGAGCTTTTAAATCCGGCGCTGACCGCCGTGCTTTTGGGCTTTTCTCTTTATTCCGCGCCGCTTTTTTCATACCGTGATTTCCCATTTCCATCTCTTATTTCGATGTACTTGGGTCACTGGTGTCGATCTTGCCACCAAAGAATCCTCTCCCGCATGTAAGCGGGTCATGAGGCTTGTTAATGTGGTCATTGTCCTCGGTTTCTCTTGACCGAGGTGTCTGCGAGTCATTCGTCTCGGACATTGTGCTTAAAAGCTGCTAAGGCTTCGGCGTCCGGACAATGACTATTTGGTTCTTTTTGGTGAGGAACCTGCTCTGCACTTCCGCACCGACTCTCCGGGCTGTTGAGTTATGTGACTTAGGTCATCTCAGATCCGGAGGCCGGACATAAGTCCCTTGAAAATTTGCTCTAAACGCTTCTCGAGCTCTTCCCAACTTCCAACAAGTTTTTCGGGAGGCTTTTGAGCCAATGACGGGCCGCCCTTTGAGCTTGAGGGTAGATATTTTATGGCGTGAGATCGCCTCCTCCGCCATATGTATATGCAGATATAGTCTTCTATCCGCACTCTGTGGTCTGTTGTTCCATCGTAGGCTTCTATGTTTATGGGTTTAAACCCCGCTGGGAATTCATGTTCCAAAGACCTCGTCGTGAAGCATAATGGGTGTGCGCGCCTCTATACTTGTGTGTGCCGCTATCGCCGACGCTTGATACGCCCTTTTGCTTATTGGGGATGTCTTTTGGGTCCAGATGGACTGGCCGCCATTGGACGGTGGGGGCTTTATGGCCTCCTCGTCGATTCGGGAGCAGCTTACGCTTGGTAGCTCTTCGATTGGTGGCTGTTGCCGTGCTTGTTCAAGGGTTTTGAGCACCTTGCTCCATCTTATCCGGAGCGCGCCTTCCGCTATGTTGAGCTTCCGTTTTTCCTTCTTCATGCTTATTGCTGTAGCGATGAGGCTGCGTTTGCAAAGATCTTGTTCGACGGGCTCCTCGAGTTCGTCGTCATTGGGGCTTGTTTCGTCTTCGGAGGGAGGTACACAGCCAGATCCTCAACCTTTTCTTCCGCCGCCTTTCGTGAGGGCTTGCTTCTATATCCTCCTTTGCCGAGTCTTGCCGAGGGGTTTGTCTTCGGCATTCTCCGGTGTTATTATCTCCGTGCGGATTCTTCATTCCTGTTGTGGCGGATTTAGAGCGGCGCCACCGACGCCGCGTTTGGGTTGCTTCTTTAGAGAATCTTCCTCCGCCGCTTTCTCGCCATCCCTTCTTTGGGGTATCCACCATGTAGACGTCGTGATGACGAGGTGGCCTTCCAGCCCCGTGGGCGCTGGTCTCTGTTCGCCTCCCAGCATCATCGCCCATAGCGCCGATGTCATCGAGTCGTAGTCTAGCATGTCGGTTAGATCTTTGACAGTGGCTACAAAGTGGGTGGTGGGTGGGCTCTCAATTTCTTCGCTATCCGAACTCCAACCGCCCCGCCATAGCTCCGCCAGATTCTCCGATAGCGAGAGATGCTTCAGAGATTCAGGATATCGCCAAAAGGCGAGTGTTGAAAGATTTCCGCGGCGGTGAATTCCACAACCGCGCCTAATCTCGCTTAATTGGCGGGGCGCGGGAGGCTCGGAGTCCGGCGAGGAGTCCGACGCCGGATCACGAAGTTCGCAGGGACAAGATTGGTATTCGCCCATCGCCAGATGCCGGCCCCCTGTGGCGCGCTTCATCCACCGCCCTTGTCATGGGCGATCGATTCGCTAATAGCCGAGCGGTTCGAAAGGCCACCAAAGCACCGTCCGCGGCAGAGCTAGATCATGCCCATCGCTGCAAAGGGCGCGGCTTTGGTCAGGCTCGAGTCCGTCAAGATCAAGTCTCCGCGTCATCGGCCGTGAAGTTTAGGCTTCCGAATCGGACTCGACGGCGGGCGAAGCTTCGATCTGCTCGGATGGCCAAGAGAATTGCCCGCAGCAGCAAAGCCGCCGAATATGAAGATCTGTCCGGGAGAAAAGTCTCACCACAGGACAGCGCTGATGGTCGAAGATGCCATCGAGCCTATCGGTGACGCGACGCAGGAACTCTCAATGAAAGCACCAATGTCGGTGTCAAACCGCGGATCTCGGTAGGGGGTCCCGAATCAAGCGCCTAGGCGGATGGTAACAGAAACGAGGGACACAATGTTTTTACCTGTGTTCAGGCCCTCTCGATGGAGGTAATACCCTACGTCCTGCTTGATTAATATTGATGATATGGGTAGTACAAGAGTAGATCTACCACGAGATCAATGAGGCTAAACCCTGGAAGCTAGCCTATGGTATGATTGTTGAGATGTAATGTTGTCCTACGGACTAAAGCCCTCCGGTTTATATAGACACCGGAGAGGCTAGGGTTACACAGAGTCGGTTACAATGGTAGGAGATCCACATATCCGTATCGCCAAGCATGCCTTCCACGCCAAGTAAAGTACCTTCCGGACACGAGCCGGAGTCTTCAATCTTCTATCTTCGTAGTCTGGGAGTCCGGCGGATATTGATAGTCCGGCTGTCCGGATATCCCCTAGTCCAGGACTCCCTCACCGGTGCATCTTTTTGTTGTTTCAATTGTCGATTCCAATATAATGTGAAGTTGATTGCGTGTACGTCCATTTGTAGTCTGGATGATGAAGCTTTCATGCACGCGACAAATGTGACAAATGATGATTATTCACATTAGTATGCATCGCAAGAGTATGAAACTCCACAATATGATGATGACAATCTCGAGATGGATGATGAGGGCTTTGTTATGAAGGGAAGAACAACAAATTATACCAAAGCCGAAGATGTATTTATTTGCATCGCATGGATGAAAGTCTCTCAAGATGCAACCATTGGGACCGACAATCCACCAATGATGGGGTCACCTACTACTGGTGGGGTTAAGGACCTGACATCTAAGGTCCACCTGGGGTCCCACACCATCATTGGTAGGTCCCTGGACCATAGATGCATTCGGATGCGCATGACAAGAAATCCACTCGGATCCATCGACGACACTTGGATGTCTTCCCTCCAGTCTGCCTAGCGCCACCACCACTCGAAAAAAGAAGGCGCAAGGGCGACGTTGGGAGGTGCAACGGTCGAGTAGTCTTAAGTCGGACTTTAAGCATAGTCATGGCTACCGTTACCTGTAACTGCCGTAGTTATAGCCATTAAGCCACCCTTGTAACGTGGGAGTAAAGAGGACGCGATGCACTTTATATAAGTCGCCCCCTCCTCCTTGGCAGGGGTTCAACATTCCTTGTAATCACACACCCAAGAGAAAACAAGCCTTAGGGCACGAGACGTAGGGATGTTACCTCCTCCGAGAGGGGCCTGAACCCATAAAAAACGAGTGCTACACCTATGCCATAGCTAGGCTCTGCCCCTCTTTCGTACCCCTAGTACTCATTGTTAGGATCGTAACCCCGACAGCCAACACTTATTGGCAACACATTAAGGATTACTTCGATGCGCGCAACACTAGCGGCCACTATCGCTCAAGTGGCTCCCTTCATCAACGTTGGGGCACCATCAACGCCAAATGTCAAAAGTAAGCGGGTTTCTTGGCAAATATTGATCACATGAACCCGAGTGGTTGCGTTGATAGTGACTTGGTAATAACCGTTTGTTCTTCCATGCTTTCTCTACTTTCTGCAATTGTTGAAATGTTGACTAGTTTGATGATGACATGTTGGGTGCTTTTTTTGGTAGAAAATGATTCACAAGGTTTATTTCGAGATAGGAACAACAAAAGAGAGAAGAGGAAGAAGAAAGGAAGATATTTCACTTTTCATCATTGCTACAAAGAGATCAAGGATGAGAAGTTTTCAATGCTTCAAAGAAGAAAAGTGTGGTGGTGGAGGATGAAGAAGATGTCCTCGGTGATAAGAGAAGGAGCCCAACTCCTCACTCGGCAACAAAATCATATATGCCTGATGGAACTAAGAAAGTCAAGGGAACCAAGGCCGGAGATGATGATCTCAAGGAAGGATCTGATGCCATCGTCATGGCGAGGAAAGAATATGCGGAAGAAAAAATTATTGAAGCTCAAATAAATTGAGGAGAGGAGTGAAGCCGAGTGACGGAGGGAGGCGGACGAGGAGAGAAAGGTTGAGCTTGACGAGAGAAAAGTGGCGGCCGACGAGATGAAGATGGTTGAGGAGAAGGCATTCAAGTTTATGTTCATGGACACATCTACTCTTGATGCCAAGGAAAAGGCGTATGTCGAACTTTGTCGCGATGAAATGCTCATGAAGAAGCAAATGCTCATGAGAAGCATGATGGGATGAGGAATGGGAGATCCCATGCAAGGAATGGGAGGTGCCATGGGAGGAGGAATGGGAGGTGGAATGGGAGGGTACATGAACATGATGGGTGGTGCCATGAATTGTGCATTTGGTGGAAACATGGAAGGTGGCTTTGGTGGCAACATGAGCAGCATGAGAGGTGACTTCGGCGTCGAAATGATGAGTGGCATGGGAGGTGGCTTTGGCAGCAACATGATGAGTGGCATGGGAGGTGGATTTGGCGACAACATGATGGGTGGCATGGGAGGTGGGTTCGGTGGCAACATGAGCGACATGGAGGTGGCAATGAAGGTGCTTTCGGTGGAGTTCGTGACAACGAGTCTTCAATGCAAGAAAACATTGACAAAGAAGCCATTGATGTGTTGGAAATATGCCCTAGAGGCAATAATAAAAGGTTATTATTATATTTCCTTATTCATGATAATTGTCTTTATTCATGCTATAACTGTATTATCCGGAAATCGTAATACACGTGTGAATACATAGACCATAATATGTCCCTAGTAAGCCTCTAGTTGACTAGCTTGTTGATCAACAGATAGTCATAGTTTCCTGACTATGGACATCAGATGTCGTTGATAACGGGATCACATCATTAGGAGAATGATGTGATGGACAAGACCCAATCCTAAGCATAGCATAAGATCATGTAGTTCGTTTGCTAGAGCTTTTCCAATGTCAAGTATCCTTTCCTTAGACCATGAGATCGTGTAACTCCCGGATACCGTAGGAGTGCTTTGGGTGTACCAAACGTCACAATGTAACCGGGTGACTATAAAGGTGCACTACGGTATCTCCGAAAGTGTCTGGGTTGACACGGATCGAGATCGGATTCGCTACTCCATATGACGGAGAGGTATCTCTGGGCCCACTCGGTAATGCATCATCATAATGAGCTCAAAGTTACCAAGTGTTTGGTCACGGGATCCTGCATTACGGTATGAGTAAAGTGACTTGCCGGTAATGAGACTGAACGAGGTATTGGGATACCGATGATCGAGTCTCGGGCAAGTAACGTACCGATTGACAAAGGGAATTGTATACGGGGTTGTTCGAATCCTCGACATCGTGGTTCATCCGATGACATATTCGAGGAGCATGTGGGAGCCAACATGGGTATCCAGATCCCGCTGTTGGTAATTGACCGGAGAACCGTCTCGGTCATGTCTGCGTGTCTCCCGAACCCGTAGGGTCTACACACTTAAGGTTCGGTGACGCTAGGGTTATTAGGAAGACTTGTATGTGATTACCGAATGTTGTTCGGAGTCCCAGATGAGATCCCGGACATCACGAGGAGTTCCGGAATAGTCCGGAGGTGAAGATTTATATATAGGAAGTGCTGTTTCGGCCATCGGGAAAGTTTCGGGGTCACCCAGTATTGTACCGGGACTACCGGATGTGTCCCGGGGGTCCACCGGGTGGGGCCACCCATCCCGGAGGGCCCCATGGGCTGAAGTGGGGAGGGGAACCAGCCCATAGTGGGCTGGTGCGCCCCCCTTGGCCCACCCCCTGCGCCTAGGGTTGAAACCCTAGGGTGGGGGTGGGGCGCCCCACTTGCCTTGGGTTGCACTCCACCCCTTGTCCGCCCGGGAGATCAGATCTCCAGGGGCCGGCGCCCCCCTTGGGGGCCTATATAAAGGGAGGGGAGGGGAGGGGCAGCCTCACCCCTGACTCTTGGCGCCTCCCTCCCCCTGCTACACCTCTTCCTCCTCCCGCGGTTGCTTGGCGAAGCCCTGCCAGAGTACTGCTTCTCCACCACCACCACGCCGTCGTGCTGCTGCTAGAGTCTTCTTCATCAACCTCTCCTCCCCCCTTGTTGGATCAAGAAGGAGGAGACGTCATCCGCTCCGTTCGTGTGTTGAACACGGAGGTGCTATCCGTTCAGCACTTGGTCATTGGTGATTTGGATCACGGCGAGTACGACTCCATCTTCCCCGTTCTCTTGAACGCTTCCGCTCTCGATCTACAAGGGTATGTAGATGCACTCCTATCACTCGTTGCTTAGATGAACTCATAGATGGATCTTGGTGAAACCGTAGGAAAATTTTTAATTTTCTGCAACGTTCCCCAACAGTGGCATCATGAGCTAGGTCTATGCGTAGTTCTCTATTGCACGAGTAGAACACAATTTTGGTGTGGGCGTAGATGTTGTCAACTCTCTTGCCGCTACTAGTCTTATTTTTCTTCAGCGGTATTGTGGGATGAAGCGGCCTAGACCGACCTTACACGTACGCTTACGTGAGACAGGTTCCACCGATCGACATGCACTAGTTGCATAAGGTGGCTAGCGGTGTCTGCTCTCCCACTTTAGTTGGAGCGGATTCGACGAAAAGGGTCCTTATGAAGGGTAAATAGAAGTTGACAAATCACGCCAGTGGCTTTAACGTAGGTAAGAAAATGTTCTTGCTAGATCACCTATAGAAGCCACGTAAAAACTTGCAACAACAATTAGAGGACGCCTAACTTGTTTTTGCAAAGAAGTGTCTTGTGATGTGATATGGCCAAAAGTTGTGATGAATGATGAATGATATATTGTGATGTATGAGATCATGTTCTTGTAATAGGAATCACGACTTGCATGTCAATGAGTATGACAACCGGCAGGAGCCATAGGAGTTGTCTTTATTTTTGTATGACCTGCGTGTCATTGAAGAACGCCATGTAAATTACTTTACTTTATTGCTAAACGCTGCTAGCCATAGAAGTAGAAGTAGTCGTTGGCGTGACAACTTCATGAAGACACGATGATGGAGATCATGATGATGGAGATCATGGTGTCATGCCGGTGACAAAAATGATCATGGAGCCCCGAAGATGGAGATCAAAGGAGCTATATGATATTGGCCATATCATGTCACTACTATATAATTGCATGTGATGTTTATTATGTTTATGCATCTTGTTTACTTAGAACGACGGTAGTAAATAAGATGATCCCTTACAACAATTTCAAGAAGTGTTCTCCCCTAACTGTGCGCCGTTGCTAAAGTTCGTCGTTTCGAAGCACCACGTGATGATCGGGTGTGATAGATTATTACGTTCACATACAACGGGTGTAAGACAGTTTTACACATGCAAAAACACTTAGAGTTAACTTGACGAGCCTAGTATGTACGCATACATGGCCTCGAACACGAGACCGAAAGGTCGAACATGAGTCGTATGGAAGATACGATCAACATGGAGATGTTCACCGATGATGACTAGTCCGTCTCACGTGATGATCGGACACGGCCTAGTCGACTCGGATCGTGTAACACTTAGATGACTAGAGGGATGTCTAATCTGAGTGGGAGTTCATTAAATAATTTGATTAGATGAACTTAATTATCATGAACTTAGTCTAAAACCTTTGCAAATATGTCTTTTAGATCAAATGGCCAATGCTCATGTCAACATGAACTTCAACGCGTTCCTAGAGAAAACCAAGCTGAAAGATGATGGCAGCAACTATACGGACTTGGGTCCGGAACCTGAGGATCATCCTCATAGCTGCCAAGAAATCATATGTCCTAGATGGACCGCTAGGTGAAGCACCCATCCCAGAGAACCAAGACGTTATGAACGCTTGGCAGTCACGTGCTGATGATTACTCCCTCGTTCAGTGCGACATGCTTTACAGGTTAGAACCGGGGCTCCAAAAGCGTTTTGAGCAACACGGAGCATATGAGATGTTCGAGGAGCTGAAAATGGTTTTTCAAGATCATGCTCGGGTCGAGAGATATGAAGTCTCCGACAAGTTCTACAGTTGTAAGATGGAGGAAAATAGTTCTATCAGTGAGCACATACTCAAAATGTCTCAGGTTGCTGGCCGCCTCGTCCCAAATGGACATTAACCTCCCGGACGAGGCGGTGATTGACAGAATCCTTCAGTCGCTCCCACCGAGCTATAAGAGCTTTGTGATGAACTACAATATGCAGGGGATGGTGAAAACTATTCCTGAAGTATTTTCAATGCTGAAGTCGGCAGAGGTAGAAATCAAGAAAGAACATCAAGTGTCGGCACTCCTATGTCCTCCAGCGTTCCCTTTTTGTCTCTCGTTGTGAGCGGGTATTAAACTTTCTCGGAATGGACCGAGTTTTGCCAAGCGGCCTTTGTGTAGCACCGGTAGACCGCCTGTCAAGTTTCGTGCCATTTGGAGGTCGTTTGATACTCCAACGGTTAACCGGGTAACCGCAAAGGCCTCTTTTGTGTGCAGCCCAACACCC
This sequence comes from Aegilops speltoides, assembly GCA_021437245.1. Taxonomy (NCBI): domain Eukaryota; kingdom Viridiplantae; phylum Streptophyta; class Magnoliopsida; order Poales; family Poaceae; genus Aegilops; species Aegilops speltoides. The sequence continues at coordinate 85,478,535 of CM038145.1, read as the reverse complement.
CTTCCAAAGTGGCCCAAAACCCAGCAAACTCCCCTCCATGCTCTCGGTCGTTCGATCACGATCGCGTGGCTGAAAACCGCTCCTCATTTGGACTCTCCTAGCTCCCTCTACCTTTAAATATGTGGCCTCCCAAATTCCCTTGCCCAAACCCTAGCCCGCTCCCCTCATACACGGACATGTCCACTCCGGCCGGACATGTCCATCTTCCACCTCACTCCGACCAATCCGGAGCCGCCACGTCATCACCACCGCCTCCCCAACCAATCTGGAGCCGCCACCTCACCTCCCCCGCGCCCACTTTGCCGCGGGGCCCATCCCGCCGCCGCCGCTCTGCCCGCTCGACCAGCGCCCGCCCGCCATGAAGTTCGCCCACCGCGCGCGTCTCCGCCTCGCCACCGGGCGCAGCGCGCCGCTTGACCGCCTTCTCTAACCTCGCCGCCGCCTCGCTTCGGGCACCCCGCCATCAGTGGCCGGCGCCGCCGCGCTGCCTCCGCCTCCTGCCCCAAGGCTGGCCCCTCGCCGGCCCTTCACTACCTCGCCGAGCTCCTCCGGGATCCGCCGCCCCCTCCCACGCCGAGGCGCCGCTGCCCGCCGAGTCGCCCGCCCGGCGCAGCAGCGTCGCCGGCCAGCCTGCCAAGGCCTCGCCGCCCGAAAGCCGCCCGCCCTCGGTGCTCGGATCCGGCCGGGATCCGCCGGATCCGGCGTCCCCAAGCCTCCCCGGGCCCTCCTTCGTCATCTCCGGCGACGAACTCCGGCGAGATCCCGGCGCCGTGGATATTTTCCCCGAGGTCCAAAACTACTAAGTCCTCAGGATTTTTGCATAATCATGCCATGTTCATCGCATTGTATCTCTACATCCGTAGCTCCGTTTCGTGCGTATAATATGTCAAATTGTTCGCCACGACGAGTACTTCATTTCATTCCATTGCATCATTTTCATTTGAGCTCATCTTGATGCCCGAAATGCTGTTGGAAGAGTGCATGTTGATGTTAATCTGCTGAAACTGTTATAACTTGCTCATTTATCATTTTTGCCATGATTGATGTGTGCATCCTATGAGGTTGATCTCTTCATGTGTTTTGATCTATGCTATGCCATATTTCCAGGGGTGCCAACCATGTATTTTTGTGAGTTGTGTGCTGAGTGTATCAAGCTTGCTAAGTAGGGTAGTTGTTGTTGCTGTTTTCCTGACACATTCGGTTATATTTTGTTGCTATGTTAACATGTTGCTACTAATCATTCTATGCATAATCTGGAGATGCTCTATAAACATGTTTTGATCTACATGTCTTGCTCTATCCATTCATGCCACTGGTTGCAATTATAGCCAGCTGGAACATGTTGTAATCTTGCTCTAAAGTTGCTTCATAATGTTGCTGTCAACCTGCTAACATGAAGTTCAATGTTTCCATGATTGTTTCCTAGTGATCCATGTACCCTATGAACTTGTTCTTGCCATGCTTAGCTTAATAAACATGCCTTCTTACTGTTGGTTGCCTTGCCATGCCATGTATTGCTCTGTGGTGAGTGGTTCAAGCTCACCAACATGCCTACTTATTGTTGTTCCTGCCATGTATGAATCTGTAACATAACTTTCCATGTTTACATGGGTGCCATCATATTTTCTGTGCCTTTTTGGCTTATGGTCAGTAAGGGACTTTTGATCTATGCCATTAGTAGATTCCTACCATGCCTTTGTTTGCCATGATAAGTTCCTGTAACATGTTGTTTGATAGCTCTAAACATTGCAACCTGATGTTATTTTCTCGCCAAGTCTAAACTGTTATTATTTGCAATCTTACCATGTGTGTTTGAGCATGTTCTAGTGATTTCTGGAGATAGCTCAGTGTTCATGTTTTGTTATGCTTTACCTGTACTTCATGCCCATGCCTTTTGTTAATACGTTGGGGTGCTGTAGCATATTGTTTTTATGCTTGTAATATGCCTAGTTGCTGTTTTGGATGATTGTTGCTATGACTTGTATAGTGAGTGTGTGTTGAACCGCTGTCCGCTTTTGAGAGTGCTCTATATGAAACTTGCTTGATTTTGCATGTATCTTCATATTACCATGTTGCATCCATGTTTTGAGGTGTTTGCTTGATGTTTGTATGCATTTTGCATCAATGCCATGTTTAACTTGTTTTGCTCATATCTTCTAGACCGTAGCTCCAAATCTAATGAACTTTATATGTAACTTGACTAGAATTTCATGTAGATCCTCTTGGTGCTATTTAACTTGCTGTTAAACAACTTCAACTTAATGTTTATTCAGTTCTGGACCAATTTCGAAATTTGCATATGAGGACTTACCGGAATTGTTATATGTTGTTCCCGGCCTCATTTAAACTTGCCTTGATGTGTTGTTCTTGTTTGCATCATCTCTTGCCATGAGTAGCTTCATGTAGCTTTGCCATGCATCATGCTTTATGTGCATCATGTCTTGTTCATGTGTGGTGTGTTTACCATGTTGTGTGCTTCTTCTCGATAGTTCCCGTTTCGTTGCGATCGTGAGGATTCGCTCGCTCACGTGTGGTTCGCCTTCGTGGCTTCATCTTCTTCATGGACTCGTTCTTCTTCCTTGCGGGATTTCAGGCAAGATGACCACTACCATGGGTCTCATTACTATCATTGCCATGCTAGTTGCTTCGTTCTATCGCTATGCTGCGTTACCTATCTTTTGCTCTTCAAGCCTCCCAAATTGCCATGAACCTCTAACCTTTGACACCATTCCTAGCAAACCATTGTTTGGCTATGTTACCGCTTTGCTCAGCCCCTCTTATAGCGTTGCTAGTTGCAGGTGAAGTTGAAGATTTCTTCATGGTGGACAGGGTTATGTTGGGATATCACAATATCTCTTATATTATTAATGTATCTATATATTTGGTAAAGGGTGGAAGGCTCGGCCTTATGCCTGGTGTTTTGTTCCACTCTTGCCGCCTAGTTTCCGTCATACCGTGTTATGTTCCCGGATTTTATGCTCCTAACGCGGTCGGGTGATTTATGGGACCCCCCTGACAGTTCGCTTTGAATAAAACTTGTCCAGCAAGGCCCAACCTTGGTTTTACAATTTGCCTCACCACCACCTACATTTCCCTTGGGAGTAATTAACCCAAGGGTCATCTTTATTTTAGCCCCCCCGGGCCAGTGCTTGTCTAAGTGTTGGTCCGAAACGAGCAACCTGCGGGGCCACCTCGGGGCAACTCGACGTCTGGTTTTACTCGTAGCTTGACTTATCCGGTGTTGCCCTGAGAACGAGATATGTGCAGCTCCTATCGGGATTGTCGGCGCATCGTGCGGCTTTGCTGGTCTTGTTTTACCATTGTCGAAATGTCTTGTAAACCGGGATTCCGAGACTGATCGGGTCTTCCTGGGAGAAGGTCTATTCCTTCGTTGATCGCGAGAGCTTGTCATGGGCTAAGTTGGGACACCCCTGCAGGGTATAAACTTTCGAGAGCCGTGCCCGCGGTTATGTGGCAGATGGGAATTTGTTAATGTCCGGTTGTAGATAACTTGACACCAGATCCGATTTAAAATGCATCAACCGCGTGTGTAGCCGTGATGGTCTCTTCTCGGCGGAGTCCGGGAAGTGAACACGGTTTCTGGGTTATGTTTGACGTAAGTAGGTGTTCAGGATCACCTCTTGATCATTGCTAGCTTCTCGACCGTTCCTTTTGCTCCTCTTCTCGCTCTTATTTGCGTATGTTAGCCACCATATCATGCTTAGTCGCTGCTGCAACCACACCACTTTACCCCTTCCTTTCCTATTAAGCTTTGCTAGTCTTGATACCCATGGTAATGGGATTGCTGAGTCCTCGTGGCTCACAGATTACTACAACAACAGTTGCAGGTATAGGTTTTCCGATGATCATGACGCGAGAGCGATGCTTGCTTGCGTTGATTTCTTCTTCTGCTTCTTCTTCGATCAGGGGATAGGTTCCAGGTCGGCAGCCTGGGCTAGCAGGTGGTGGATATTGTTTGAGTTTCGCTTATGATTCATCCGTAGTCGGATGCTGTTCTTGTATGTGGTATTGTTGTATTCGTGTGGCATTGTATGCCTTTTGTATGTATCCCCATCTATTGTGTAATGTTGATGTAATGATATCCACCTTGCAAAAGCGTTTCAATATGCGGGTCTATCCTTGGTGGGACCTTCGAGTTCCTTTTGGATAGGGTCGCATATTGGGCGTGACATTTGTACACCAAACTTTCTTTGGCTACTTGTTCTTGTTCTTGAAGCTCGTCAATTTCTATGGCACGAAACTTATAGGGCGGGAAGTAGGTTCCATTAACTTCAGAAAAATCAAGTATGGCTGTCTTGCTATAACTTCCGTGCCCTTTCTCACAAATATTTGCCTCTTTGGATTTGATGGATTCGGAATGTACACTACTTGATTCGGCTCTTTCAACGGAAGCACTTTTAGTTTCCGAATCATCATTCTTTTCACCGGTTATATCAAATGGCAAGGCTTCTTTTCTTTGAGCTAATTCCCTATCAATTCTCTCTTGGAGAAGTACTTGCACCCTATCGCGCAAAGCTTTAACTCCCCTATCAATTTCAGCCTGCTCTAGATTAGTTTGCCCCCCAATGCTTTTAGGATCTTTCGGTAATGAAGTGTTAGTGTTGCCGAAATTTTGCAATTGTGTAGGGGGTGTATAATATGCTACGGTACTAGGTGGAGGTGTATGCACTGTTTTATAACCATATGCTCTCTCACCAATACTATCAATTGATGAAGTTTCATCTTCCTACAAAACTCTAGCCTTTATTGCAGCATAATCAGGAAATAGCCCCTTTTCATATTATTCAAGGCAAAGAGCACTAATTCTCTTGTTTTGTGCCAAGCTCTTTTTTAATTGCAGCCACAACCGCTTCTGGAAGGGATTGCTCTGCAATACGTTCAGATTTTTTCGGCAATGATTCATGAGTGTTGCCGAAATTTTTGAATTGCATAGAGTATGCATTATATGCTACAGTATTTGATGACGGCACATGTGTTCCTATAAAATTTTCACTTATTCAGCTATGACCATGAAGATACGGGGCCGAATTATGTACATCTACAGTTGCATACGGTGCTGAAAAGTTACTAACATGAGGTGTATCATATGATGGTTGAGAGTAACTGGCCGAATAGCTAGTCGTAGCATGGCCAATTCTCCCATCCATCAGCAAGGTTGGATTCACGTATTGCAAATTAGTTGCCGATGAATAAAAAGGTGAAACACTTTCTTGTATGCTATTGGAAATTTTAACATGAGGTGTTCAGATTGATTAACCAAATCCATCATGTTGTTCATCGGCATATGGATTTTTGGGGTTGCCGATGCATGAGAGTTTGGATACATATGTTCTACGTTGCTAAAATCATTAGAATTTGAAGCATGAAGATTGTTTTGTATCGGCCCTTTGCACATAATTAGATGCATGATTGATAAAACTAGGGTTAGCCGATACATTATGCTCATTAGGTGATCCAGCAACAACATATGGATTATTTGCATCTACAAAGGGGAATTGGGTATTCATATTACCTTTGTAGATTGCAGCAACTTGATGACGATCTCTTCATAGCAAGAAGGACGGCAAGGGGATAGGTCAATAAAACCACCAAGTTCAAGAAGGGCAAGGGAAAGAAGAACTTCAAGAAGGACGGCAAGGATGTTGCCGCTACCGTAAGCCGATTGCCGAAGAAGTCAAAGAATGGACCCAAGCCCGAGACCGAGTGCTTTTATTGCAAAGGAAGGGTCATTGAAGCGGAACTGCCCCAAATACTTAGCGGACAAGAAGGCCGCAACACTAAAGGTATATTTGATATACATGTAATTGATGTGTACCTTACCAAGACTCGTAGTAACTCCCGGTATTTGATACCGTGCCGTTGCTCATATTTGTAAGTCACAGCAGAGCTGCGGAATAAGCGGAGATCATGGCGAAGGACGAGGTGACGATGCGCGTCGGGAATGGTTCCAAGGTCGATGTGATCGCCGTCAGCAGGCTACCTCTACATTTACCTACGGGATTAGTTTTAAACCTTAATAATTGTTATTTAGTGCCAAGTTTGAGCATGAAAATTGTTTCTGGATCTCGTTTGATACGAGATGGCTACTCATTTAAATCTAAGAATAATGGTTGTTATATTTATATGAGAGATATGTTTTATGGTCATGCCCCAATGGTCAATGGTTTGTTCTCAATGAATCTCAAGCGTACTATTACACATATTCATAGTGTGAATAGCAAAAGATGTAAAGTTGATAACGATAGTCCCACATACTTGTGGCACTGCCGCCTTGGTCACATTGGTGTCAAGCGCATGAAGAAGCTCCATGCTGATGGACTTTTAGAGTCTCTCGATTATGAATCATTTGACACATGCGAACCATGCCTCATGGGCAAAATGACCAAGACTCCGTTCTCCGGAACAATGGAGCGAGCAACCAACTTATTGGAAATCATACATACCGATTTGTGCGGTCCAATGAGCGTTGAGGCTCATGGAGGATATCGTTATGTTCTCACTCTCACTAATGACTTGAGTAGATATGAGTATGTCTACTTAACGAAACACAAGTCTGAGACCTTTGAAAAGTTCAAGGAATTTCAGAATGAGGTAGAGAATCAACGTGACCGAAAGATAAAGTTCCTACGATCAGATCGTGGAGGAGGATATTTAAGTCACGAATTTGGTACACACTTAAGGAAATGTGGAATCGTTTCACAGCTCACGCCGCCTGGAACACCTCAGCGTAACGGTGTGTCCGAACGTCGTAATCACACTCTATTGGATATGGTGCGGTCTATGATGTCTCTGACCGATTTATCGCTATCATTTTGGGGATACGCTCTAGAGACAACTACATTCACTTTAAATAGGGCACCGTCTAAATCCGTTGAGACGACAATCGTATGAATTATGGTTTGGGAAGAAACCTAAGATGTCGCTTCTAAAAGTTTGGGGATGCGATGCTTATGTCAAGAAACTTCAACCCGAAAAGCTCGAACCCAAGTCGGAAAATGTGTCTTCATAGGATACCCTAAGGAAACCATTGGGTATACCTTCTACTTAAGATCCGAGGGCAAGATCTTTGTTGCCAAGAACGGATCCTTTCTCGAAAAGAGTTTCTCTCGAAAGAAGTAAGTGGGAGGAAAGTAGAACTCGATGAAGTACGCCTCTTGAACAGAAAGTAGTGCAGCTCAGAAAATGTTCTGTGATGCCTACACCGATCGGAGAGGAAAATAATGATGATGATCAAGGTACTTGGATCAAGTTGTTACTAAACTTCAGAGGTCCACAAGGACACGCTCCGCACTGCAGTGGTACGGCAACCCCCGCCCACTACGAACCTTCTAACTATGAAGAAGCGATGGCGGGCCCAGATTCCAACAAATGGCTTGAAGCCATGCGATCCGAGATAGAATCCATGTATGAAAACAAAGCATGGACTTTGACTGACTTGCCCGATGATCGGCGAGCGATAGAAAACAAATGGATCTTTAAGAAGAAGACGGACGCGGATGGAAATGTTACCATCTATAAAGCTCGACTTGTCACTAAGGGTTATCGACAAGTTCAAGGGGTTGACTACGATGAGACATTCTCTCCCGTAGCGAAGCTGAAGTCCGTCCGAATCATGTTAGAAATTGCAGCATACTATGATTATGAGATATGGCAGATGGACGTCAAAACGGCATTCTTTAACGGACATCTTAAGTAAGAACTGTATATGATGCAGCCGGAAGGTTTTGTTGATCCTAAAGATGCTAACAAAGTATGCAAGCTCCAACGATCCATTTATGGGCTGGTGCAAGCATCTCGGAGTTGGAACATTCGCTTTGATGAGATGATCAAAGCGGAGAAGCCCACGTTTACAAGAAAGTGAGTGGGAGCTCTGTAGCATTTCTCATATTATATGTAGATGACATACTCTTGATGGGAAATGATATAGAACTTTTGGACAGCATTAAGGCCTACTTGAATAAGTGTTTTTCAATGAAGGACCTTGGAGAAGCTGCTTACATATTAGGCATCAAGATCTATAGGATAGATCGAGATGCCTCATAGGTCTTTCACAAAGCACATACCTTGATAAGATTTTGAAGAAGTTCAAAATGGATCAGTCAAGAAAGGGTTCTTGCCTCGTGTTGCAAGGTGTGAGATTGAGCTCACTTAATGCCCGACCACGGCAAAAGATAAAGAAGAGATGAGTGTCATCCCTATGCTTCACCATAGGATCTATTATGTATGCCATGCCGTGTACCAGACTGATGTAAATCTTGCCGTAAGTTTGGTAGGAAGGTACCAAAGTAATCCCGCAAGGAACACCGGACATGGTCAAGAATATCCTGAAGCACCGAAAAGGAAAAAGGACATGTTTCGTTTATGGAGGTGACGAAGAGCTCGTCAGAAGGATTACGCCGACGCTTAGCTTCGACACGATCTGATGACTCTAAGTCACAAACCGGATACGTGTATATGTTGAATGGTGGAGCAAAGGAGCTGGTGCAGCTACAAGCGAGCGTCGTGGCGGGATCTACATGTGAAGCGGAGTACATGGCAGCCTCTCGAGGCAAAGACATGAAGCAATTTGGGTGAAGGATTTCATCACCGACCTAGGAGTCATACCCAATGCGTCGGGGCCACTCAAACTCTTCTGTGATTTACATCGAGCTATTGCCCTTGCCAAGGAGCCTGTGTTTCACAAGAAGACCAGCACATCAAGCGCCATTTCAACTCCATCCGTAAATGTTCAAGATGGAGACATAGATATTTGCAAAGTACATACGGATCTGAATGTCGCAGATCCGTTGACTAAACCTCTCTCGCGAGCAAAACATGATCAACGCCAGAACTCTATGGGTGTTCGATTCATCACAATGTAACTAGATTATTGACTCTAGTGCAAGTGGGAGACTGTTGTAAATATGCCCTAGAGGCAATAATAAAAGGTTATTATTATATTTCCTTATTCATGATAATTGTATTTATTCATGCTATAATTGTAGTATCCGGAAATCGTAATACACGTGTCAATACATAGACCATAATATGTCCCTAGTAAGCCTCTAGTTGACTAGCTTGTTGATCAACAGATAGTCATGGTTTCCTGACTATGGACATCAGATGTCGTTGATAACGGGATCACATCATTAGGAGAATGATGTGATGGACAAGACCCAATCCTAAGCATAGCACAAGATCATGTAGTTCGTTTGCTAGAGCTTTTCCAATGTCAAGTATCTTTTCCTTAGACCATGAGATCGTGTAACTCCGGACACCGTAGGAGTGCTTTGGTGTACCAAACGTCACAACGTGAATCGGGTGACTATAAAGGTGCACTACAGTATCTCCGAAAGTGTCTCATTGGGTTGACACGGATCGAGATCGGATTTGTCACTCCATATGACGGAGAGGTATCTCGGGTCCACTCGGTAATGCATCATCATAATGAGCTCAAAGTGACCAAGTGTTTGGTCACGGATCATGCATTACAAGATGAGTAAAGTGACTTGCCGGTAACAAGACTGAACAAGGTATTGGGATACCGACGATCGAGTCTCGGGCAAGTAACGTACCGATTGACAAAGGGAATTGTATGCAGGGTTGATCGAATCCTCGACATCGTGGTTCATCTGATGACATCATCGAGGAGCATGTGGGAGCCAACATGGGTATCTAGATCCCGCTGTTGGTTATTGATCGGAGAACCGTCTCGGTCATGTCTGCGTGTCTCCCGAACCCGTAGGGTCTACACACTTAAGGTTTGGTGACGCTAGGGTTATTAGGAAGACTTGTATGTGATTACCGAATGTTGTTCGGAGTCCGGATAGGATCCCGGACATCACGAGGAGTTCTGGAATAGTCCGGAGGTGAAGATTTTTTATATAGGAAGTGCTGTTTCGGCCATCGGGAAAGTTTCGGGGTCACCCAGTATTGTACGGGGACCACCGGAAGTGTCCCGGGGGTCCACCGGGTGGGGCCACCCATCCCGGAGGGGCCCATGGGCTGAAGTGGGGACGGGAACCAGCCCATAGTTGGCTTGTGCGCCCCCCTTGGCCCACCCATTGCGCCTAGGGGTTAAACCCTAGGGTGGGGGCGGGGGCGCCCCACTTGCCTTGCGGGGCACTCCACCCCTTGGCGCCGCCTCGGGAGATCGATCTCAGGGGCGCGCGCCTGGGGCCTATATAAAGGAGGGAGGGAGGCAGCCGCACCTCAATCTTGGCGCCCCCTCCCCTGCTACACCTCTTCCTCCTCCCGCTGTTGCTTGGCCCCGCCGAGTATCGCTTCTCCACCACCACCACGCCATCGTGCTGCTGCTGGAGTCTTCTTCCTCAACCTCTCCTCCCCCCTTGCTGGATCAAGAAGGAGAAGACGTCATCTGCTCCATACTTGTGTTGAACGCGGAGGTGTTGTCCGTTCAGCACTTGGTCATCGGTGATTTGGATCACGGCGAGTACGACTCCATCATCCCCGTTCTCTTGAACGCTTCCGCTCTCGATCTACAAGGGTATGTAGATGCACTCCTATCACTCATTGCTTAGATGAACTCATAGATGGATCTTGGTGAAACCGTAGGAAATTTTTTAATTTTCTGCAACGTTCCCCAACATGATGATGATCATACCATCGTCCACAGTGGCACTAGTGACAACAGAGAGGAAGCAAATTGAGTGATGTCTGCGTGCATTTTCATTAGTTGGACCAACAACTTCGTTTGAGACACTTGACTTTTGCATGTAGGATTTAAAACTATGGTTGATGATGCACTTTCATTGCAAGAATTATGAAAATTCAATGTGCAAATGCGGCTGTGCAGTGGCTGAATAGGAGCAGCGCGGCCAGCGGCCGGTTTTACATCTCTAGTTTGCATCTTCTATTGGAGTAGCTGCTTTACATCTCCGTTTTGCATCATTTATTGGAGTCGGCACTTTTTTGGAGATGCAGAAGGCACTTTTTGGAGATGTAAATTTTTACAACTTCTTTTTTACATCTCCAAATTGCATCTTTCATTGGAGACGCTCTTAACAGTTGCTATGGCTAGTGGCTGCTGTGGCTGAAATCACTATTTTGACCTTGTCAGCGATCTTTGTCGCAAACTAAACTCATCATGAACGTATTTCACGATCTGACCCTTTCAGCAATGCCACAGCCCGCGGCGTTTCTGCCCGACATAGAAACGCCGAGCTAGCTAGCATTTTTGCCTTGGTCACTGCCAGGCCGAGCACGCGTTGCTCGCTAATGTGGCAGGCCAAAAACGCCGAGCTCGACATCGTTTCTGGTCACTGCCAGGGCCAGTGGCGTTTCTGGTCCAGATATTTTAGGTGGCCATGGGCCTCTCACCCGCCACTCACCACTCACTCTCTTCTCCCCCATTGGCCTATCCCGAGCTCTTGCCATTTTTCCTCTTTGTGTCCCTCACATTGCCCCTCTCAAATCCTTGCAAATCGATTGGGTTAGTCCGTGGATCCGGTGTCATTTCCGTTCGTCGAGGTAACCTTCTTCATCTCACAAATTTTTATTGGTTGGATTTGTCTATTTGGATTGTTTTGTTCGTTGGTTCCTAACCCTAGTTTTGAACATGCTTCTATAATATGATGTTCTTGATTATTGTTGTTCCAACAGTGTGCATTGTCATGTTGGAAAACAAACCATATTGTTATGCCTAATGTTAAGATTTCACTACAAAAAAATACACTTTCGTGATGATACGTGTTTGTCATAGTAGGTCGCGTTTTTTGTCATGCATGTATATCCATGACAAATTTATGACAGAATCAAGATAGTCATACCTGTGCTGTCGGAGAAGTGTTCCATGACATTACCAAAATTATCATCATGGAAGTGTCCACTTCCATGACGATAAATCGCGCGTCACAGAAGTTCTTTCGTCAAGGGTGACCGACACGTGGCATCCACCATAACGGAACACCGTTAAGCTATCGGGTCGGGTTTTGGATCCGATAACCCGTTAACAGCCCCGACCAATGGGGATTTTCCACGTGTAAAATCATCATTGGCTGGAGGAGACACGTGTCAAGTCCGCGCTGGCACAGGTGTCACTCATCCAATGGGCAAGACGCGCCTATGATATGTTGACACGTGGACCGGCCCATCAAGTTTAAATGGGCCGACCCAGCTAAAGGCCCACAAGATTTTGCGGACCATAATGGGCCGGCCCAGCTAAAGGCCCACGAGATTTTGCGGACCATAATGGGCTGGCCCAGCTAAAGGCCCACAAGATTTTATGGGCCATAATGGTCGGCCTGTAAAGGCCCACAAGATTTTTGTGTGCCATAATGGGCCGGCCCAGGTAAAGGCCCACAAGATTCTTGCGGATCATAATGGGCTGGCCCGGCTAAAGGCCCACGAGATTTCGCCGACATTAATGGGCTGGCCCAGCCGTATGGCCACAAGAATTTGAGGACCCTACTAGGCCGGCCCATTAAGTGGCTGCCATGTTTTGGGCCAAATGCCGACCCATATTTGATCCGGTCCATTAATGGCCTGCCACGTTCCGGGCCTAATAGTGGCCCATATGAGATCCGGCCCGTTAAAAGCCTACCACGTTCTGGGATAAATCACGGCCCAGATCAGGTCCGACCCTTTAAGAGGCTATGGGCTCAATTATGGCCCATATCAGATTCGGCCCGTCAACTTGGCACTATGCTTTAGGGCCCACTTGCTAAAGGCCCACTAAGTAATTCGGCCTGATATTAGTTTTGGCCTCTTAAGGGCCCGTTTAACATTTCAGCCCTATATTAATTTCGACCTGTTAAATGCCCGTCATATAGTTGGGCCTAACTACGGCCCGGTTTGCATCCGGCCTGCTCGCAACCGATATCTGATTGGGCCAAACAAGGACCGAGACAATTTTGGCCTGTTAAAGGCCCGTGATTTGATTCGCACAATCATTGGCCAGGGTTCATTTTGGGCTGCTGCCAGCCCGTTAGCTGTTCGGCATGTTTCAGGCCCAACCTACATCGTGATTGCATGACGGCCCGATTATGTACCGTAATTTTACAGTTTTGGCCGGTTTACTGCGAAGACAGGATATATATATATAGTAAAATAACTGCAGCATCATGAATAAGAAAAAACCTAGACTATACAATAAAGAAATTACAGCATATTACATCCACTGGGCATCAAAGTTCGCCACTATGATAGTAAAGCACAAGCCGACATCAGATTACATACACTAGGCATCAAAGATCGCCACCAGTGCAAATAAACACGCCGACAAAATAATATACAAAACGACAAAGACTTCAATAGAGTTCAAGAAAGGTTAGCCTCGCTGGGAGCTGCAGCGAAGCAAATGAGCAAGATGATGAGATCAGCTTGTTCAACACTTAAATCTTCCTCACTCAAAAGATAAACAAGCGCATAAATGACAGGTTTTGCACATAAAAGTATAAGTCTTGACAATTCATCACATTTCTTCTCGATTTAATAAAGTGACACAGTTTAAAATTGCATTAACACAATATGGTATTGTTCAGTCAAGACATGGCAGAAATGACATTGTGAAGGAGTTAGCGACTTCACGACACCAATCGGATTACGATCAAGAACTCATAAGTATCAATGGTTAGTGTGATGTCAATTTATCCCATTTCAGATTAGCAAATAAAGAGATGGTTTAAATAATACTCCCTCCGTCAAAGATTACTTGTCATCAAAATGGATGTGTCTAGAACTAAAATACATCTAGATACATCCATTTCAATGACAAGTATTTTCTGACGGAGGGAGTAGTAGAATGATATGACATTGTTCATAGTTAAGACATTGCGAATATGACATTGTGTCAGTAGTGGGTAGGTTCACCACACCACTAGATTACTGATGAAGAATGAAGCATACATGCAAAGCAAAAGAAGATCACTTGCTCCGTATAATTTAATTTACATGGTATGAATAAGGAACTTGGTTGTACAACTGAAAACTCAAATTGAGAAAGGACAAACTTTTGTTTATGAACTACATAATAAACTTTAAACATGCAATTTGATGCAAACACCAAAAATAAACAGCTAATTGCAGTCATGCCTAACCAAATATATACAACAAAGTTTGAAGGCTTGAGATGGACAAACTTACATTATTGGTGAAGACAGGCTCTATAAAGGCCTTGTCCATGCTGATGGGGGGGAATTCAAGAAGTTTACCACAAAATCTTCTTCATAAGCATTGCCTTTATTCTACATTTTGTTAAGAGTAAATATAGTTGTGATAATATATGAAAAAATGGAGAATATTTAAGATAAGATGAAGAGTGATGCTACATAACCAAGTAGCTATAAATGTAAGTGCAGCGATACAGGCAAATGGTACAGCCAAGAGCAATGCACAACTAAACTTCTTCAGTACCAACCTTATGGTAAGAGTAAATATAGATGTGTAAAAAATGGAGGGCAAAGGAAAATAAGCTGCAGAGTGATGGTACATGAACAACTACCTGTCATTATAAGTACACTGATAAAGGACAACATGTACTTACAAGAACAATGCAAAGCTAAAAAAACATTGGCATTGGATATATTCTACACTAATGTAACCAGTCATACAGATCAGATAATTTGGAGCGAACAATTGATAAGCAAGCTATCATGCATACTGCTGTCACATAATGAACCAGGTATGTATGCAAGTATAGTGATACAGGACAACAGGTACTAACAAGACCAAAGCAGCGGGCAGCATATTTGCGATATCCTGTCGTTCTTTTCAAACCGGAATTCTTCTTCGAGCAGATTTCCTGCAAAAAAAGATCCGTAAGGCACATGCGGAAAAGTAGAAGTTCAAATTGTCATGTGATTTCATAGATAGTACCTCATCCTGGGAACGAGACCAGTGCATAACAAGGTTTTTCCATTCAATGTCTTCTAAATTTAGCATAGGAGACTTCACCGGAAATTCGTTTATAGACTTTCCACCAAAGTGTGATTTCCTCAGGTAACACCGACTGCTGCAATGCTTCCTTGAAAAGCACAAGCAAGCTTTGCTTGTCATGACTATCTAGATTGACCCTCGCCTAGTTACAACAATGTAATGTAAATCACTGATGTGTTCAATCAGCAGAAAATAGGAAAATAATAACCATGAATAATAGCACTTACACGTAAGTTGGACAGGAAGATGTGAAAATGGTGTTTGTCTTCACAATAATCTTCCCATGATGGGAATATATGCATGTAGTCCCTAACAACATTGAAAACATTGTCTTTTAAACTGGGAATAAATGGAATGGGGTTCCAATCTGCAGGAATTGGCCGTCTCTGTAGTTGGGATAGGTCTTCGGCCGGTGGACTTGCTGTACTTTTTGCTGGAGTGGGATTTTTCTGTGGTACAACTGGTGCTATGGCAAATGAAATCAGTATACCTTTTGCTGGAGTGCAAGTCCTGTGTGGTGGGGCTAGTGGTGTGGCCAGTGAAGTATGGGTACAGTCTGCTGGAGTCGGTCCTACGTTTTGTGTCACTGGTTGTACAACCAATATAAGTGGGGTGCTGTTTGATTTCTCCGACACCACCACGTTTTTCAAGGACTTTGCTAGTGCTCCTTCAGGTTCGGCAATCACCCTCTTCCTTTTTGATGTCTGATGCACACAAACAACATTTCAGTGGGAAAACATGGTATGATGACAGATGGAATATGTATTGATAATGGATTGGCATGGCATCTCGACATATATGATGAGTAAACTAAGTAGATGGCGGTGCAACAAAGTAGAAGAAATGTAAGACAACATATGCAAGATACCCGCAATCAATAAAACATTGCCAAATTAGAACAGGCACCTTGATGGGTGAACAGGACAAGCCATCTGCCTTTGACTCGAGGTTAGAATAGTCTTTAGGATCATATTCTGAACAAGAGTCAACAGGTGGGGAGCGTATGAGTTTCATTGCATCTAGAATGGCACTCAATGCCTTGGTGCCAATTTTGTAAGTCATTGCAGTGTTTAGCTTCAAGAGTGGACTGCTGCTAGTGCGACACAAAGCAGCTACACAGATCATAGTGTAGATATCACGGGAAAACCTTAAGCATCAGAGTAAAATCAGCAAAGTGGAACTTGCTGGAATATATGTGCTAGTATTGCCGGTACAGCTAGAGAGGCTTCGGATGCCAGCTCTCTTCAAGTGAAGTTGCGGTACTGTTAATATCAGTGTAACTCTCAAAGGCGACACAACTCCACGCATTTCCTTGCTATTTTTATAGAATTCAAGTGGACAGGCCACTACAAGTCCTATTCCTATGTTTACAAGATCCTACGAATCAAAGAGGCTCAAAGTGTCCATCACAACCGACCGTATAGACCTCTACACTGCAAATGTCCCTGCTCATCTTTAGTACAAGGAACATACTGTACTACTAGCATACTCCCTCCGTTCCAAAATATAAGTCTTGGTAGAGATTTCCACTATGGATCACATATAGATGTATCCAGATACATTTTAGAGTGTAGATTCACTCATTTTGCTCCATATGTAGTCCATGGTGGAATCTATACAAAGACTTGTATTTAGGAACGGAGAGAGTACATATTAAAGAAGAACGGAAGAGGAACATGGTAAAGAAGACCAAGCAGATTTTGGATAATAAAATGTTGGTTGCGCAGTGCCCACACAAGATGAACCAGAGTGCATTAAGAATGCAACTCCCAGCTGTATCTCGACCATTTCAGGCGGTTGGATGAAGATCCTACGTCTCCTAACCCTTCTTCCTCGTCTATTAATTCTTCCCATACAGAACACCGCACGGGCCGCCGGTCGGACCACCGGCCCCCACCGCCTGTGTTCCTCCGCCACCCCCACCCCCACCCGCGTTGAGTTTTCTTCGTTCGGCGAGGCCCCACAACCACCCGAGCCCCTTGGATCGCACCGGCGAACTCCGGCGAGCTCTCAAAAATCGACTGACCCAATTTTGAAATTTAGTCTACTGTGATTTAACTAGTGTGGAATATAAAAGGGGAAAACCATAAGTGTCGGTGTCAAAACCGGCGGATCTCGGGTAGGGGGTCCCGAACTGTGCGTCTAGGCGGATGGTAACAAGAGACGAGGGACACAATGTTTTTACCCAGGTTCGGGCCCTCTCGATGGAGGTAAAACCCTACGTCATGCTTTATTAATATTGATGATATGGGTAGTACAAGAGTAGATCTACCACGAGATCAAGGAGGCTAAACCCTAGAAGCTAGCCTATGGTATGATTGTTGAGATGTATGTTCGTCCTACGGACTAAGGCCCTCCGGTTTATATAGACACCGGAGAGGGCTAGGGTTACATGTAGTCGATTCTGGGTGGTAGGGGATCTACATATCCGTATTGCCAAGCTTGCCTTCCACGCCAAGGAAAGTACCATCCGGACACGAGCCGGAGTCTTCAATCTTCTATCTTCGTAGTCTGGGAGTCCGGCGGATATTGATAGTCCGGCTATCCGGACACCCCCTAGTCCAGGACTCCCTCAATAGCCCCTGAACCAGTCTTCAATGACAATGAGTCCGGCGTGCATAATGTTCGGCATTGCAAGGCGGGTTCCTCCCTTGAATAATCCGGAGAAGATAACGAACACAGGATAGTGTCCGGCTCTGCAAAAATAATTTCCACATTCCATCGTAGAGAGAATAAAATATACACTTAGTTCAATCTGCTGACGTATTATGCGGCGTGCCATCACACCGCAACCAAGCCTTCGTTTGAATTACTATACCACCTCAAAGACGTTTAGCTTAAGCGGTTTCTTTGGCACATCCCGTCAAGCGTAGATCGTGTTCCCTTATTCCGGAATCTCATCAATACGCGTGGGTAACCCAACCGCGCCATTGATGGTGGCGCTTGGGAGATAAGCGAGTTTTACCAGCCGGTGGGGGCGCGATAGTTTTGTCCGCCTATATATAAGGGATAAGGATTTACCTTCTCACCTACGCCTTCTTCCTCCTTTGCTTATCCATCCCTTCGAACTCAAGCTCCAACGCCCAAGCTCGCGCATCTCGCCTCGACCTTCTCCGAATATGTCCGGAGCGGGAGGTAAATGGTTGGCCTCCACCGCTAAGGAGGAGGACATCACCAAGATGCACGACGTCGGATACCTTTCCAGCGATATTGCGCATCGGCTGCCCGACGAGGGGCAGCTCATCCCTACCCCCGGGCCTCATGAGAGGGTCGCCTTCCTCCCCACTTCCTCCGCGGATCGGGCTTTCCGCCCCATCCATTTGTCCGGGGCTCATGTTTTACTACGGCCTGGATTTCCACGATCCGGCGCCAACTTCATCCTCAACATCTCGGTGTTTATCGTCAGTGTGAGGCCTTTCTCTCCGCATCCAGCCCCACTTCGCCTGTGGCTCAAGACCTTCAACGCAAGCAAGGTTGTGAAGGGACTCAAGCGGAATGCGGAGGCGCCATGTTGGGCAAATTGCCCAACGCCCCTTGGCTAGAAGGGACCTTCGTGGACTCCGTCAAGGGGTGGCAATCGGGTGGTTCTACATCACCGAGCCGCAAAGCCCACATGGGCGGCAGCCCCGAGTTTAGATCTGGAATCCCCACGCAGCTCACCTCCTGGAAAGAGAAGGGCTTGCAGTGGGGCAGTCCGGTGGAGGTGACGGGACTCCGAGCCTGCATCAAGAAGATGGTGAGCAATAGGCTCCGGCTCGTTGACGTGGTCCAAGTCATGCTCCTCCGGTGGATTCTCCCATGCCAAGAACGGGCATTCAATTTGTGGGAGTTCAATCCGGAACAGCACCAGACACTAAACGGGCTCTTCGATACAACACACGAAGGTGCCTGGAGGGTGCTGTTCAAGGGCGCCGAAGCCCCCGCATCCGTGACCAAGACCGTGGATTCAGCTCGCGCCTCCCGGCGACGAGGTAAGTGATTCAACCCCATTATGGGACACTTGTGGTAATTAGATTGACTCTAGTGAGCTTTTAATCTGCCTCTTCCTTTGACAGGAATGGATGGAGAAGGCCAAGCTGCTCATCAGCCCGGCTCCCATGCCAGAAGAACCAGTGGACGCCCGCTTAGCAGGGCTGCTGGTTCCGGCACCGCACGGTCTTGCCGAGAAGAAGGCCAAGAAGGTGGCCACGGGGACTCCAAAGAGTTCCCGTAATCAGGCGTCTGACGACGACGAGGGCTCCTCCCCTGAAGACGAGGAGGAGGAGTACTCTCTCCTGGAGGAGGGAGAGAAGAAGAGGAAGGCCTCCCCAATGGGGGCGGCCGAAGGGTCCAAGAGGGGGAGAACTATCCCTCCGGACAGTTTCGCCAACATCAGCGTTGGCGAGGATGAGTGGCCTCCGAGGGCCAGGCGTCCGGCCGGATCGTAAGTATTCGGATCATTTATATGCCGTACCTTTCATGTCACGTAGTATCCTTCTAACGCCGCATTCTGTCCGTAGTCCGGTCGATGACGACCTCCCCGACTCAATGAGCGGGTCGTTGGCTTCGTCGGACGTAAATTCTGTCCCGACCGCCTCTACCCCCCGCGCCGACGAGGACGCCGTGGTGGGATCCCAAGAGGGGACCCATCAGGAGGAGGCTCCGGAGGCGCCGTCAGGCGACCTCCCGGACTTTGCGCCGACTCTACATCGAACCCGTAGTGGTTCCAGAGTCCGCAAGCGCCCTTCAAAGAAGGGCAGATCCGTGACGCCGGGCGGCCTCCGTCCAACCGAGGCGCCGGATAACCCGCCGGAGGCGCTTAAAGGCGCTTCCATCGAGAACACCGCACTCTCATGAGTGCGGTGATTGAGAAGGTCCAATTCGCCAAGAGCGGGCTGACGAAGCTGCAGCAGCCTTCTAACGAGCTTTGACGTAAGAAGTTAAAATTATGTTATGTAATACCGCATAGACAAGAGTTCTCGATGCTTAGTTCGGTGTTCGGAAGGAAAAGCCGGACTAAGGATCTAACAAGATATACGCAGGGTTTCTAAAAATATGTCAATATGGGTTTGCAGGCTGCGCTGCTGACCTCTGCCGCATTAATGACGGAGGTCGAGGTGCTGAAGAAGGATCTCGAGCGGTCCGGGCACGAGCTCGGCCATGCAAAGAAGCAGCTCGAGGAGAAAGAAGGTGAGTAACACCTCTTTGAATAAGTACCTTATAGAAAAGGATTTTGGTTCCAAATTAAATTAACAAGGATAATATGTGTATTGCAGGGGCCACTAACGAGGTGGCAGCCCTGAAGGATGCCGTGTCCGCGGCCGAACGCAATGCGGCCACGGAGCGGGCTGAGCGAGAAAAGCAAGAGGCACTGGTGGCGGAAGTTCGGCAAGTGCTCCAGGCTCTCATGGAAAAGCATGAGAGTTTGGAGCATGACTCCAAGACTCGAGAGTCCGAGCTTGCCTCGGCTCTCGAAAGTGCCAAGTCCGCCAAGGCCGAGGCCCAGAAGGCCCTTCAGGAGGTTGAGGACATAAAGAAGATAGCGGCGGGTAAGGCCTTTTTCATGCAAAGCAGGCATGTTAATGTGAATTACGGATACTTACCCAATCGGAGCTCTCGAGGCGTTGCGGATCTGCCAGCGTGGCCGTCGATGCCGCCGCATTCTATCGTGGCGAGGAGGGAGCTCGACGGAGAAGGTCTTCGGTCTCAAGACGCCGAGGCCGCCATCTAGGTGCCCCTAAGCGACCAAATTAAGCAGCTGGTCAAACTCCTGAGTAGCCGAGGAGGCCATGAAGGGCCTCATAGTCCGGCTATGGCTCGACAGCCATGCACGAAGCTACTTTGGCCTCGTCTGCGCGGCTGGTGGATGCATGCCCAAGGCTGGATGTAGTCAAGCGCTCACTTTGTATTGAAGGCGCTCGTCGGTCCCTTGCCCGCATAAAGGTGCAATGGGCAACTGGATGCGAGAGGCTTCTCACGGACCCACCACCGCGGACAAGGAGCATCGCACGGAGTGGTATTATAAAGTTGTCTGAAGGGAGCCTGCGATATTGCGTATGAGTGCTCCGGAATGTAATTTTAGTGAACTTGTTTGTGTGTTTATCCTGTGCGCTAAAACTTCATTTATATGCGCCATGAGCAACGCTTGTTTAATTTAATATATTACCTTCTATGCGGCCGCTTGTTAAATCGAGAGATGGCAAGTCGTTGGCTTGACCCCCAAGCCACAAGTCTTTGGGGTGTTCGGTGATAAACTTGAGCACTCTTGTTCCCATTTTGGGTCCATCTAGGAGGTGCTCAACACGACGACGAACAAGGCGGCGGACTTATGATGCTTGAACACTCTCACTTAGCCATAGAATTCTATAATTTTAAATTTCGTGAAGCCCCGGTATTCGAAGACCGAATCCGGGGCGCTATCCACGCCTTCATCGGACATTATCCGTAACCGCGCCAAGGCGTGAGTCTTTAAGGACCCGAAGAACCTCTCGAACAGCGACCAGTCTCTCGCCTTATCATGCCGCCGGTTTTAGCTTTCCATCGAGGCGTTAACCTGGCTCAACCGGGCGCAATCGCAGTGGTTCTCCCAAAGTGCTACCTTAGCCGACGGAACGGGCGTAAGGCACCAAAACATGGGAGCCGGCAAACCCAACTATTGACCCAAGACATGTTTCGGAGCCGATTCATATAATGCTATAAGTTCGGGGTGCCGCACTTGTGAAAGTGTTCGGACTTAATCACACCATAATGTGGGGAACAGAAGCCCCTGGCGTATTTGGCCGTACCAAAATATACGGGTGCAAGATGTCATATAATGAACATATATATAAAAGATAATGCACTTGCAAAAAAGAAGTGCTGCATTATTTATGAAAGAAAGTCTGCTAGTAGAGTGGACTGATACAAATAGTGCGGTAAGCAAGGGATTTGGACTAAACATGTCCCCCTCCAGGGATGAGCTGCAGACTTGGTGTATATAATTGAATTTAATGCTCGTAATTGAGACCACCTGGGTGTTCGTCACAACCTTCTTTAGTCCCTGACTGTTCCATCATGAGTTCGGCAAGTTCGCCATCGGTCAGGGCTTCTGGTTAACAGAGTCCTGTGTACATAAAAGAAGAAAATATAAGAATAAAAAGAAGAGGGGCACTCGTGTGAGCCCCTCGTGTGGTCGAGCCGCACTCTAGGTCCATTGTGGTCGTGCCCCCTTTCCCTGCGCCCATGGAATCTCCAAAGCGTAATGATGTACGCGGAGTGTTATTCTTGCGATCATGTGCGGGCGAGGGCTGGGGCCGCATTGCTACGCGTGCTCCGATGGCACCAGGTGGTCTCGGTTGGCATTGCTCCGCGCGCTTTCTCAGATCCGCTTTCTAACCGCGGACTTGAGAATTGCTGAAAAAGGCTGCTCTATACTTCGCCGCGAGCCATCAGATGTTCCTCCGCACGGAGGGAGCGTTTCGATTTCATTGACCGTGATGACTCCCGAGGGCCCGCATCTTGAGCTTTAGGTATGCATAATGCGGCACCACGTTGAATTTTGCAACGCGGTTCGTCCGAAAGGGGCATGATAGCCGCTTCTGAACGGGATTATATCAAGATTAACTCTTCGCTTCGGAAATTATCCGGGGATCCGAAGACCACTTCCAATGTGACTGAGCCTATACAGTTGGCTTCCACTCCTGGGATGACACCTTTAAAGGTTGTCTTTGTAGGTTTAATCCTTGATGGGTCTATGCCCATTTTGCGCACTGTATCCTGATAAAGCAGGTTCAGGCTGCTACCGCCGTCCATCAGGACTGTCGTGAGGTGAAACCCATCGACAATTGGGTCTAAAACCAATGCGGCGATTCCGCCATGGCGTATGCTGGTCGGATGGTCTCTTCGATCGAAAGTGATCGAGCAAGAGGACAATGGGTTGAACTTTGGGGCGGCTGGCTCCATCGCATAGACGTCCCGTAGTGCGCGCTTCCTCTCCCTCTTGGGTATATGGGTCGCGTATATCATATTCACCATCCGTACTTGTGGGGAAAACCCTTCTGTCCTCTATTGTTCGGGGGCCGGGTCTCTTCCTCGTCGTCGCTATTTAGCCCCTTGTCAGTGTTTTCGGCAATTAACTTGCCGACCTGCTTGAACACCCAACAATCTCTATTGGTGTGGTTAGCTGGCTTTTCAGAGGTGCCATGTATCTGGCATAAGCGGTCGAGTATTCGGTCCAGATTGGACGGACCCGGAGTGGTTCTTTTAAATGGCTTCTTCCGCGACCGGTTTAGAGCCTCGAATCCGGCATTGACCGCCAGATCCTCCTTATCGCCGCCGTTAATGCGGCGCTTTTTTTGATTCGCCGTGGCGTGCCGTTGTTGTCCTTAGTATCCGGACTGCCAAATTTTTACGGAGATTGTTGCTGCGAGCCAGCTACTGTCCTCTCCCGCACAAAAGCGGTCATTAACGATGTGAGGGCTGCCATGGATTTCGCTTTTCCTGCCCTGTGCGGGCTAGCCATTCGTCCCGGATGTTATGTTTGTAGGCTGCAAGGGCCTCTGATCCGGACGGTCGACGATTTGGTTTTTCTTTGTCAAGAACCGTGTCCGTAATTGTCCGCCGATTCGTCTGCAGCTGAATGATGTGGCTTAGGTCATCGGCGTCGTGGTCGCACATATGTGCCTTGGAAGTTATCAAGGAACACGGCCTCGTGTCTTCCCAACACCCAATTGACTCTGCGGGCAAGCTGTTAAGCCAATGCCGAGCTGGTCCTTTAAGCTTGAGTGGTAGGTACTTGATGGCGTGGAGATCATCGCCACGGGCCATATGGATGTGGAGAAGGTAGTCTTCATCCACACCGCTGGGTCTGTTGTGCCATCGTAAGATTCGGCGTTTACGGGTTTAAACCCTTGGGATCCGATGATCCATTACTTCGCCGATGAAGCATAACGGGTGTCGGGCGCTCAGATTGAGCGATATCGCGACGCAGCTCGAGAGCGCTCTCGCTGTGTTCGCCCGCCAGGTTATTGTATCCGCACGACAAGATTCGCGTGGGGTCGGGCACCCACGTGATCCATAGATGGATCTGGATTGCCTTGCTTTGTCCTCCAATATGTCTCGCAAGTCCGGTAGCGTTCCCTCTTGGCCGTACTTTTGGAGCGATGCCGGGTGCAGCCTTGGCTGGGAGCCTAGATGCCTCTCTGTCACGACCACGGGGTGGTCGGTCACCATGTCGTCTTGTTGGTGATGAAGGTATGTATTCTTCCTCCTCTAATCGGGAGCAGCTTGCGTCTTGGGTAACTTTTGGAGGGGCGCTCGAGTTTATACTCTTGACGCGAGGACCTCGACCCATCGATCGGCCAGAGGTCCCGATCAGCTTGAAGTCTGCTGCTACTTTTCTTTAGGCTGTTTGTCGTGGCGATAAGCCCGCGCTTGAAGCGCTCTTGTTCGATGGGATCTCGTGTGCGATTTAATTCGCCATCGTTGAGGCTTGCTTCGCCTTCGGATGGAGGCATATAGTTATCATCCTCAACCCCTCGCCCGCCGCCCTCGTGGGGGCTTGCTTCGCATCCTCCTGCGCCGAGTCTTGCCGGTGGGGATTGTCTTGGCGCTCTCGAGTGTTATTGTCTCTGTGCCGAATCTCCATTCTTCTTGTGGCGGGATTTAGAGCGGCGCCACGACGGCCGGCGTTTGGGCTGCTTCTTTAAAGAGTCTGCCTCCGCTTCTTCGCCATCCCTTCTTTTGTGGTATCCACCATGTATATGTCATATGACGAGGTGGCCTTCCAAAGCCTCGTAGGCGCTGGTTCTGTTCGCCTCAAAGATCGCCGCCCATAGCGCCGATGTCTTGAGTCATAGTCTAGCATGTCGGTTAAATCCTCGGCAAGGGCTACAAAGTGGGTGGTGGGTGGGCTCAAATTTCTTTGCCGTCCGCACTCAACCATCCCGCCATAGTCCGCCGGGACTCTCCCGATAACGAGATGCTTTAATGAGTTTAGGATATCGCCGAAAGGCGAAAAGTGTTGGAATATGTCCGCGGTGAATTCCATAACCGGCGCCCAATCCGACCCGATTGGTAGGGGCGCGGAGGTTGGAGTCCGCGAGGAGTCCGCGCCTCGAATCACGAGTCTCGCAGGGACAAGGTCGGTGTTCGCTCCATCGCCGTGGATGTTGAAGCCCGGGCGGCGTCTATCCACCGACCCTCGATCCGGGCGATCGGCTCGTGCTAATGGCGAAGCGGATCCGAAAAGGGCCACCAAGGCACTTGTCCGGCGGCAGAGCTAGATCGTGCCCATCGTCACAAAGGCGGCGCTGCTGGTCGTGGGCTCGAGTCCGTCAAGATCAAGTCTCCGCGTCATCGGCCGTGAAGTTTAAGTTTCCAAATCGACTGACGGCCAGGGCATAGCTTCGATCTGCTTCCAGATGGCCAAGTGAATTGCCCGCAGATGCAAAGCCGCCCGAATCGAAGATCTGTCCGGGGAGAAAAGTCTCACCCTGGACAGCGTTGCTGGTTGAAGATGCCATCAAGCCTATCGTGACGTCGCAGAGGAACTCTCAATGAAAGCACCAATGTCGGTGTCAAAATCGGCGGATCTCGGGTAGGGGGTCCCAAACTGTGCGTCTAGGCGGATGGTAACAAGAGACGAGGGACACAATGTTTTTACCTGTGTTCGGCCCTCTCGATGGAGGTAAAACCCTACGCCCCGCTTGATTAATATTGATGATATGGGTAGTACAAGAGTAGATCTACCACGAGATCAAGGAGGCTAAACCCTAGAAGCTAGCCTATGATATGATTGTTGAGATGTATGTTCGTCCTACGGACTAAGGCCCTCCAGTTTATATAGACACCGGAGAGGGCTAGGGTTACACAGAGTCGGTTACAATGGTAGGGGATCTACATATCCGTATTGCCAAGCTTGCCTTCCACACCAAGGAAAGTACCATCCGGACATGAGCCGGAGTCTTCAATCTTCTATCTTTGTAGTCTGGGAGTCCTGCGGATATTGATAGTCCGGCTATCCGGACACCCCCTAGTCCAGGACTCCCTCAATAAGCATTGGGAGTATAGTGTTGAGCGTGCCATGGCGGATCTGAATGTGCAAACCGGACAAAGGCAACTTTGCAACCAAGACAAGAAATCAGAGTAAAGCAGTGGCGATCTATTTTCTTGTTGCGATAAATAAGTTGAGCAGATACGAAAGAGTACCTCCTCTGGTGCGGCACCGTGTACGCATCTGCTGAGAATTTGACGGTGCTGCGGTAGCGATGGCTGTCGGTGGCGTGGAAGCAGATCTAGGAGGGTAGACGGTGGCGGCGGGGCGCGGTGGACGAGACAGTCGAAGGAGCGGCGCCGGCAAGGTGGACGACGGCGGGGATGAAGCGAGAGGACGGGATGCAAGGATCCCGGTCTGAAGGTGTGGATGAGAAAGGTCGATCTCTTGTAATGGACGGCGGCGTCGGGGTATCAGCTCCAGCATGGTGGAGGAGGACGGCGGTGGATGGGTGGCAGACGGCGGCGGACTGAGGAGGGTGGGGTGGAGAGGGTGTTTTGGCGCCCACGGAGTACGAATGAGGAAAAGGGAGGTAGAGAGGAAGGGGGAACCATGTATTCAGGGCACGCTTGTCTCAAATGCGAGGAAATTTACAAACTTAGCCCCCATTTCAAATTTCTACTACATCACAGCAACATTAGTCGGTTGGGGATAGGATGGTAATCTCACATACACCGAATATTTGCCGACGAGAGTTTGTTTTTGGCGCCCACCGTGTATGAATATGAATCGGAGAGGGAGTCGATTTCGGCCGTGGGCACACTGTGTTTTGGCGCCCACCATGTATGAATCTGGGTGTGAGGCGGTTACGTCACATTTGGGTGAAATTACAAACCTACCCCTATTGAAACCTATAGAAATCCAGCAGATAGGCTTTGCGTGGCAGGGATAGGCAGTAGTGATTTCCATCTCGCAGAATTTGGTTTCGGGCGGGGTTACTGCGACTTTCCCCGCTTCGCTCAAATTTTGCACGATTACACGTTACCGTGCCAACTCAATTCAATCCGTTTGTATTCTACTATTTTTTTCAAGGGATCCATTTTCAATTGGAATTACATTCTATAAACATCATTTTTATATATACTTTCAAAAGCACAACAAAGAATTCTGCTCCTTTATATGTATAATATGATTTACAAATACAACGATCTCGAAATCTTAAGGTTGAATTCGAAATTTTTTAACCAAATTATGTTCTACTAAAATGTATGGATCAGTAATATCTACATATTAAATAACATAGATGTGCGTAAATTCATATGAGTATGCATGTTTGATAGATCAATTTTGGTTCGAGTATGGATTACATGTATCATCATCTCGAATTCAAATATTTGAATCCCTTTTTTGTTCACTCCTTTCACGCCCATCTCTCTCGCATGCATGCTCCTTTAGGTAGCTATCACTCTCTTTTCTCCAGCTCGCCCGCACGCTCACTTCATGTTTCTCCTATCCTCACAAACATGGTCTCTCGACGTCTCCCTTAAGAAGTGTCACACTCTCCCTATCATTATACATTAAACGGTTTTCATTATCTCTCACGTCTCTACTGTTCTCTGGTATCACTCGGTACCTAAGCTTTCTTTTTCACCACCACACACACAGTCTCCACTCGTCTTTCACTTTGTCTTTCTCTCTATGGGATTCACTCACACACTCTATATGTCTCTACATATGACTCATACCACTAAAATTACTCTCTCTGTCCTATAGACACAACATTTGTTGCGGTCTCCTTTTCGTCTCCATCCCAGACTGACATTATTCATCTGTTTACCGATCAGACAACCTCGACTACCGTCTCCTCTATCTCTCTCTCACAGACACACACACACACACACACACACATACACACACACACACACACACAACTCCTGCTTCCACTCCCCTTCCCGACTACCGTCTCACACACACAAAACTCTCGCTTTCGCACCCCGACTCGTATTTCTCTCGCAAACTTTTATCGACAAGCTAGCCTCTAGATAGATTTATACACCCGCACACTCATGCTTCCACCATCGCATACATGTCTCTCTCCCGCTCCTTGTATCCATCTAGCTTTTTCTTCCCTTCTTGAGACACGCCCTCTCGATCGTGCACACACACACTATCACCTCATTTTAAGCTGATACCTATTGCACACACACTACTTGTGTCTTTGTCACACATGCACTCCGTCCTCCTCCACTCTCCCTCTCTCTCACACACACATGGGCTTTTTGCAACAACTAGCAAGATGCCCATGCGTTGCACGGAACATCAAGATGCATTTGTATGAGTAGTTTATCTTGTGGGGGAAAAGGATGAACGAGGGAAGGCATTATTTGCAAATGTGGAGAGGGGTGTGGGTATCTTTTTGCAAAATTGCCGTAGTTTCCTTCCTATCCGTCAGATATAGATCGGACGTCCTATATTGCAGGATGGCAGGCACACGATCATCACCGACAATGCTTTTTATAAGAGTAGGGATAAAAAATAGAGTTGGTGATGATGGTGGGTCTGCCATCCTGCAATGTTGGTCTTCCGATTTATATCTGACGGATAGGAAGGAAAATATGGCAATTTACCCGCACTCTTCACCACATTTGCAGATAAGGCCTTCCCTCATTCATCCTTTTCTCCCACAAGATCTTGATGTTCCGTGCAACGCACAGGCATCTTGCTAGTAAGAGTAGAAATTAGACATATACCACTTCTCGAATCTTGAAACCAACAACATTCCTCCCTTATCTCATCAAAACCGCCAAAAGGAATATATTTTGAGTGAAACATAACATATTTTTTAGTGATATACGTATTTCAAAACTAGACTTTTTTTTCTATCAAATCGGTGAATATGTATTAATCTACTTTGATCGTGTGGCAGCGCATTGGCACATTGCTAGTAGTTATTATAATTTTTTGGACACCAGACAAACGGTGGAGTACATATACAAAGAGAAGAGGCACACACACACAGTCAGCCTCTCGCTATCTCGCACACATGAGTGTTACGTAAAGGCGACGTTAACAAATAAACCCTAAAACCCTAGGCGCACGATTGCTGCATTCACGGGTACCAGGTACGTGGTGGAGCACCTTTGTAGGAGTTGATGGTCGGGACCACAGGTGAACGACTTGGAGCGCAGTGGCTCGCCAGTTGCCACAGATCGAGTAGCCACGTTTAAAATATCGTTTTTTAGCGGGGTTAAGAGTTCCGATTTTCAATGGCACGTTATAAGTAGTAAGTAGTTTTTAGAACGATTGGTATGGAGCGAAAATGGAATTCATAGTACTACGTACCTCCTTGGCGTATGGTTGTATGGGTTTATGTTGCGAGATGTTGATCCTGGTAGTTCTAGGGCAAATACTGTGGTTTAGATTTAGATGCTGGTTTTCAGTAATCGGAAGGGGAAACCCTTCTTTGATTAAAAAAAACTACTACCTCCATTCTAGTTTACTAGTCCCCATCATACTTTGGGTCAAAGTTTGTCCATGAATTTTACTTGTAAAATGTGAATGGAAAACGAGATTTTGTTATACCCAAACAAAAAAGGACTCGAGGGAGTGATTGCTCTGACACGGACGCGACCTCTCATAGCGCAAGCATTGAACCGGCGCACCGGCCAAGAGGGCTGCACTCGCTGCAGGCCCGGCTGAGCACGCCTCCTCGCGACATGCAACCAGCTTAGGACTGCCCCGCCTACCTTCATTGAATCCGCGCGTGTGCCGGCAACAAATCCTTCCTCGAGCCGGTAGGCATTTTAGAATAGAAAACATGACTAAAATATAATTAATTTACGCATGGTCTTGACTTGTTGTCCTTGCACTGGTAGCAGGAACTAGTAGAGGTTTTTGTTTATTTATAACTCTCCTCACATTTTTTTGGCTTTGAAGTGAATCATGGTTGTGGACATTATGTATGAATGTGCAGATATCTGTGAACATGAGTTTGATGTGGAAGTTGAACTTGGAATGTCGGGCTTGCGCGTGAACTATACCATGTCCAATGCTTCGTTTGTTATTGTTTGGAAAGTAATTGCTGTTATTACATGACCCCGAAAAAAATTTTTGTGCCACATCAATAGATGCGCAGACATCACAACATGCATGCTGACTGGATAAACATTTGAACCTAGCTATTATGAAGGAAATTTTGTATTGACAACAGTTTTAGATAGCAGGAGACGCCTAGCCTGCTCTGCCTCTGCTAGCTTATTTCTGGCTTCTTCCATCTCTTCTTTGGCTTGGGTGAAGAGAGCATCTGATTGCTCTTTTCTCTTCTTCAGGAACTCAGCTACATTCTCAAGGGCTGCTGCATGCTTTCTTTCAACCTTTACTAATGCCACGAGGACACGAACAACTGACGGCTCCACCTGGCTTGTGTGTAATCCAGCATCATCTGGGAATTTGCACCTTGTGTCTAATCCAGCATCATTAGGGAACCGGCACCTTGTGTGTAATCTAGCCTCATTTTGGAAACATGATCTCGAGGTTGACCGTACTTCCCTCCTCGCAGGAACTGCATCCTGACATGAAGTTACTTCTTTTTTAGATCAATACTCAGAGAAACGTTGATCCATTTAGTAGAAGCCAGATAAACAGAACTCGGAGAAGTGAATTCAAAAGGAAAAGAAATATAAAAACAGACTACAAGGTGAGAACACCCACTTCCTACATCAAGCTAGAGACGAAAGCATTAGGATGATTAAGACTCTTCTTATGTTGGAGCAGCCCGAGGAGGAAGAAGAAAGGACACACACAAGAGCTTGAGGTAGAAGAAGAGCGCACAGGGAGTTTTGCGGCACCGTACACACTTGTGCCTTTTCTCTATTTCTTCTCAACACAAATGAACCGGATACATGCATTTAAGTAGCCAGACTACACATCACACGCGCACCCACTAACCCCACTACGTTGCATGCACACGCGACAGCCAAGCCAGCTGCTTGATCCGATTATTCTTGCATGTACAGGCTTGAGTCAGATCCAAGTTTTCAACAGACTTGAGCTTGCCCACAACGGCACACTTGACGCACGTCTCAACTGAATGCGTCCGCTTCTAGCTCCACGCTGATCTGCCGCCAGACTCGGCCGCTCTGACTCCACGGAGCTGTACGCGCATGTTGCTAACAACCATATCCACGCAAACTACACGACGTGCATGCTACTGATCAGCTGATGCTAACTCAACTAACTAACTCACTCTATCAACCAGCTTTGCACCGTGTACGTGATCACAACTTGACGTACACAACCTGCCGCAGCTTAGACTAAATGCATGACCGAAACTAATGCGACGAAATAAACATGATGAATACCTAGACAACAAGGTAAACTCTATCAATCACCCCCTTAACCTTGTTGTCATTTATTCGAACACCTCCATGTCGATCTTCAAAGCAGCCCCGGCTTGTCGTCGGCCATCGCTGCAGCAAGAAGTGCCCGCTGCTTCCTTGGTTCGGTGCAGTCCTTGGAGTAATGCCCGTACTCTTGGCAGTTGTAGCAACGCAGCTTGCGTATGTCGAAGTTGCCCTTCTTCTTTCCGGCGCCGCTGCGGTGGCGAGCAAGCCACTCCTCCTCCGTGAGGAGCAGGCGGCTCCCACCACCCTGGTCGTAGTTGCTGGCGCTCTCGTCCAAGTCGCTCCGTTCCTCCGCCGTTTTGAGCCTTCCCAGAAGCTCTTCCATGGACATGGTTTTAAGATCAAGAAGTTGTTCAATGGCAATAGCTACCTGGGTATACTTGGACGACACGATGCGGAGAAGCTTCTTGACGACCTTCACCTTGTCGAGGTTCTCGCCGAGCGTGCGCAGCTTGTTGGCGATCCCGTTCATGCGCATGGCGAGCTCATCGAGGGTCTCGCCGCTCCTCATGCGGACGGCATCAAACTCCTTGAGGAGATTCTGCGCCTTGGCCTCACGGACGCGGGCATCGCCGACCCGCCTGATCTTGATGGCATCCCATGCCTCCTTTGCCGTTGCCTTCGCGGCAAGCGTGGAGCGCATCTCCTCCGGCACGGCTCGCAAAATTGCCGCAAGTGCCGCCCTGTCCTGGCTGAAACTCCCGCCTCCCTCGATGGCGTCCCACACGTGTTGGGCCTCCATGTTCACCTTCATGATCAGTGACCACTCAAAGTAGTTCATCACCGTCAGCGGCGGGTAGACGACGGTGCTGCTGGCCTGGTGGACGACCTCCTGCTGCACCACCACCTCGCGGCAGCCATGCCGCGTCGGGCTCCGGCCTCGGTGCACCACCGGCGAGGCCGAGACACGGCGGCGACCCGGCGACGGAGTGCGCGAACCTTCAGTCACCATGGCTCTGAACACCAAATGTTGGAGCAACCCGAGGAGGAAGAAGAAAGGACACACACGAGAGCTTGAGGTAGAAGAAGAGCGCACAAGGAGTTTTGCGGCACCGCACACACTTGTGCCTTTTCTCTGTTTCTTCTCAACACAAATGAACCGGATACATGCGTTTAAGTAGCCAGACTACACATCACACACGCACCCACTAACCCCACTATGTTGCATGCACACGCGACGGCCAATCCAGCTGCTTGATCCGATTATTCTTGCATGTACAGGCTTGAGTCAGATCCAAGTTTTCAACAGACTTGAGCTTGCCCACAACGGCACACTTGACGCACGTCTCAACTGAATGCGTCCGCTTCTAGCTCCACGCTGATCTGCCGCCAGACTCGGCCGCTCTGACTCCACGGAGCTGTACGCGCATGTTGCTAACAACCATATCCATGCAAACTACACGACGTGCATGCTACTGATCAGCTGATGCTAACTCAACTAACTAACTCACTCAATCAACCAGCTTTGCAGCGTGTATGTGATCACAACTTGACGTACACAACCTGCCGCAGCTTAGACTAAATGCATGACCGAAACTAATGCGACAAAATAAACATGATGAATACCTAGACAACAAGGTAAACTCTATCATCTTATTACACATTGAAGAACACCACGCTTAAGAGAAACAGAAACTACAACATATACACATCGAAGAACACGAGGCTAAACGAAAGTAATTGAAAGGGTGTTACTTACCAAAACTCGTTTTACCGGTTCGGTGCAACTCCTCTTTAACTTGCCACGCTCCTTGAAGATGTCCCGAATATCCCGTGTTTGGTCTTCATTGCTCCTCTGCATGTTCACACTTGTGGTTTTAAAATCTCAACATGGCAAGAAAAATACTACTAGTAATACTCGCGCATCTTGTGGGCAACATTAAAGCACTTGCCTGCCATGTTAGAGCATCTCCAACAGAATCGCAACGCGCAACACTTTAAAAAAGCGTTTACAGTGTTGAGATCGAGAAGTAGATACTAGAGAGTAGAGGATTGTTCTCAGCATAGATAGATAAAAAAAGATAATTCAACTACTCCTCGTCGTCCAACTCCTCCTCGGCGGTGTCCTCCTCCGACGTCCGAATGTAGGCATGAAGATACCGATCATCGTTGGATTCCCAGGGCGACGCTGCTCCTAGCCTCATGTTGAATTGAGCATCCGCTTTTCGCCTACGCTTGTCCTCGCGATAGGCGGCTCGCTCCGCCCTCCTCTTATCCCTCTCCGCCCTCCTTTGCGTGTAGAACTCACGCTCGTTGATGATGTCCTGCAGGAAGTGTTGGCGCCACAGCGCCATGGCTTCCTCGTCCATCTTGGCGATACCAAGACGGTGCTCCCGCCTCCGGTTGTCGCGACGATCCTCGTCGGTGCTAAGCCGCGGCAGAGGCGCGAGCTCCTGCGCCCGCTCCCGCGTCGGCACGTTGGGGAAGTTCAATGTTCTATGAGGCCACTGGATGCGCCACGCCGCCGCGTCGTACGCACGGGCGGCCTCGTTGGCGGTGTCGAAATTGCCGAGGCCGAGGCGCATCCCGCGGAACCGGATCTGGGCGGAGAAGCCGCTGGAGGGGGGCGCGCGGATGCCGTGGTATCCCCAAGTTTCCCAGCGACGCGGTGGCATGGTGGCGCGGCGGCGGCGAGGCGAAAAAGAGTGGAGAGAGAGCGGTGACGAGGCACAGAGCGGTGGCAAGGCACAGAGCGGTGGGAGGGCGTTGGATTTTATAAAGCGCGCCGGACGCCACGCGCCAAAACTAGCGCACGCCCGGCAGCTTTTCCCCCCGCGCGCGCGATCCTTTCCTGACGTCTCTGCTATCTCTACTCTCTTCTCTACGGTTATATTTATTTTATATTTTATATTTAATATTTATCTCTACTTCCTTTACTGTCTACTTTTTTTTCTCTATACTTTTTTTCTTGCAATATAGGCCGTCCGATTTATATCTGACAGATAGGAAGGAAACAAATGGGAATTTTGCAAAAAGATACCCATACCCCTCTCCAGATTTGCAAATAAGGCCTTCCCTCGTTCATCCTTTTCTCCCACAATATAAACTACTCATACAAATGCATCATGATGCGTGCAACGCATGGGCATCTTGCTAGTTATAAAAACCTTTCCATCATTTGCCACACTACAGGTTGCAGATGAAAAACCTACCCAAGCACAAAGACGATCAGAGGACGGCGCACAATTACAAGCTGATATTCTGTTGGACAATGGAGGCTATAACCAATTACTTTTACGGGAACAATAGCACCTAGGAAAATTGAAGGGTATGTATGAACAAAATTGGAACTGCACATGTACTGCTAAGTGATTCAATACACACATTACCAATCGAGGAGGAGAACGATGGTCGCGGCAGCCTCTGTGAGTCATGGTCGGCAACGGGAGTCAGTTCATTGTCCATGACGGTGGTACTTCTCCGCTTGGCGTCAGCTTCCGGGAAGCAGATCCAAGACCGTGGAAGACGATGCCGGGGAAGAGGCTCCGTCTACAACGACGATGGTGGACCGGCTCGGTCTGGCGTCGAGGTCGTCGATGAGGCGAGATCTTGCATGGTGGACAAGTCGCGCCGATGTAAAGGGAGGAGCACGAAGGCTGCGGTGCCGTGGAGAAGTCTATTTTGCGGTGGGGATAGAAAATGGGGAGTATTCAGGTGTACTACTCTGGGTGCCGGGGTGGGGTTGGCTGGGTAGGGTGACCCTGAAGTTACGAAAACAGCCCCCTACCAAGCGTCTTCTGTAGGCCTGTTCCGAAGGCTATGATGGTAACTTCCCACTACTCAAATCAGGGTCGCGGGAGATTTTCCCGCCGACCTCAAAATTTTGTGACTCTGGACTCCCCATGTGGTGTGTTGAGTGATTCGGCTAAGCAACTAGCGAGTAGTAGTAGTAGTAAACTATGCATATTAGGTTTGACCGAAGTCAAACTTCCTAAAGTTTGACCAAGTTTATATAAAAATATAAACATTTACCATAACAAATATGTATGATGTGGAACTGCATTCAATAATGAATCTAATGGTATTTATTTGTTATTGTATATGTTAATATTTTTTGTTATAAGCTTTCTGAGAGTTTACAAAACTTGACTTTGACCAATGCTAATACGCGGACTTAAATAAAAACGGAGGGAGTACACATTTGTTTTCTTAGTGTGTAGTGAACTAATCATTTGTTGAAATTGTGAAATAAATATATTAGGCTATTGACTTCGAATGTAATGGTCTATACAATTCAATAGTTACAATCATTGTCGAATCCCAAGATGTATACAAGGTCTATAGTACTTCACAACATGCTCAAACTCACATAATCCCAGTCAAATAAGAATCTAAATGCATTTCATAGTTATTACTTTGTAGGATGCAACAAAAACAACCAAAACTCTACATCAGCCATTATAGAAGCAACATTTTGACATATCCCATTGTGTGAATGAAAGGTGCAGAGAGAGCTTTTGAAGATGGAGTAGATAGGGTGGGAAAGATTGTATGTATGTGGATGACAGAGTAGGAGACAAACCTAACGAGACAGAGAGAGAGAGAGAGAAAGAGAAAGAGAGAGGAAGAAGTTAGGTCTGTGAGAAAGATGGAGACATGTAATATACGTGAGATGTGTGTGCATCCGGATTCTATATACGTGGAAGGAGAAGAGACAACATGTTTGATGGGGGAGCTGGAAAAACATGGATGAGAGGGGAAGGATCTCATGGGTTGAGGGATTGACAATTTTGTGCGGGGGAGAGAGGGATTGGTAATTTTGTGCAAGAGAGAGAGAGAGAGAGAGAGAGGGTGGGGGGAGGAGTCAGTCAGCCGTCGTCACATCACCCTGCTTCCAAATGACCCCGCATTCTCTAGCACGGTGTGGTCGCCGTCTTCGATCTGCTTGATGCCCTCTTTGAAGATTGAGGTGTTGTGCATGTTGGGGTGCAAACAAGCACAAGCGAGAGTGGTCGCCGTATAACCTTGGATGGGGATGAATTGTGTGCTCGGGGGAGTGTGTGTCTGTGTGTGTGTGTGTGTGTGTTGTGTTGCGTGTGTGTGTGTGTCAGATATTGAGCGAAAACAAACCTAATGAGAGAAATGGGTATTCACGAAGAGATTGTGCGGCCCTTGAGGTGGGCAGGGGCCGAGTGAGGGTGTCAAAATGTTCGCGTTGATGCATGTGTTGCATGCGATTGTGCGAGGGACGGACGAATCGAGAGAGATGGTTGTTGTGTTACAGATGCTCCTCTCTCTCTCTCACACACACACACACACACACACACACACACAAGTAAACTAGAATACCGTTCTCTCATGTATACACAACGTATCGACATCTATCCATGTCTCACTCATGCATGATCATTTGAACATTCACACCTCTCTATGTCTGTATCACACGCACACCGTCTCCACATTGCCCTTCCGCCACAACACACATATGGGGGACACATACACACGTTCTCTCGCAGTCACACACACAAAATAAGTATTAAAAAAAACTAGGGCGCACCTAAAACATCGAAATCCAAATAAACACAAACTGGAGCTAAATTCAAAAATATGGAAATATTGCAGCGTCAAGAAATTTCCCAGGAAAAAAACTTGGGTAATATTTCGATGATTGTTTTCACATACACAAAAAGGTTCGGTGGATGTCCTTCGAGCGCGACACGGTGATGCATCGTTCGATCGACCGCGCGGCCGCGGTTCACGCGCTTGCACAGGATTCCGTATCGTGGCTGTGGTACTAACTTCAATTTTTTTAATAAAAGCGCTACCTAAGTCTAATGTTTACGTGTACTAGTACAGTTTTCTTTTAAGTTTGACCAACCTTATATAAAACTAAATTAAGCTCCCATACGCGCACTCATCAATATGCCGCCGCCGCCGTTGCGCATGCCGGCGCCCGCCTGCTCCGGCCAACAATTTCTCGCCCATCACCGCTGTGTCGCCGCCATCCCTGTGCCATGAAGCCGAAGGCTCGCCCGCTCACGTCGTCAGCAGTCCCTCCTCGCCATGCCGCCGCACTGCCAAGCACGCGAGCAGCTAGTGGATCCGTGTCTATGCATGCAGCGTACGAAGAGGAGGATGAGCGCGTGCTCGAGCACGCCGGTGAGGAGGAACTAGCATGTTATTGTCTTCTCCGCCCGCGCGGAGGAGGCGCGCATGGTGGCTGTCGCGGTGGAAGCCGGTCGCGCGCGTCGAGCCCGCAAACCAGGTGCGGACGCGGAATCTACCTTCGAGACCTTGAATGCCACGTGGATCCTACAATCTGAAGGAGCAATTTGGGTCAGTCGACTCATGTGAGCCGTTTGATGCAACATGGATGGCTAGAAGGGCTTCTTCCACCTCATCTGCTGTCTTTTTCCTTCGCTCCGTCGAACTTCTTTCACAAATCAACTGACCCAAATTATACTACTAGTACGAACGTATTAAGTACAGTAGGAACACGAAGATACGAGCAGTAGTACCAACTGCAAGAAGAACAGTAGTAAGACATAGTACTAGTACTACTCTACGTACTAAAGAGTTCAAATAACAAGAAAGAACATAAACATAGTTCCGCTGGGGCCTCAGCACAACAGACCCTGGAAAATAAACTAAGCAACTAGTTCGGTTGACACTGCAGTAGAATCAGCATGAGCGACAGCACTGCCACCTACTCGGAGTCCGAGTCCACGTCCTCGACTTCGTCCCTCTTCCTCTTCCTCTTCGCCGACACTTCTTTGCTTGAACCGGACACTGGGCTCTGCTTTTTCATCCAACCCATGTAGATATTTAAACAAAGGTAGGCATTCATTGCTGCGTACAGGATGTGATCTTCATCTAATGTCTTCGACTCCCATGCATGATGAAACTCGTGATGAGGTTTCTTCAGTTTAGCGTACGAAGGATCAATCATGGCTGCTGCCAGGGTCAGCATTGAAGGTTGAGAGGAGGACACCAGGCTTGCCTTCTGGAGATCGAAGGGCTGGCCTACAACGAGACCTATCCGACGCAGGACATCTCTGTCGTTCTTAAAGCCTCTGATGAATTTCACTCTTTTGTCCTTGAGGAAGTTCTTAAAATCCTGGCACTCAACGTCGGCATGGCATATGTGGTAGACCAAGCAAATGTTATGTACGCAAACCTGGATCACGGCAGGCTTCTTCCTCTCTTCATCCTTTAGATCCTTCTCTCTTCCCAGGACCGTGGTGTACTCATCTGTTGAACTGTTGAACATGCGTAGGAAGCGAGCAAGCCATGCATTCACCGTCGCGGATCCACGTGTGTAGATGACGATGAACTAATCGCCGGTGATGGCTCTAACATGGTACTCAGCGGCGACCATGGAGATTTGGGAGGCCATGGATTTTGGAGGAGGGTTAGGAGAAGTTGAACTATTGTACCCATAAAAACGGGGCGAACTAATGTGAAAGGACGGACGAGTGGGAGCGAACTGTTGTGAGGTAGAAGACGGGGACGAGTAGGGCGTGCGAACGGCATGGGGTTGCTGGCCTGCCCGGTGGATAAACGGCTGCAAGCCCCCAAAGAGTTCTCAAGAACTATGCGGGA
Source organism: Aegilops speltoides (assembly GCA_021437245.1). Classification (NCBI taxonomy): domain Eukaryota; kingdom Viridiplantae; phylum Streptophyta; class Magnoliopsida; order Poales; family Poaceae; genus Aegilops; species Aegilops speltoides. The sequence goes on along the minus strand of CM038145.1, from coordinate 85,439,745 downwards.
CCCACTAGATGTCATGTCTACTAGACCCATATCGTAGGCCTGACGGTATAGCTTCTGCCTGTTCGCACGCCATGCCGGTGCATGGATGTAACTTCACTTAATTCCGTCAACCGTTGCGCCTCCCACGACCTTCGCCTCCCTCATGGCAGTCGCCCTTTGAGACTTCAACCGGCTATAAATGAGCAATTTTTTTGCCTACTCCGCATGCATGATACTCCCTCTGGTCCTTTTTACTCCCGTCAACCGTTTGCAAAGTGTTTGACCAAATATATACTTTTTTTAACACCACCTTATATTAATTAACCAGCCACACCAGTACACTCATTCAATACAAGATTCACCACACAGGGCGGTACATTATTTACAAGAATACCATCTAATCTATTGTCAAAGCTATACTTAGCGATTAAGTGTGCCACCTTATTGGCCGAACGGCTAATCTTTGACAATTGAAGATTGTAGATCAACTTCGAGATGCTCAATGCTTTCATCTTCAGGTCACGCATAGCAGACCTATCATAGTCCCCCGATGCAAGAGACGCTACCACAAAAGCGCAATCAGTCTCTAAAATTACAGGATTATGAAGAGAAATACCTATGTAGTGACCGGCAATGCAATCCCTAAGCTCCACTTCCTCCACGCTTTTGACAGACATCAATGAAATCCCACGACCAAATTTATACTAAAAATATCAATATCTACAATACTGATTTTAATGAGTATAAGAACTACGTTTTATAATGAGTGTAAAAATATTGATTTGACATTGTGAATGTTGATACTCCCTCTGTCTAGGTGAGTAAGTCATCTTAGGCTGTGCACCGTGACCAAGGAGGAGGGGAAAACGAGAGACATTAATGTTTATTTGCTAATTAAATAGTATTGTATGCAATGAACTAACCACTGCATGTCATGTTTGATAGTCTCAGGTCATTAAAAGCATGCACACCCTCATCTCTTATTGGTTGATATGTCCAGAAACAAGAAACGAGGTAGAAGTTAATGCACTGTGCCTACGTGTTTTGGGATTATTTGGGTTTCGTAAGATGACTTACAAACCTAGCTATTAGAGTACCACTACCTCCCTTCTTGTTTAAAGGGCTCGACTCAAAATTTCACCTACTCTTAGCAAGATAGTAGAGGCGGTGGAATAGTTTTTGAAGTCTGCAAAAGTACTCAACTAATCTTGTCGTTCTTCACAAAAATGTGTTTACCAATGCATGCATGAACACTAGTTACTCTAACCCCCTCTCTTCTTTAATTCTTTCCCACATCAGCATGTTTGCTATTCCCATGTGCATGATACCAGCTAAGATACCACCATTATGGCCAGCCTTAATCATCGCATGCAATAATTTAGTGCACCTTGAAATATGAACATGTGTGGGTGTAGGATCGGAAGTATGTCTAGAGGGGGGGTGATTAGACTACTTGACAACTTAAAAGTTTAGCCTTTTGATTAGGGCAAGTTTTTAGCAAGTTCACAATAATGAGCAAGTCAAGTATCACCCTACACATGCAATTCTAGAGTAGTGGCAGCGGAAAGTAAATTGCACATGTAGTAAATAAGAGGTGGAGAAGAGCAAACGCAATTTGGAGACACGGAGATTTTTCTCGTGGTTCCGATAGGTGGTGCTATCGTCAATCCACGTTGATGGAGACTTCAACCCACGGAGGGTAACGGCCGAGAGTCCACGGAGGGCTCCACCCACGAAGGGTCCACGAAGAAGCAACCTTGTCTATGCCATCATGGCCTCGTCCACGGAGGACTAGCCTTACTCGGGTAGATCTTCACGAAGTAGGCGATCTCCTTGCCCTTACAAACTTCTTGGTTCAACTCCACATCTTGACGGAGGCTCCCAAGCGACACCTAACCAATCTAGGAGGCACCACCCTCCAAAAGGTAATAGATGGTGTTGGTGATGATGAACTCCTTGCTCTTGTGCTTCAAATGATAATCTCCCCAACACTCAACTCTCCTCACTGATTTGGCTGTGGTGGAGGAAGGGATTGAGTGGAAAGCAACTTGGGAAGGCTAGAAATCAAGTTTCATATGGTGGGAGTGGAGCAACTTGATCTCAACACAAGGGTAGGTAGTTTTCTTCTCGAAATGTAAGGTAGGAGTGGTAGTTCTTTCGATGGCTCTCTCCACGAATGAAGAGGAGGTGGAGGGTATTTATAGCCTCCACACAAAATCCAACCGTTACACACATTTGACCAATTTCGGTCAGACCGAAGTTGACAACTCGGTGAGACCGAAAGTTCAAATCTTGTGAACGTTGGGATTTTCGGTGGGACCAAAATACAATCTCGGTTAGTCCGATTCTTCCAAAGTCTAGGGTTTGCCAATCTCGGTGGGACCGACTTTCTCATCTCGGTGACACCGATTTGAGTACAGAAGGTTACAGAAGCTTGGCAACACCAATTTCGGTAAGACCGAGTTTGGAATCGGAAAATCCGAAATTAATAGGGTTTGGGTATATGGTGAGGTGGTTCATCTCGGTGTGGTGAGTTTATGGAATCGGTGGGACCGAGATTACTTATGGGTTTATGTTGGAATGAAAGATTGCTGATAGTTTGAGAGATAAATCACTAAGCACTTTGAGCAACCAGATCATCATCATAACCTCATCCCCTTTTAATAGTATTGGCTTTCCTATGGACTCAATGTGATCTTGGATCACTAAACCAAAAATGGAGTCTTGAGCTTTTGCCAATGTTTTCCTTAGCATTTTGAGGGTCCACATCATCAGGTCATTGCCATACCCATATCACTGAACTTTCTGAAATATTCTCAAGAAATAATTAGTTCAATGATATATATGTTGTTATTAATTACCAAAACCACCCGGGGATTAGTTGCACTTTCAATCTCCCCCTTTTTGGTAATTGATGACAACATATAGATCAAAGCTTCGACAAATGATATAATCAATGAATAACATCGTCGCTTTGAGAAGTATGTGATAAGCAAGAGCTCCCCCTAAATTTGTGCATTATTTAAGATTTGCGTTTGAATGCAAATGCACAATCGATTAGGATCATGGGTCACTCTTCCATGTCACATACATCTTGGTGGAGCGCACAAAATGATAAGAATGAATAGCATGCACCCAATCACCAAGACATGAGTAAGTGATCATACAAGATATGGATAGAATATGATAAGCATTAAGCACACATTAAGCATAGTATGATCAAGCACTCATCAAGATAGAGCAAACGTAGTATCAAACACACGAAATGTCTCGAAGAACTCAAAAGTATCTCAAGGAAAACCGCAAACGAAAGAGCAAAAACGAGCACTCTCTCTCTCGAAGTCCTATGATCTATACAATTTCTCCCCCTTTGGCAACAAGTTACCAAAAAGTTCGAAAGGTATAGAGCTAATCGTCACTAGGGACTCTGTTTGGCGGCTCTGTGCTGCGTCGATGGAGTGGAGATAGCTGCATCTGCAAAAGCTTCTGCTGAAGTCTGTGGAGCTGGAGGAGTGGATCTTTGGAGCTGGTCTTTGGGCCCGATGGAGCTGTGGGAGGTCTTGATGTAGTAGCCACAGGGTGCATCCTTTGGAATAGCACTGATCTGGGCTTTGTGGGCCTTCGCAGAGGCTGCTCATAGTCATCTGGACTAGATCACCTTCCATCTCCTTCATGAGCTCTGCCTTCTCCCTCTTCGCTTCCTCAATGTCCGCCTCAAGCTTGTTGGCGGTGACCTGCACTTGATCGACTTGACATCGAGCATGGAACTTATCTTCAACTATCCTCTCAAGACTCTCCCGAGGCGCACTATCTTGGGCAAAGCGTAGTTCAATTCTCTGAGTGGCTTCAAGAAGTTGTTCTCCAACGCTCTTGGGCTTTCTTCTTGCTTCCTTTTCAGCTTTAGCTTGTTTGGCGACTTCGGACTTAGCGTGTCCTTCAGCGGATGTGGGAGCATCCTCGGTCATCACAACTTCATTATCTTCATGTTCAGGCTGCAATGGCAAGTGGGGTCTATCCAACGGTAGGTGTCCGTGCCAAACTTGGCATTGATGAGCATCTGAATGTGCGGAGCAAACCCACACGACCTCTTACAGTGCTGCTGCATCCTCTTGATAGTCTCTACTATCGGGTCCATCACCTTAAAAGGTGTCTTCGATCCGAATGTGCAGCATGTTGATAGAATAGCCTCTTATCATGCGGTGGTCTCTGACTTGGGCATCAAAGTATGCCTCGGAATGGTGTTAGTGGTTGGGAGACCTGCTGAAGATGATAAACTGATCCAAGCTTCCATATCTCAACATCCTTATGCGGTACCTCATTGTACATGTTCTTCATAGACTCGTGATTCTTCTTTGGAATGCCATAGACATCTACATCATCATCCCTTGATCTTTGGTGCATTCAAAGAACGCTCTCCATTCCTCAACGGTGGAGGAGAATCTACGTCATACATCATCCATACAATTACGCCATCTGGATAGAAGTGTGCGGTGGCATAGAACGCATGATCATTTCATCATTCCAAGCGGTCAATTTCGACCAACGAACTCAAGCAACTCCACATGCGGTGAAGCTCTCATGCACATGTGGGAAGTAGTCTCTGTGCTCTTCACTTGTCGATGTATTTCCGGTCAGCGTATCTCGGTGTCGGCAACAATTGGTTTCTTGTCCATGAGCACTTTGTCTCATAGAAATCTTGTTGCTCTCACGTGTGGAACCTTGAGTCAACAGCTGTCCTTCTCCGGTGGCATATGGATCAACTTGCCTCCATAGCTTTGAGTCCTTTGTCCTTCCTTTCCTTCATATTTTCAGCTCGAGGATGAGCATCATTATGAGCGGCAATTTCATGCGAGCTTGACCAAAACATGTGCCTCTTCATCGATTCAGCGGTGGCACATTGTCCTTCTTCTTCTCTGAAGCGGTATATTCCTCACAGCTTTTCTTTGGCTTGGCGGCGAGGTTTGGCTTGGGCTGCCTTTCTTTGGAGCTGATGGCTTAGATTTTGTGGGTGCTCCTGCCTACGATGGCATCTCCCATCAACTTTTGCTTCGAGGAGGCTGGGGTGCTTCCTCATCGAGTCATCATCGGCTTCTTCATGAACTAGCCTCTTCCTCTTGGAAGTTTTCTTGATCTTCTTTGGAGGTTTCTTCTTCCATGCTCAGCTTCTTTGCAACTGTGGATTTCTTCTCTTTCTTTGGTGCCTTTCTTTGTTTGTTGCCCTTGATAGCCCTTGGCAACCACTTTCCTCTTAGGCTTGGAAGTAATCTCCTCATCGACAACAAAGTCGAGTCTTCCTCATCGAATTCCTCTTCTTCCAGCCTGGTGGCGGCAGAGGCAATCCACTTGGGGTGCTCCTCTCTCCATCATCTGAAAAACTGCTTGCTTCAGGACTTGTGACCGCCTCTGGAATCTCAATCGGTGATTCGGACCTGTTCGACATTGTCACTTGCATCGAGACATGACCGACAACCTGTGAAAAGAATAGGTATAGGCAGAATAGAAGAGTTATCACAAACTACGAGAGGATTTTGCAAAAGAATGAGTTCAAACTTCAGTTTTAGGTTTTCATAGAATGCATTTCGGTGGGCCGAGTCTAAAATTCGTGAATCCGAAGTGTCTAAACCTAACCGTACACACCACTTTCGGTTGGACGAAATGGGTTTCGAGTCTAGCCGAGAAACACTAGGGTTTCACTAAATCCTCACTTGGTCTTACCGATTTGCACAACTTCGGTTTAACCGAAAAGTGCGGTCTGTGGCGAGGCCAAATCGGTCGATCCGAGAATGTAGAATCGGTCACACCGAGATGTGTTCGTGAAACCTAACCCTAAAATTTTCACTCGAATTTTGTTCTATGATCTAATCTGCTGGATAGGAAGATTTCAAACTTGGCAAGAAGCTAGGCAAAACCTATCGTGCATTGAATCGGAGGTTGAAGCACGAGAGGATGAAACTCACCCAATCTGGTGGAGCTTCACTCTGGCGGCAGCAGTGCGGTGAGATTGACCGCTTGGCGATGGAGACCCAGCGGGCGCCTGAGCGACGGTGGAGACGATCCGAAGACCACGACGGCAGCGTGAAGGGTTTGGGGCGAGGCGTTTGAAGGAGTAATCAGCGCTGCCCTCGGGTATATATACCCTTCATTGTGTCGGTGGGACCGAAGTTGGAAAACTTCGGTGGGACCGAGATGGTTAGCGCAAGCGATTACACACATCAGTCACGCCGAAATTTGCAACTCGGTTTCACCGAGGTTGTAGGATCGGAAGTATGTCTAGAGGGGGGGTGATTAGAATACTTGACAACTTAAAAGTTTAGCCTTTTGATTAGGGCAAGTTTTTAGCAAGTTCACAATGATGAGCAAGTCAAGTATCACCCTACACATGCAATTCTAGAGTAGTGGCAGCGGAAAGTAAATTGCACATGTAGTAAATAAGAGGTGGAGAAGAGCAAACGCAATTTGGAGACACGGAGATTTTTCTCGTGGTTCCGATAGGTGGTGCTATCGTCAATCCACGTTGATGGAGACTTCAACCCACGGAGGGTAACGGCTGCGAGAGTCCACGGAGGCTCCACCCACGAAGGGTCCACGAAGAAGCAACCTTGTCTATGCCATCATGGCCTCGTCCACGGAGGACTAGCCTTACTCGGGTAGATCTTCACGAAGTAGGCGATCTCCTTGCCCTTACAAACTTCTTGGTTCAACTCCACATCTTGACGGAGGCTCCCAAGCGACACCTAACCAATCTAGGAGGCACCACCCTCCAAAAGGTAATAGATGGTGTTGGTGATGATGAACTCCTTGCTCTTGTGCTTCAAATGATAATCTCCCCAACACTCAACTCTCCTCACTGATTTGGCTGTGGTGGAGGAAGGGATTGAGTGGAAAGCAACTTGGGAAGGCTAGAAATCAAGTTTCATATGGTGGGAGTGGAGCAACTTGATCTCAACACAAGGGTAGGTAGTTTTCTTCTCGAAATGTAAGGTAGGAGTGGTAGTTCTTTCGATGGCTCTCTCCACGAATGAAGAGGAGGTGGAGGGTATTTATAGCCTCCACACAAAATCCAACCGTTACACACATTTGACCAATTTCGGTCGGACCGAAGTTGACAACTCGGTGAGACCGAAAGTTCAAATCTTGTGAGCGTTGGGATTTTCGTGGGACCGAAAATACAATCTCGGTTAGTCCGATTCTTCCAAAGTCTAGGGTTTGCCAATCTCGGTGGGACCGACTTTCTCATCTCGGTGACACCGATTTGAGTCTGAAGGTTCTGAAGCTTGGCAACACCAATTTCGAATGACCGAGTTTGGAATCGGAAAATCCGAAATTCTTAGGGTTTGGGTATATGGTGAGGTGGTTCATCTCGGTGTGGTGAGTTTATGGAATCGGTGGGACCGAGATTACTTATGGGTTTATGTTGGAATGAAAGATTGCGATAGTTTGAGAGATAAATCACTAAGCACTTTGAGCAACCAGATCATCATCATAACCTCATCCCTTTTAATAGTATTGGCTTTCCTATGGACTCAATGTGATCTTGGATCACTAAACCAAAAATGGAGTCTTGAGCTTTTGCCAATGTTTTCCTTAGCATTTTGAGGGTCCACATCATCGGTCATTGCCATACCCATATCAATTGAACTTTCTGAAATATTCTCAAGAAATGATTAGTTCAATGATATATATGTTGTTATTAATTACCAAAACCACCGGGGATTAGTTGCACTTTCAATCTCCCCCTTTTTGGTAATTGATGACAACATATAGATCAAAGCTTCGACAAATGATATAATCAATGAATAACATCGTCGCTTTGAGAAGTATGTGATAAGCAAGAGCTCCCCCTAAATTTGTGCATTATTTAAGATTTGCGTTTGAATGCAAATGCACAATCGATTAGGATCATGGGTCACTCTTCCATGTCACATACATCTTGGTGGAGCGCACAAAATGATAAGAATGAATAACATGCACCCAATCACCAAGACATGAGTAAATGATCATACAAGATATGGATAGAATATGATAAGCATCAAGCACACATTAAGCATAGTATGATCAAGCACTCATCAAGATAGAACAAGCGTAGTATCAAACACACGAAATGTCTCAAAGAACTCAAAAGTATCTCAAGGAAAACCGCAAACGAAAGAGCAAAAACGAGCACTCTCTCTCTCGAAGTCCTATGATCTATACAATTTCTCCCCCTTTGGCAACAAGTTACCAAAAGTTCGAAGGTATAGAGCTAATCGTCACTATGGACTCTGCCGGCGGCTCTGTCTGCGTCGATGGAGTGGAGATAGCTGCATCTGCAAAAGCTTCACTGAAGTCTGTGGAGCTGGAGGAGTGAACACTGGGCTGGTCTTTGGGCCGATGGAGCTGTAGGAGGTCTTGATGTAGTAGCCCAGGGTCATCCTTTGGAATAGCAATGATCTGGGCTTTGTGGGCACTGCAGCAGGCTGCTCATAGTCATCCTGGACTAGATCATCTTCCATCTCCTTCATGAGCTCTGCCTTCTCCCTCTTGGCTTCCTCTATGTCTGCCTCAAGCTTGACGTCCAGAGCATGGAACTTATCTTCAACTATCCTCTCAAGGCTCTCCTGAGACTGCACTATGCTGGCCAGGCGTAGTTCAATTCTCTGAGTGGCTTCAAGAAGTTGTTCTCCAGCGCTCTTGGGCTTTCTTCTTCTTCTTCTTCTTCCTTCTCAGCTTTGGCTTGTTTGGCAGCTTCAGACTTAGCATGTCCTTCAACAGATGTGGGAGCATCCTCAGTCATCACAACTTCATTGTCTTCATGTTCAGGCTGCAATGGCAAGTGGGGTCTATCCAACAGGTAGGTGTCCGTGCCAAACTTGGCATTAATGAGCATCTGAATATGCGGAGCAAACCCACACGACCTCTTCTCGTCTGCTGCTGCTGTCCTCTTGATAGTCTCAACTATCGTGTCCATCACCTTAAAAGGTGTCTTCGATCCGAATGTGCAGCATGTTGATAGAATAGCCTCTTATCATGCGGTGGTCTCGACTTGGGCATCAAAGTATGCCTCGTAATAGTGTTAGTGGTTGGGAGACCTGCTGAAGATGATAAACTGATCCAAGCTTCCATATCTCAACATCCTTGTCAGGTACCTCATTGTACATGTTCCTCATCGACTCATGATTTTTCTTTGGAATGCCATAGACATCAACATCATCGTCTCTTGATACTGGTGCATTCAGCAACGCTCTCCATTCTTCAACAGTTGAATGGAATCTCTGTCCTTCTGTCATCCATACAATTCTGCCATCTGGATAGAAGTGTGCGGTGGCATAGAACTGCATGATCATCTCATCATTCCAAGCAGTCAACTTCTGACCAACAAACTCAGCAACTCCACAAGCAGTGAAGCTCTCATGCACATGTGGGAAGTAGTCTCTGTGCTCTTCACTGTCGATGTATTCCCAGTCTACATATCTGGTGTCGAACAATTGGTTTCTTGTCCATGAGCACTGCCTCATAGAAATCTTGTTGCTCTCGTGTGGAACCGTGAGTCAACAATGTGTCCTTCTCCACGTGGCATATGGATCAACTTGCCTCCATAGCACGAGACCTTTGTCCTTCCTTTCCTTCATATTTTCAGCTCGAGGATGAGCATCATTATGAATCGGCAATTTCATCGAGCTTTAGCAAAACATGTGCCTCATCATCGATTCAGCAGTGGCACATTGTCCTTCTTCTTCTCTGAAGCAGAATATTTCTCACAGTCTTCTTTGGCTTGGCAGCAGGTTTGGCTTGAGCTGCCTTTCTGGAGCTGATGGCTTAGATTTTGTGGCTGCTCACCTTCGATGGCATCTCCCATCAACTTCGCTTCGAGGAGGCTGAGGTGCTTCCTCATCGAATCATCATCGCCTTCTTCATGAACTAGCCTCTTCCTCTTGGAAGTTTTCTTGATCTTCTTTGGAGGTTTCTTCTTCCATGCTCAGCTTCTTTGCAACTGTGGACTTCTTCACCTTGCTGGTGCCTTTCTTTGTTTGTTGCCCTTGATAGCCTTTGGCAACCACTTGCCTTTTGGCTTGGAAGTAATCTCCTCATCTGCAACAAAGTCGAATCCTCCTCATCGAATTCTTCTTCTTCACAGCCCCGTGGCAGCCGCAGGCAAACCACTTGGAGTGCTTCTCTCCATCATCTGAAAAGCTGCTTGCTTGGGACTTGTCACCGCCTCTGGAATCTCAACCGGTGATTCAGACTGTTCGCTGTCACTTGCATCAGACATGACTGACAACCTGTGAATGGAATAGGTATAGGCAGAGTAGAAGAGTTATCAAAAACTGCAGAGGATTTTGCAAAAAAAATGAGTTCAAACTTCAGTTTTAGGTTTTCACAGAATGCATTTCGGTCGACCGAGTCTAAAATTCGTGAATCCAAGTGTCTAAACCTAACCATACACACCACTTTCGGTTGGACGAAATGGGTTTCGGTCTAGCCGAGAGCACTAGGGTTTCACTAAATCCTCACTTCGGTCTTACCGATTTGCACAACTTCGGTTTAACCGAAAAGTGCGGTCAATGGCCAGAGGCCAAATCGGTCGATCCGAGAATGTAGAATCGGTCACACCGAGATGTGTTCGCGGAAACCTAACCCTAAAATTTTCACTCGAATTTTGTTCTATGATCTAATCTGCTGGATAGGAAGATTTCAATCTTGGCAAGAAGCTAGGCAAAACCTATCGTGCATAGAATCGAGGTTGAAGCACGAGAGGATGAAACTCACCCAATCTGGTGGAGCTTCACTCACGGCGGCAGCAGTGCGGTGGGATTGACCGTTGACGGCGATGGAGACCATGGCGGGCGACAGCGATTTAGCGGAGACGATCCAAGACCACGGCGACGGCAAATAAGGGTTTGAGGCGAGGCGTTTGAAGAAGTAATCAGCGCTGTCCTCGGGTATATATACCCTTCGGTTGTCGGTGGGACCGAGTTGAAAACTTCGGTGGGACCGAGATGGTTAATCGCGTGCGATTACACACTTGATCACGCCGAAATTTGTAACTTCGGTTTCACCGAGGTGAAAACCTAGATCAATCCAAGTGATTTGATCTGTCCGATTTGAGTATATTGGTTTGACCGAAAGTACTTAGAAGGTTTTGGAATTTAGGCTTTTGACGGATCGGTGGCTCGAAAGTGCTCCTCACTCGGTCTGTCCGAAAAAGTCTTGTTCAAAGTTTGTGATATAAGCATGAATAGAGTTTGAGACAAGAAAGCATAGATAGCTAGGGAGGACCTTAGGCATTCTTGTCCATCCATTTGGTCAAAAAGAAAATCCAAAAGACCAAAGCAACAAATGGATGTCCTCGAATGGATTAAATCATGCATCCAACATGCTCACACAATAAGATAGCAAATGAAATATGTGTCAAACATGCACAAACAAAACTCTATCAACTAGCACACAATTTGGCGATGACTAGGTCATCTATATATGAGTATATTGACTTAGGAGTCAAATGAGAACATTTGATCATAGGTCATACTCATCGTTTAAGCACAAGTGGGGTTACCACTTTTCCATAAAGCATTAATGTGTTCACATCATTTGAAGATGCTTTAGCTCATTTCTTTAGAGCAAAGCTCCCCCTTGATGTGAGAACCCCTTTTAAAGGGTCAAACTAACCTTGGGTTGTCGTTGAAGACTTCATGTAGATGTTGAAGATGTGGATGCTCAATGTTGATGAAGATCATCAAGAGTTGGGAGCAATCCTTTGGATTCGGGCACTTTCAATACCTACATGGGTTAGTCCCACAAGGAACAAACAAGGATATCCATGGACATAGATTGAAGTACACAATAGATGATGTCCATGAAAGCAATGATTACCTTGTCCCTTGACTTACCAACATGAGGGTTTGTGACTCCATGAACTAGTGCAAGATGTGGAAGTTGATTGCACAAGTTCTTTGCCAAAATGAATGTGAGTGAAGTATGTTGGCGAGTCACCCTCAAGAACTCTCTAGTTCTTCTTCTTGGGATCCACATCATCTTGATGGGAATCCTTGGGGTAGTAGTTGAGCTTGTCAAGTAGAACTTGAAGTTGCTTTGGGAACCCACTTGACCATGGCCTTGGGTGCTTCAATGAATGCATCAATCTCCTCTTGAAGCTTGTCCTTGCCTTTTAGCTTGTGGTCTTGTGGTGGAAGGTCATCTTGAGCTTGTTCCTCATTGGAAGAAGTAGGATCATACTTCTTCTTTTGAGAAACAAACTTTGGAGTGGGATATTGACCTTCTTCCCATTCAACACCCTCGGCATTGAACTTTCGCTCAAAACCAATTCCTTGATTCTTCGGTGTCTTCCTTGTTTGCGAACAATTTCCTCAAAGCTCTTGCTTCCGCAAGACTCTTGTAGACACCTTTCTCTATAATCCCTTTCAATAAACTATTTTCTTGCTCAAGTGAAACTTGGCTTGAAACATTGTTAGTGGAATCAAGAGAACTACTAGAAGTAACATCATTTGATTTAGCATGATTATTGTTACTACTAGATGAAGAATTTTTCTTATGCTTGTCATGCTTAGTTTTAATAGGTGGCAAGAAATTAGACAAGAGAAGTCGTTTGGCAAGATATGAAGAACTCTTCTTTCGAAGATCGTCATTGATAGCTTTTAGAAACTCATGTTCTTGCTCTAGATTGAGCTTCTCGAGCGTAGCTTCTCATGAGATCTTAGGAGCTCTCTATGATCTTCTTGAGTTGTTTCATGAGCTAACTTAAGAGTGTTTAGTTCTTTAGTTAGGCGCTCAATCTCCTTCATAGCATTGTCATTCGACTCTTCTCGACTATAAAGACTATTAGCATGTTCATCATTACTAAGCTCACTAGATTTATCATGTAAAAGCTCATCTTCACCAAGCAAGTCATCCTCATCACTATCAAAGTCAATAAACTCAGGATGTGATACCTTGGGGCCTTTTGCCATGAAGCATCTTCCAATTCCCTCATTTGGTGAATCAAATATGTCATAGGAGTTGGAGTTGGAGGACACGAGAGCAAGACCGCAACACCTTCATCTTGACTATATTCGGAGTTGGAGTGATAGCTTCTTTGGAGTGATTGTCGGAGTCGGGCCGAAACCCATTCACCAACATGAGCTTGATGTTTTCTTCTTGTGTAGCTCCTTGATGACTTGTCTTTCCTTTCCGAATCCTTGCTTCTCCGAGAGGATCTTCGTTCATAACGATCATCTCTACTCCTTCTCTCTTTTCGAGGCGACTCTTCTCTTGAGCTTCTTCTTCTTGGAGATTCTTCTCTTCTCTTGTGGGGAGTCGAACACTCATTTGAGTAGTGTCGGGTCTTCCACAATTGTAGCAGATTCGATCACGACTAGAAGATCTCTTTTCATCATATGATCTAGACTTTGAGCTTCTTTCCTTGCTTCTACTCTTGTAGAATTTGTTGAAGTTCTTCACCATTAGGCTTATCTCTTCATTGGAAACTAGCTTGTCACTTGAGGTTGTGGGAGCTTCAACTGTAGCTTTGTAAGCACCACTTGACTTGTTGTGAAGCTCTTCCTTATCTTTAAGTGTCATCTCATGAGCAACAATTCTTCCAATGACTTCGGTAGGCTTGAGATCTTTGTAGTTTGGCATCATTTGGATCAAAGTGCACACGGTGTCATACTTTCCATCCAAAGCTCTGAGGATCTTCTTGATGATGAATCGATCGGTCATTTCTTGGCTTCCTAAGCCTGCCATCTCATTGGTGATGAGAGCAAGCCTAGAGTACATTTCAGCGACTCCTTCACCTTCCTTCATCTTAAACTTGTCAAGCTGACCTTGAAGAACATCTAGCTTTGATTCCTTCACGGACTCGGTACCTTCGTGCATTTCGACCAAAGTATCCCAAATCTCTTTTGCATTCTCAAGACGGCTGATCTTGTTGAACTCCTCGGGACACAAAGCATTGAAGAGAATGTCACAAGCTTGAGCATTGTTCTGTAACATCCGCAACTCATCCGCTGTAGCTTCGCGATCCGGAACTTTTCCTTCCTCGAAGAACTCACCTTGCAAGCCAACACAAATAATGCCCCATGCGGCAGGGTTATGTCCAAGAATATGCATTTTCATTTTATGCTTCCAACTAGCAAAGTTTGAACCATCAAAGTAAGGACCTCTACGAAAATTACCCTCACTAGGCGCCATACTCTCCTAGGTTGTGAAACCAAGCTTATGGAATCCAATGCAATGAAAACCAATCCAATGGAGACCAAAGCTCTGATACCACTTGTAGGATCGGAAGTATGTCTAGAGGGGGGGTGATTAGACTACTTGACAACTTAAAAGTTTAGCCTTTTGATTAGGGCAAGTTTTAGCAAGTTCACAATGATGAGCAAGTCAAGTATCACCCTACACATGCAATTCTAGAGTAGTGGCAGCGGAAAGTAAATTGCACATGTAGTAAATAAGAGGTGGAGAAGAGCAAACGCAATTTGGAGACACGGAGATTTTTCTCGTGGTTCCGATAGGTGGTGCTATCGTCAATCCACGTTGATGGAGACTTCAACCCACGGAGGGTAACAGCTGCGAGAGTCCACGGAGGGCTCCACCCACGAAGGGTCCACGAAGAAGCAACCTTGTCTATGCCATCATGGCCTCGTCCACGGAGGACTAGCCTTACTCGGGTAGATCTTCACGAAGTAGGCGATCTCCTTGCCCTTACAAACTTCTTGGTTCAACTCCACATCTTGACGGAGGCTCCCAAGCGACACCTAACCAATCTAGGAGGCACCACCTCCAAAAGGTAATAGATGGTGTTGGTGATGATGAACTCCTTGCTCTTGTGCTTCAAATGATAATCTCCCCAACACTCAACTCTCCTCACTGATTTGGCTGTGGTGGAGGAAGGATTGAGTGGAAAGCAACTTGGGAAGGCTAGAAATCAAGTTTCATATGGTGGGAGTGGAGCAACTTGATCTCAACACAAGGGTAGGTAGTTTTCTTCTCGAAATGTAAGGTAGGAGTGGTAGTTCTTTCGATGGCTCTCTCCATGAATGAAGAGGAGGTGGAGGGTATTTATAGCCTCCACACAAAATCCAACCGTTACACACATTTGACCAATTTCGGTCGGACCGAAGTTGACAACTCGGTGAGACCGAAAGTTCAAATCTTGTGAGCGTTGGGATTTTCGTGGGACCGAAAATACAATCTCGGTTAGTCCGATTCTTCCAAAGTCTAGGGTTTGCCAATCTCGGTGGGACCGACTTTCTCATCTCGGTGACACCGATTTGAGTCTGAAGATTCTGAAGCTTGGCAACACCAATTTCGAATGACCGAGTTTGGAATCGGAAAATCCGAAATTCTTAGGGTTTGGGTATATGGTGAGGTGGTTCATCTCGGTGTGGTGAGTTTATGGAATCGGTGGGACCGAGATTACTTATGGGTTTATGTTGGAATGAAAGATTGCTGATAGTTTGAGAGATAAATCACTAAGCACTTTGAGCAACCAGATCATCATCATAACCTCATCCCCTTTTAATAGTATTGGCTTTCCTATGGACTCAATGTGATCTTGGATCACTAAACCAAAAATGGAGTCTTGAGCTTTTGCCAATGTTTTCCTTAGCATTTTGAGGGGTCCACATCATCAGTCATTGCCATACCCAAATCACTGAACTTTCTGAAATATTCTCAAGAAATGATTAGTTCAATGATATATATGCTGCTATTAATTAACAAAACCACCCGGGGATTAGTTGCACTTTCAGAGGTGAAAACCTAGATCAATCCAAGTGATTTCGGTCTGTCCGATTTGAGTATATTGGTTTGACCGAAAGTACTTAGAAGGCTTTGGAATTTAGGCTTTTTGACGGATCGGTGGCTCCGAGTGCTCCTCACTCGTCTGCATCGTCCAAAAAGTCTTGTTCAAAGTTTGTGATATAAGCATGAATAGAGTTTGAGACAAGAAAGCATAGATAGCTAGGGGAGGAACTTAGGCATTCTTGTCCATCCATTTGGTCAAAAAGAAAAATCCAAAAGACCAAAGCAACAAATGGATGTCCTCAAATGGATAAAATCATGCATCCAACATGCTCACACAATAAGATAGCAAATAAAATATGTGTCAAACATGCACAAACAAAACACTAGCTGCTGGCACACAATTTGGCGATGACTAGGTCATCTATATATGAGTATATTGACTTAGGAGTCAAATGAGAACATTTGATCATAGGTCATACTCATCGTTTAAGCACAAGTGGGGTTACCACTTTTACATAAAGCATTAATGTGTTCACATCATTTGAAGATGCTTTAGCTCAATTCTTTAGAGCAAAGCTCCCCTTGATGTGAGAACCCTTTTAAAGGGTCAAACTAACCTTGGGTTGTCGTTGAAGACTTCATGTAGATGTTGAAGATGTGGATGCTCAATGTTGATGAAGATCATCAAGAGTTGGGAGCAATCCTTTGGATTCGGCACTTTCAATACCTACATGGGTTAGTCCCACAAGGAACAAACAAGGATATCCATGGACATAGATTGAAGTACACAATAGATGATGTCCATGAAAGCAATGATTACCTTGTCCCTTGACTTACCAACATGAGGGTTTGTGACTCCATGAACTAGTGCAAGATGTGGAAGTTGATTGCACAAGTTCTTGCCAAAATGAATGTGAGTGAAGTATGTTGGCGAGTCACCCTCAAGAACTCTCTAGTTCTTCTTCTTGGGATCCACATCATCTTGATGGGAATCCTTGGGGTAGTAGTTGAGCTTGTCAAGTAGAACTTGAAGTTGCCTTGGGAACCCACTTGACCATGGCCTTGGGTGCTTCAATGAATGCATCAATCTCCTCTTGAAGCTTGTCCTTGCCTTTTAGCTTGTGGTCTTGTGGTGGAAGGTCATCTTGAGCTTGTTCCTCATTGGAAGAAGTGGGATCATACTTCTCCTTTTGAGAAACAAACTTTGGAGTGGGATATTGACCTTCTTCCCATTCAACACCCTCGGCGTTGAACTTTCGCTCAAAACCAATTCCTTGATTCTTCCTGTCTTCCTTGCTTGCGAACAATTTCCTCAAAGCTCTTGCTTCCGCAAGGCTCTTGTAGACACCTTTCTCTATAATCCCTTTCAATAAACTATTTTCTTGCTCAAGTGAAACTTGGCTTGAAACATTGTTAGTGGAATCAAGAGAATTACTAGAAGTAACAACATTTGATTTAGCATGATTATTGTTACTACTAGATGAAGAATTTTTCTTATGCTTGTCATGCTTAGTTTTAATAGGTGGCAAGAAATTAGACAAGAGAAGTCGTTTGGCAAGATATGAAGAACTCTTCTTTCGAAGATCGTCATTGATAGCTTTTAGAAACTCATGTTCTTGCTCTAGATTGAGCTTCTCGAAGCGTAGCTTCTCGTGAGATCTTAGGAGCTCTCTATGATCTTCTTGAGTTGTTTCATGAGCTAACTTAAGAGTGTTTAGTTCTTTAGTTAGACGCTCAATCTCCTTCATAGCATTGTCATTCGACTCTTCTCGACTATAAAGACTACTAGCATGTTCATCATTACTAAGCTCACTAGATTTATCATGTAAAAGCTCATCTTCACCAAGCAAGTCATCTTCATCACTATCAAAGTCAATGAATTCAGGGTGTGATACCTTGGGACCTTTTGCCATGAAGCATCTTCCAATTCCCTCATTTGGTGAATCAAATATGTCATAGGAGTTGGAGTTGGAGGACACGAGAGCAAGACCGCAACACCTTCATCTTGATCAGTATTCGGAGTTGGAGTGATAGCTTCTTTCGAGTGATTGTCGAGTCGGAGCCGAAACCCATTCACCAACATGAGCTTGATGTTTTCTTCTTGTGTAGCTCCTTGATGACTTGTCTTTCCTTTCCGAATCCTTGCTTCTCCGAGAGGATCTTCGTTCATAACGATCATCTCTACTCCTTCTCTCTTTTGAGGCTTCTTTCTCTTGAGCTTCTTCTTCTTGGAGATTCTTCTCTTCTCTTGTGGGGAGTCGAACACTCATTTGAGTAGTGTCCGGTCTTCCACAATTGTAGCAGTTTCGATCACGACTAGAAGATCTCTTTTCATCATATGATCTAGACTCGAGCTTCTTTCCTTGCTTCTACTCTTGTAGAATTTGTTGAAATTCTTCACCATTAGGCTTATCTCTTCATTGGAAACTAGCTTGTCACTTGAGGTTGTGGGAGCTTCAACTGCAGCTTTGTAAGCACCACTTGACTTGTTGTGAAGCTCTTCCTTGTCTTTAAGTGTCATCTCATGAGCAACAATCCTTCCAATGACTTGGTAGGCTTGAGATCTTTGTAGTTTGGCATCATTTGGATCAAAGTGCACACGGTGTCATACTTTCCATCCAAAGCTCTGAGAATCTTCTTGATGATGAATCGGTCGGTCATTTCTTCGCTTCCTAAGCCTGCCATCTCATTTGTGATGAGAGCAAGCCTAGAGTACATTTCAGCGACTCCTTCACCTTCCTTCATCTTGAACTTGTCAAGCTGACCTTGAAGAACATCTAGCTTTGATTCCTTCACGGACTCGGTACCTTCGTGCATTTCGACCAAAGTATCCCAAATCTCTTTTGCATTCTCAAGACGGCTGATCTTGTTGAACTCCTCGGGACACAAAGCATTGAAGAGAATGTCACAAGCTTGAGCATTGTTCTGTAACATCCGCAACTCATCCGCTGTAGCTTCGCGATCCGGAACTTTTCCTTCCTCGAAGAACTCACCTTGCAAGCCAACACAAATAATGCCCCATGCGGCAGGGTTATGTCCAAGAATATGCATTTTCATTTTATGCTTCCAACTAGCAAAGTTTGAACCATCAAAGTAAGGACCTCTACGAAAATTACCCTCACTAGACGCCATACTCTCCTAGGTTGTGAAACCAAGCTTATGGAATCCAATGCAATGAAAACCAATCCAATGGAGACCAACGCTCTAATACCACTTGTAGGATCGGAAGTATGTCTAGAGGGGGGGTGATTAGACTACTTGACAACTTAAAAGTTTAGCCTTTTGATTAGGGCAAGTTTTTAGCAAGTTCACAATAATGAGCAAGTCAAGTATCACCCTACACATGCAATTCTAGAGTAGTGGCAGCGGAAAGTAAATTGCACATGTAGTAAATAAGAGGTGGAGAAGAGCAAACGCAATTTGGAGACACGGAGATTTTTCTCGTGGTTCCGATAGGTGGTGCTATCGTCAATCCACGTTGATGGAGACTTCAACCCACGGAGGGTAACGGCTGCGAGAGTCCACGGAGGCTCCACCCACGAAGGGTCCACGAAGAAGCAACCTTGTCTATGCCATCATGGCCTCGTCCACGGAGGACTAGCCTTACTCGGGGTAGATCTTCACGAAGTAGGCGATCTCCTTGCCCTTACAAACTTCTTGGTTCAACTCCACATCTTGACGGAGGCTCCCAAGCGACACCTAACCAATCTAGGAGGCACCACCCTCCAAAAGGTAATAGATGGTGTTGGTGATGATGAACTCCTTGCTCTTGTGCTTCAAATGATAATCTCCCCAACACTCAACTCTCCTCACCGATATGGCTGTGGTGGAAGAAAGGATTGAGTGGAAAGCAACTTGGGAAGGCTAGAAATCAAGTTTCATATGGTGGGAGTGGAGCAACTTGATCTCAACACAAGGGTAGGTAGTTTTCTTCTCGAAATGTAAGGTAGGAGTGGTAGTACTTTCGATGGCTCTCTCCACGAATGAAGAGGAGGTGGAGGGTATTTATAGCCTCCACAAAAAATCCAACCGTTACACACATTTGACCAATCTCGGTCGGACCGAAGTTGACAACTCGGTGAGACCGAAAGTTCAAATCTTGTGAGCGTTGGGATTTTCAGTGGGACCGAAAATACAATCTCGGTTAGTCCGATTCTTCCAAAGTCTAGGGTTTGCCAATCTCGGTGGGACCGACTTTCTCATCTCGGTGACACCGATTTGAGTCTGAATGTTCTGAAGCTTGGCAACACCAATTTCGCTAAGACCGAGTTTGGAATCGGAAAATCCGAAATTACTAGGGTTTGGGTATATGGTGAGGTGGTTCATCTCGGTGTGGTGAGTTTATGGAATCGGTGGGACCGAGATTACTTATGGGTTTATGTTGGAATGAAAGATTGCTGATAGTTTGAGAGATAAATCACTAAGCACTTTGAGCAACCAGATCATCATCATAACCTCATCCCCTTTTAATAGTATTGGCTTTCCTATGGACTCAATGTGA
The DNA here is from genome assembly GCA_021437245.1 of Aegilops speltoides. Taxonomy (NCBI): domain Eukaryota; kingdom Viridiplantae; phylum Streptophyta; class Magnoliopsida; order Poales; family Poaceae; genus Aegilops; species Aegilops speltoides. The sequence goes on along the minus strand of CM038145.1, from coordinate 85,419,542 downwards.
TCTTGGATCACTAAACCAAAAATGGAGTCTTGAGCTTTTGCCAATGTTTTCCTTAGCATTTTGAGGGGTCCACATCATCAGTCATTGCCATACCCATATCACTGAACTTTCTGAAATAATCTCAAGAAATAATTAGTTCAATGATATATATGTTGTTATTAATTACCAAAACCACCCGGGATTAGTTGCACTTTCAGTGGGGCGTGTATGTTTTTAATGACTTGAGACTATACCTAGCCCGGCATGCAAGATGACTTATTATGCACCGTTCCCCATACCTGCAGGAAGCCCGTTCGTCTCCAAATCTTTACCTCTCCATGTGTGGAAACAATATGCCTGCCAAACTCTCCTTCTCCCTCCGGCGGTCCCACCACTCCACCCTGTGTGAAAAAATCTACATGCATGACCCTCCTCCCCCACGCTCGTCCAATTCGTTGTGACCAGCAATATTTACACCCCTTCGCTCCCCCGTAATTTACTCCAACAAATATGCCCATGTAGCTTTTACCTAACTTCAGGTGCATTGGGTCACTGACATACGGGCCCAGCAGTGTACTGGCCCACATGTTAGTGACGCAACTAGACCTGCAGTTAAGTCAGTGTAGCTCAGTCCATATCTTACATAGGTGTGCCATTGCTCGCTATAAATACTGCGCCTCCCACGACATCGCTATCTCCTCCCCCTCACGTTCATGTTCATCGCTATCTCCTCCCCCTCCCTCTCACGTTGACCACCATGGCATCGCCCCTCCCAAGCCCTAGGAGCCCCTCGCTGCACTGCGCGGACGGTCACACGTCACTGTTCTGTTCCTCACCGCCACTAGTCGAGGAGGACGCGTCGGTGTTCCGCTCCTCGCCAGTACGCGACGCGTCGCCATTCTGTTCCTCGCCGCCACTAGTCGAGGAGGACGCGTAGGCGTTCCGCTCCTCGCCGCGACGCGACACGTCGCCGTTCCGTTCCTCGCCGCCACTAGTCGAAGAGGACGCGTCGGCGTTCCGCTCCTCGCCGCGACACGTCGAGGTGGACGCGTCGGCGTTCCCAATCTCGCCAGCACGCGCGTTGGAGGACTCGTCGGCTCCTCGCTACAAGGAGAACACCGCGTTGCCCGCCGAGCCCCCCAGCCTTGAGCAGCTTTGGCAAGAAATGGATCTCGCCTTGTGGGAGGCTTTGCCTCCAGCAGAGCGCGCCAAAATAGACGCGGAGAAGAAGGCCGAGGAAGAGAAGCACACCGCGCTACAAGCTTTCTGGGAGATCTATGTCGCGTCTGAGAGAGTCAAGCAATTGGTTCTTTGGTAGAATGCTCTTGCGAGGGCCGTGAGGGTGGCGGAGGACGCCCGTGCCGATGCCCTGAGTGCAGTCGGGCCCAAGCGCCTCATCCACGCTTGGCGGTACGTGGACCGGGTGCACGCTTCTAGCCAGGAAGAGTACCTGTTGGCGCCGGATCACCACACTGGTGAGATCGCGCTTCGCTCTTCAACAAGCCGCTAATCAGCACCTCGCGAGTTCGCGAGGCCGAGGAAGAGGCGTTGTGTCGGCGCTTGAAACGGCCGCGCACCGGGGCACTCGTGGCGCGCCGCAAGCGCTCCTGCGAGCGCCGTGGCTTTTAGGAGGAGTATAGTTTTTGTTTCGTAAGGCGATCTCATTAGTTTTGGGACGCAAATGATAAATCCTGAACGTTCAGGAATTTTTAGCGTCCTTAATTATGTAAAAGGGAAAGTTTGGAAACGTTGTGTATTATTACGCATTTTGCAAGTACGTGCATATAGCACAAACTTCACTATGTACTATCGGACTACACGTCTGTCTCGATATATGCTTGCAGACTTTTCTACTCCCTCCGTCTAGGTCAATAAGTCATCTTTGGTTGTGGACACTGACCAAGAAGGAGGGAAGATTTGTACATCTAGAAGACGGAGGGAGTACTACTATTACTTATGTACGTGCAAATGCACGTTTTACCATTACGATGCGGTTTTTGTAAAAGTTGAAAAACAACACTAGTCAAGCTTGTGAAACGATTCCAACGTGAGTACTACTACTAGTAGGAGTACCAGGGGCCAGTTCTTTTAGGCTTCTAGATTAGTAATCCCATAACTACTACCTCCGTCCTGGTTTATTGGTCCCCATTGTAATCTGTGTCAAATTTTGATCATAAATTTGACTAATGAAATGTTAGTGCATGTCACATGCACTACTCCATCCGTCTTGGTGAGTAAGTCATCTTAGGCTGTGCACCGTGACCAAGGAGGAGGAGAAAACGAGAAACACTAATGTTTATTTGCTAATTAATAGTATTGCATGCACTGAACTAACCATTGCATGTCGTGTTTGATATCTCAAGTCATTAAAAGCATGCACACTCTTTATCTCTTATTGGTTGATATGTCAAGAAACAAGAAACGAGGTAGAAGTTAATGCACCGTGCCTAAGTGTTTTGGGATTATTTGGTTTTCGTAAGATGACTTACACACCTAGATGCACCGCGCCTAAGTGTTTTGAGTAACATTTTATCAGTTAAATCTTTGGTCAAAATTTAGCACAAATTACAATGGTGAGGAATAAACCAGGACGGAGTAGTAGTTTAGAAGCCCAAATAAATGAGTGAGGCGCCTTATTGTTACTCTCCACTGTGACTAGTCTTGTGGAAAAAGCTGGGGAAGCCGCCAAAAGAACTGGCCCTAGGAGTAGTAGCTTGGGATCGAGTGTGGGAGATGAACCGGAGAAAGTAAATGCAGAGAGATGAAATGCAAAAAAGACGGAGGGATGTGATGGTTACTTGTCCGTTTATTTTACCAGGCCACTTATTACTAGGAGTGGTTGGGTTTTGTGATATGACGGCTTTACTGCCGCACCACGAGTGAGAGGTGAGACTCCCGTGCAGCGCCTCCCTCTACACTTGTACTACATCGGTCGTGGTTTATTAGTCCCCCATTGAATTTGACTGAAGATTTAACTGACAAAATGTTAGTGCATGTCAACAAAAACTACATCGTTGGATTCGTATTTGAACATAGTTTTGAATGATATAATTTTAGGTGACATGCATCAGAATTTATCGTACTATATATAACGTTAGTTCAATTTTTTGTCGTACTAATCTATAGTAGTAAGGTGCCGTCGTTGCAATCAAGAGTGAAATGCATTGATCGGGGAGTTGTTTATTTTGACAAAGGATGTGGGGTTCATCTCATGTGTAACGGGTATCGATAGGTTTCTTCGGATATTATCTCATCTCTAGAGCTCACAAACATCCGGGTGAAATAGATAAAAAGGTATCTTTTCAAACAAAAGCTTTCAACCTGTTCAACCTGCATCCAAAACTTGTGAAGAAATAACACTTATTGTGCTTTGCAAGAAATGATCTTTAAGAATTAGTTTTTGAGTATCGATTGTTATACATGTTGGCTACAGATGACATGGCACTTTCTTATAGTCAATAGTTGGCTATACTATTAAGTAATATTAAGCATGCCCTTATACACCTAGACGGAGGGATTAAATCAGGATGACTTGCAAGAGGGAAGAGGAGATGTAAGAAATGGTTCATCGTAAGTCTTTCACCAGTACTGTAGTAAAAATTCATACATGGAAGATTCTAGACTAAACCATAAACGGATACACTTTTATTCATGCGCAATACTCCAATAGAGCAAGATCCTGCA